>CM053561.1:82239638-82370149 GCA_028646485.1 Cryptoprocta ferox
CCCCTCCCCCACCCACCTCCAGTCCCGCCCCGCGCCCCGCCCCCGGCCCTCCCCCACCCCCACCCACCTCCAGTCCCGCCCCGCGCCCCGCCCCCGGCCCTCTGGGTGCTCTCCGCACTTGAGAGCCGCGGGGACGCGTGGCGACTGCTCCGGGGCGGCGCGATGGAGAACAGAGGCGGCCGCGCGGAGGCCCCGGGTCGCGGCCGGCGAGTGCTGGTGGTGGGAGGTGGCATCGCGGGGCTGGGGGCGGCGCAGAGGCTCTGCCGCCACCCGGCCTTCTCGCAGCTCCGGGTCCTGGAGGCCACGGCCCGCGCCGGCGGCCGCATCTGCTCAGAGCGCGGCTTCGGTAACCGCCTCTCCCGTCACCCCTTCCTGGAGCCCATTTCTGGAACCCAACGGGTGCCGGCCGAGCTCTAAAGCTCCTGGTCGGGCCTGCGCTCAGGGTTAACCGATCCAGAAGCCTTACCTGGTCCCCTGAGTGAATCTCTGCCCCACCCCACTTAATCAGCCAAAGTTCAATGGTCCCCGAAACTCAGCTGCCGCGTTCGCAGGGCCTGCTCCTGCCGGGGAGGGTAACCTATGTCTCTGCAGTCGCCCTCGTTGCGTCTCACAGGTAGCACCCCCTCCAGCCTCCGGGTCACTCCCAGGCGCCCCTTTTGGCCCCGTGCCTGCCCTCCAAGTGTCCTCCCAAGGCAGGTGCAGGCCAGCACCCCCTCCTCAAGTGTTCCCCTTAAACCAGGTCTGAGCAGGCCCTGCCGTGAAGGACCCTATGGCCCTGGGGCTGTTTTTCAGAGCTTATTTGGGAAGGGCAGGGCTGCGTGTGGTCCAGGAGAAGGACTCAGGGTTGGCTTTTGTGGATAGAAAACCTCAAGATGCCATCTCCTGCCTCTCTCAGGTGGCGTGGTAGAGCTTGGTGCTCACTGGATCCACGGGCCCTCCCAGGGCAACCCCGTCTTCCAGCTGGCTGCCAAGTACCAGTTGCTAGAGGAAAAGGACTTGTCAGAGGAAAACCAGCTGATTGAGACTGGGGGTCACGTGGGCTTGCCCTCTGTGTCCTACACCAGCTCTGGGGTAAGTGTGAGCCATGAGTTGGTGGTGGAGATGGCTGGTCTGTTCTATGGTCTCATAGACCAGACTCGGGAGTTCCTGCACCTGGCAGATGCCCCAGTGCCCAGCGTTGGGGAGTACCTTAAGAAGGAGATCAGTCAGCACGCAGCTGACTGGACGGAGGATGAGGAGACCAGGAAGCTCAAGTTGGCCATCCTCAACAACTTCTTCAACGTGGAGTGCTGTGTGAGTGGCACCCACAGCATGGACCTGGTGGCTCTCGCACCCTTCGGGGAATACACCGTGCTCCCCGGGCTGGACTGCACCTTTCCTAGGTATGTGCATGCCTCACCTGCCCAGTCAGCCCTCCACGCACCCAGGCCCCCTCCATGTACCCTGGGACCCCTTCCATTTACCTCAAGTTGAGCTTTGGGAAGCAGGGGAGGGTGAGAGGGTCAGGGGACATTTGTCTTCCCTGTTTTAGAGAGATTGCTTGTTTCCCTAGTTTTGCTCACTTAGGAAAAATAATTATTTTCAAGGTTAGAAGAAGCAGTGCATCTCATAGCACTTTCTTCTGCCCGTGTTTACGAGGCCTCTTATGTGCTAAGCATTATTGAGGGCTTCAGCCCCCATGATGGACAGACAACCCACCCATGTGGTGGGTGGCTGTCCCCCCACACAGAGCACTCCAGAGGCCCTCGCAGGACTGTCCTCCTGGGCTCTCTGGGCATCACCCCAAGGCTCCTGGCAGGAGAAGGCATCTGTGATCAGGAGTAGGGGGTCAGGCTGGGCAGGGAGGAGGCCTTCTCCCACGATTACCTCCATTTGCTCATGCTCATGACTGAGGTGGACTGGAAACTCCTGGGAGTGTGAGGAGGGAGAAGCCCCTGCACTCCCTCATCCCCGCAGGGCCACCTCCTCCAGCAGTTTCCTCTGAAGACACCAGCACTTTTATCTCTCCTAGGGGCTACCAGGGGCTCACAAATCGCATAATGGCCTCCTTGCCCGAGGACGTGGTAGTTTTTAACAAGCCTGTGAAGACCATTCACTGGAATGGGTCCTTCCGGGAAGCCTCGTCTCCTGGGGAGACGTTTCCAGTGTTGGTGGAGTGTGAGGACGGAGGCTGCTTCCCCGCGCATCATGTCATTGTCACTGTGCCCTTAGGTAAAGCCTGCTTCTCCCCATAGGTTTCCCTCTGGTCACCCATCCCAGGTGCCCCGCCTCTGACTCTCTCCCACCTCAGTGGGCTCTGTGGTGTTTGTTCAGCCACTAAGCTCGTATTTTCATTCTAGTCCTGGGCAGGATTATTCTATTGTATTTTGTATCAACTGCATGCTTTGCAGTTGAGTTTCACAATGAGAGAACACCCATGTCTTACTCCTTCAGAGGTCATATATAGATAGGTTGGGACTGCCTCCAGGAGTTCCCCGAACCCTGCTTTCTTGGACACGGCAAAGGGTGTGACAGCCAGGTCTCAGGTTCAGTCCAGGTATGATTGTGAAAGGAGTCAAGCATATGGTTCTGTGTAATTCTAGATCTGATGCCCTAGACAGAAGCCATTAGTGGGAGTTGGAAATTTGACAAAAGATGGGAGTGGTTGGGAGCCACACCGTGCCTGCGCTGTCTCATTTACTCCCAAGCAGTGTCCCCATCCTGTTTGACAGATGCAAACAAATACGTCACTTAATTGTCCAAGTTCACCAAGCTAGCAGGAGCCAGAGCTGCTGTAGGATGAAGAGTCCGCCCAGCCCCTGTGGCTGCAGCCTGCGTCCTGGGGTCCCTTCAGGATGCGCTGCTGTGGGTGAGCTTGCTGAGCACCCAGCTCCTTTCTCCCACACGTGGAATCATACTGGACATGTTAGTGTAGTCTTCTGCTGCTCCCCTTTTGTCAGCCCCCTTTCTGGTTAATAAAACTGTTGTCGGTGTTTCCAAATCAGCACATATAGATCCGTGACATTGGTTTTTTCCCCCACCAGTGTCTGTGTTCATTCACAGCTGCAGTGTGTGCTGAGCCCCTGCTATAATCAGCAGGTGCATTACTGTGACTGTTGATATTGTTCACAAGGAGCCAGGACACCTGTCACATAGCCACATAGTTATTTCTTATATGAAGATGTCATTACTCAATATTACTTAAAATTGATGGAAGTTTAGGTTATTTTTACTTTTTCTGTTTTACATAGCGTTTCCCATGTGCATTTAAAACGCTTGTGTTGGGGCACCTGGGCAGCTCAGTCGGTTGAGTGTCCAACTCCTGATTTCAGCTCAGGTCATGATTCCAGGGTTGTAGGATCGAGCCCTGCGTCAGGCTCTATGCTGAGTGTGGAGCCTGCCTGAGACTCCCTCTCTCTCTCTCTCTCTCTCTTTCTTTCTCTCTCTTCTCTCTCTCTCTTTCTCTCTTTCTCTCTCCCTCTCTCTGTCCCTCCCTCTGCCCCTCTCCTCTATGCAAGCATGCATACACACACTCTCTCTCTAAAATAAAATTTAACCCCCCCCAAACAAAACAAAACAAAAAAACCAAAATACTTGTGCAAATGCATCTGTGGTAATGGATTGCAGGGACAGGAACTCTGTTTGAGGGTCTGGGCAGACGGGGACTGTGGTGGAGGGCACGGGACCCCTCTGTGGATCCTCATGGCCTCTGTGGATCTGTTTCCTGTTGGGCTGTTTGCCTTTACTTACTGACTTTCAAGATATCTGTGTCTTAAGGAGATTGGCTTGTGCTGCAAATATTTCATCTCATTGACTCTGGGCAAGACTTAATTTTTTTTTTGTCGTGCAGATACTCTTTCTGTAGCTTCTGGAAAAGCCTGTTTGTTGCCTCCTCCAAACCAATCCAGATCAGCATGGCTTTCAGACATTGAGAGGTGGAAGGTTTAGAAGGGGAAACTGTCCTAAGAATAGTTTGGGGGAGTGCCAGTGTTCCCTGCCTGACCAGGTGGCCACGGGGCCTTTTGTGTTCCTCCACGGTGGTGCTGCTCACTGAGGCTGAGTCCGATGGCCAGAGCCAGTCCGGTGTCTGGGAGCCCGGTTGAGCTGGGGCTGGTGTGGGTCCCTGGAGACCTCCTTTCTCTGACTCCTCTGACGGGCATCAGGGTGGGTTCCTGTGACTCTCAATTCCAGTTTAAGAGATGTATGTGGTGTAAGTTGAGTCCACTTGTGAATTCCAGGTTTTCTTAAAGAACATCTGGACACCTTCTTTGAGCCACCACTGCCCACCCAGAAGGCAGAAGCGATCAGGAAAATAGGCTTTGGGACCAACAACAAAATCTTCCTGGAGTTTGAGGAGCCCTTCTGGGAGCCAGACTGCCGGTTCATCCAGGTGGTGTGGGAAGACACGTCGCCCCTGCAGGACAGCGCCTCCGAGCTCCAGCTCGTCTGGTTCAAGAAGCTTATTGGCTTTTTCGTCCTGCCTTCCTTCAAGTACGTGTGCTTCTTGAGTGTCTCTGAGGAAGCTCCAGGTGTGAGCTCTGAAGGGGCTGGCTTGTTGGCTTCAGTTTGGTTGAGAATCCAGCAGTGTGTTGGTTCACTGGGAGGTGTTTCTGGAGGATTTCCTGGTGGGATTCCAAGGGCAGCCCAGTGCCTGATGACAGACACCAGGGCCCTAACCCCTGCAGGGACAGACAGAAGCCTACTGTATGCAGCGGTGGCCTAGAAGGAATGTTCAACCAGTAAGAAAGTAGTGACCGAAATCCCCAGGAAGCTGCAGTATGTAGGATGCAGGAGGAATTTGAAACATGGCTGTGTCCGTAGCCGGAAGACAATATTTAAGCCTGATGCAGTAATTGAGCAAAATACACTTACAAGTCATGGAATCAAAGACCCATCAGTGGCTAAATTGAATGGCCCAGCTATAAAGCATAAATAATGTGGTAAATATGGACTTGGTGCTAACTCAGAAAATAAGACCATGAATAATTTAGGGAGGGAGAGACTGATTTTTCCAGTAAGATCAAAAGACGTGGTTAGTATGTTGTGGTCCGGTTTCCAGACAGAGACATGGTAGGATTGGGGACCATGTTCTTGGCTTGGAGGACAAATTGCAGGCATGCCTGCCAACACGGCTCATCCCTAGTAGTCATGAGAGTAGGATGTACGGGCTCCTCCGGCCTATGAGGGCCCCTCCCCGCCATGTGTCCTTTGCACTGAAGATAAAGCTGACACCTGGGTTTAGAAACGTGGCCAGGGTTGTGTGGACGAATAGGAGAATGGAGGCTTGGGGTGCTGGCCAGCTTCCCTAGGCCTGGCTCTCTGGCCTATGCTCTGTGCTTAGGACATTGGTGGGGATGACAGTCCTAGGGACACTTCATGGCCCAGGACAGTGGCTCTTACACTTTGTGGTCTCAGGAACTCCTCTTATACTCTTTAAAAGTATCGAGGATCCCAAAGAACTTTTGTTTATGTGGGTTGTATCTGTGCATTTTCCACATTAGAGTTTAAAACTGAGAAACTTAAAAATAGTTATTTTTTAAATGGTAAACCTATACCATGTTAACATAAATAACATTTTAGAATGAAAAATAACTATATTTCTTAAAAATTTTTTAAGCATTTTATTTATTTTTGAAAGACAGAGAGAGACAGAGGGTGAGCAGGGTAGGGGGAGAGAGAGAGACAAAGGGAGACACAGAATCTGAAGCAGGATCCAGGCTCTGAGCTGTCAGCACAGAGCCCGATGCAGGGCTCGAACCCATGAACCTTGAGATCATGACCTGAGCCGAAGTCGGACGCTTAACCGACTGAGCCACCCAGGTGCCCCCAAATAACTCTATTTCTAAAGCAGTATTTAGTGGGGAGAGTGGCAATGCTTGTCTTTTCTCCTAGCCTCTTTACCATCTGGCTCAATAGCTGCAGTGTTTTATCCTGACGTCGGTGAGGAAGGTCTGAACTCACATAGGCTTGTAGCTCGGGAAAGGAGTAGTGTTTAAATAGTCTTCAGATCATTGTGGCTGTTCTTTGATACTACAGCAAAACTCAAGAAATGGTAGTTCCTTCAAGGTGAGGTGCGGTGTGGGGCCTGACCCTCCTCGGTGCGTGTTTGTACTCGGTGTGCTAAACCCACCTTCTGCCCGGCACTCTGACGGGTCTTCCACCCACCCGTGTTTTCAGTCATTCTGAAAATAACAGTTCATGCGGTCTTTCAAATGTTGACATATTTCACTGTACAATATCAAACAGGTAAACTTATTAATATCACCATGGATCTCAGAAAAGCGTCTTGGTTTTGGGGACCTTTCAAGCTGTTGGTGGCAGATAAAATTTTCTTATCTTGCCCGGGTGCTTAACTTTTATCCTTGGCAGTAAATGCTGTGGTAGACCCGCTGCTCATTTTCGAGAACGTGCCTGCCCAGGCTCGAATCCAGCCAAGCTCCTGCAAGTGAAAATGGTGTCCATGGGTGAAGAGCTACACGAGCTGGCAACTCAGACCACCACACGCGCTGTCCTGCTGCCGGTCACACGTCAGCCCACAGCACAAGCACTTTATGCCTGTGTCTTGTTTTGTCACACAGAATATTAGAAAGACATGTACGCCGAAGTCAAGATTTCATACAATTAATAACTTTTACCGCTTCACTGGGGACATTTGCAAGTGAATTTGGCATATATTTTACAGTGTGTGTGGTGGGAAGAATGGAGTCTGCTGGCCTTGATTCTGCCTCGAAGGGACACCACCAGCTTAGTGAGTCTGCATATGTGCTGACAGAGCACAAATAGGAAACCATCTCAGTGTCATGGAAAGAGTTCTTTTTTTTTTTTTTTTTTTTTTTTTTTTAGAGAGAGAGAGAGCGCGCGGGAGCGCGAGAGCAGGGGAGGGGCAGAGAGAGGGCAAGAATCCCAGACAGGCTCCGTGCTTTCCACGCAGAGCCTGATGTGGGCCTCCAAGCATGAGATCATGACCCCAGAGGAAAACAAGAGTCGATGCTTAACCACCTGAGCCGCCCAGGTGCCCCTGTGAAAAGAGCTCTGACCTCGCGGAACCCCGGAGTTTGTGGCCCACTCTTGCAGAACCGCCCCTGCACAGGTGATTGTGGCCACAGCTGACCCGGAAGCCTGTCATCTCAGGGGTGTATGTCCCCACACAGGTCTGCCCACATCCTCTGCGGGTTCATTGCTGGGCTGGAGTCTGAGTTTATGGAGACCCTGTCTGACGAGGAAGTGATTCTGTCTCTGACCCAAGTGCTTCGCAGGGTGACAGGTACCGAGCATGCGCGGCCAGGGCACCGCCTGGACCCCTTGGTGGCTGAACTCTGTAGGGCAACCAGGCCACCAGCTGTGCAGAACTAAGCTTGGCACTGTGAGCCTCCAAGGACAGTCCTCCCTTCTATTAGTGGGGTCACTCGAGTTCTCATCTCTGAGGAACTGAAATGGCTTGGCCAACACTTTGCACTTCTTTTTTTCTGTTTCTGGGGGTTCTGAGTTAAGCAAAGTGGGTAAGACAGGGACAGCCCTCTGGTGAATACACTCATGGCTTGGATTTTGTCCTGGGTAGTTTCCTAACACTCCAACTGCGGGGTCTTAAGTGGAAGAGTGGCTGGGGCCAGTGGGTGGCGGTGCGGGGGTAATGAATGCGCTGTGTCTGGGTTCAGGAAACGCCGCACTCCCCGCGCCCAGGAGCCTGCTGCGCTCGCGCTGGCACAGCGCCCCGTACACCAGGGGCTCCTACAGCTACGTGGCGGTGGGCAGTTCCGGGGATGACGTGGACCTGCTGGCACAGCCCCTGCCTGTGGACGGCGCAGAGGCGCAGGTGAGGTGGCCCGTGGGCAGAGTCCGTGGGCTTTTTGAGATTATGAACCGAATTCTACATGCACATAGCCTAAAGCATCGGGGAGTTAGACAGTGCTGGCTAACAAAGATAGCCAACGAGATACAGCAGGCTGGTGGAGGGCCCCTGACCGTTCTAGCTGAGTTTCCTCTCCCAAGCTTACCTCATCTCTAAATAACATGTTTATGCTGCCAGAACATCCAGTCGTGGAACACTTCGAATGTGAGCACAAGTAGGCAGAATCTTGGGGTCTCCGTCTCCAGCTTTTGAGCTGTCAGGTGGTGGCCGTCACTCACTCCCCCTGCTGCACCTCTCTCCCCGGTGATCGTGAAGCGTGCCCCACAGGTGACATTGTTTTCCTGCAGATATTTCCGTGTGCGTCTTTAAAGGACGAAGGACGCCCTCTGAAGATGTGTAGCTATCAGTATCACAGTTATAAATTTACAGTAATTCCTCCATGTCATCCAACACTGTTCAGTTTTCCATGTGTTCTATGATCCCTTCCGGTTTGCTTGTCTGGTAATTTTGCTCCTTGAATTTGTGGTTTTAGGCATCACTGATTGAATTCTCACTATAGCGGATAAGGTTTTAGCTCTCTTCACTCCTGTGCCCCCCAGTTCCCCATGTGTGCGGCAGTACTTTGGGTGAGGCCCTGTCCACACCTGGGTGCAAGGAAGCTTCGACTCCTTTTCCTGCCTCTTTGTAGATGTGAGTGTGTGTCTGAGTGTGTGTGTGCAGTGTGTATGTGAGTGTGGGAGAGAGTGTGCAGGGCTCAGTTTTCTTTGCCTGGGCTCTGCTAACTGTTTAAATCATCTCCACCTTCCTTCCCTTGAGCCAGAGTCAGCTCCAGCCCTTGAGGCACAGCTGCGCCCATGCTCCACCTGCCCCCCCCCCGCCCATGCCCTGCACCCATCCCCCACCTGCCCCTTGCCCACACCCCCACCTGGTGCCCACACCCTGCCTGCCTGAAGCCCACGACCCACCTGCCCCTTGCCCATGCCCCACCTGCCTGCCTGCCCCCACCTCCCAGCCTTACTTTGTTGGAGCATTTATTCTAGTAGCTTCCTGAGGAAGGGGTGCATGGGAGGTAAATGTTTAGAGAAAGTTTGCAAGTGTGAAAATGTCTTTTTTCTACCCTTATACTTCAGGTGTTCTAGTCCTGTCCCTATGGAACAAACCACCCTGATCCCAGTGGTGGAAAACAGATACTTTATTATGCTAACAATCCTGTAGGTGGGCACAAGGGACCGTGTGTTTCTGCCATTTGATGTCTGGGGTCTCAGCTGGGAAGACTCGACCTGCAGGGATCACTCAGAGCTGGGGTGGGGGTCACCTGAAGCCTCTTCTCTTGCATGGCTGCCCCGGGCTGGGACCCCAACTGGAGTGCCTGCCCGTGGCCTGTGTGGCTCTGGCTTCCTCATAGCACGGCAGCCTCGTGTGGCTGCCCACGTCGTGCCCAGGGCTCTTAGCACAGGTGTTCCCGGGAGCAGGACGCTGCTAGGGTGCCAGACAGCACGGTTGGGCCACACTGCACTGCCCAGCGCGGTCACATGCCTGCCCAGATTCCAGGGGTGGGACAGAGTCTACCTTTCTATGGGAGACGTCTCCAAAAACTTGTAGCCGCGTTAAGAGCCACACGTTGGGTGTAAATCCTAGTTTGAGAGGCACTTCCCTCAGCGTTTGGAACATATTCTCCGGTGCTTCTGTGGGGAAGTCCGGAGCCATCAGGTTCCTTTCTTTCCTACTTCCTAGGAAGCTTGGAAGAATGTTAGCCCTGCTCTCGCTGAGTGCTCACCAGGGGCCCCGTGGCTGCTACCCTGTCACTAACGCCCCACACCACCTCACGCCTCACGGTGCTTCTACCCTGACTGCTCAGTCAGTTGGGAAATTCTCTCGGATTAGCTCGTTTTCCCTCTGTTCTATTTTTTTCTTTCTGAGATTTCTGTTGTTGGGATGCTGGACTGGCCCTCAAATTTTCTTCTCTTTTTCCCTCCTAATTTCCATCTCTTTGGTGTTTCACTGTGTTTTGGGTGATCTCAACACTGCATCCCAAACAGTCTGTGGAGTTTTCCATTTTGCAGTAACATTTGATTCCAGGCATGCTTGCTCATATTTCTGGACCGTCTCGGGGCTCCGTAGGATTAGTGAAGAATACAGCCACACACTTGCTCTGTGGCCACAGTGACAGGCATGTGGCTGCAGCCTGGCTACTCTGCCCTGTGCTAACCCCGGCTTCTCTTTGCAGCTCCAGGTCCTGTTTGCAGGGGAAGCCACGCATCGGGCGTTTTACTCCACCACGCACGGGGCTCTGCTGTCTGGCTGGAGGGAGGCCGACCGACTCATCGCTCTGTGGGACCCCCAAGCACAGCTGACCGGGCCCCGGCTCTGAGCCCTGCTCCTTCCATTCTGAGCCGGGCTCTGCCCCTTCTGTGCCAGGGGAGGCTGGCACCATCCTTTCCTCTGACAGTGTCTAGCCTGGCTTGAGATTTGGGGATGTTAATGACAGCCTTCCTTTTTTTGGTGACTGGGGGCAGCTCTCATTTCTCACATGTATCACTGAGTCTGGCCAGGGCCGAGCTTGAGCTGAGCGCGAGGTCTTCCTGGAGAAGTGTGATGCAGGGTGCCACTGCTGCTGCTGAGGGCGTGCACATAAAGTGTGTCAAAGCCTCCGTGTCTCCTCATCCTTCCACCTCAGGGCTGCAGCATCTGTCGCTTCTGTCTTCACCTGGTCCCAGGCCGGGGTCACTGCAAGGCCCGGTGCCCCCTCCCCTGAGTCTCCTGAACTTTGGGGCTGTAGTTACCCCTGGTCCCAGGCATCCCATGGTGTCCCTGAGCTCTCATTGCTGGTGCTCAGGACTGTGCTGACAAGATACTTTAGCAGACACTCACGGCAGCATGGTGGGCCGGGTGAGGGCCAGGCAGTGGGAGACATCAGTGCACAGAGCACCTCATCCTGACCTGGGGCCAGAGGTTTTCTGGAGGAAGTGAATGACCGAGGCCTCAAGAGTGCAGAGGAGGGGGACAGCTGGTGTGTCAGGGTGAGTGGGGGATGTGTCAGTGCAGCAGGCAGTGTTGGCGTGAGAGTGTGGGGATGACCTGGGTGGTCTGCTCAGCTGACCTCATCTTACCTCCCTGCACTTTCCAAGTGTCCCAGCGAGGGGGTCGAAGTGCGGCCATTTTCACAGCTGGGGAAAGCACAAAATACCTAGAGGTCAAGGTCAGTAATTACCCAGTCTCATGACTGCCGCCACAGAGCTTGGGCATCCTCCCAGGACAGGCCCTGAGGGGAGGCAGATGTGGCTGGAGGGTGCCGCTTTGGAGGAAGGTGCGGGAGCCGCAGAGGCCTGGACTCCATGCTGCAGCCAGTGGGGCTGCTGGCCCCGCACCCACTTTGAAGTCAGTGGCTTGTGCCTGTCCCCATATCTCTGGCTGCAGTCTGTGTCCTGCTCCGGGGTGGGGGCACCCTGGCTCCGGGGGTGAGTATATGTGTGTTTGGACGAAGGGTCTTGGGGCCAGGCCTGTCTGGGCTCTTCTCCAATCCCAAGTGGTGCCCAACATGCCATTGGCCCCAGCACACTCTGCACAGGCCCTTCTCATACCTTCCCCTCCTGGATTGGATCGCCCCTCCAAGGGGTCTTCCCTGCCTTCACCCTAGAGCTCTGTATGTGTGTCCACTGCTATGTGTCACTGGAGTGATTTTGCATGGGACACCTACCAGTGAGCTGTGAGAGAAAGGCAGGATTCAACAGGTTTTTTTAATATGTTTATTTTTGAAAGAGAGAATGAGTGCACAAGTGGGGGAGGGGGAGAGAGGGAGACACAGAGCCCGACACGGGGCTTGAACTCATGAACCGTGAGACCATGACCTGAGCCGAAGTTGGACACTTAACTGACCGAGACACTCAGGTGCCCCAACAGGGTTTTACTTTGGTTTTACAGTCCTAGGTCCATGAGAGACTGCAGCGTCCCCAGGTGCAGAAAACTGTATTGTTGACATCCATCCAAGATGTCATTGAGCCACATGCTTTTGGGAGATATTTCTTGTATCCAGAGTGCAAAGGCTGTCCTCTTGGTGGGAGACCAGCTAGGTGAGGAGGGGTTGGAGCCTGGGTCCTTTTCTGGTGTCTAACTCATCTGGAAGCCATCTGGAAGCTTCCACCTCATCTGGAAGCTTATCTCCCATGGTGGGGAGTTGTTTCTCAACACCTGGAATGTTTAGTGCTGAGAATTAGGAGGTTTAAGACCAACACTGTAGTGACATTTTTGTGCTGAGAATCTTTATTGCTGAGAAGCGTGTTTTGAATTTTAGGAACTTGTTTCAAAAATTCCATTGAGAGTAACACTCTCGTACCCAGCGTGCACTGAGTAGTTGGTTGGACTCAGATTTAAAGCTAAAACTTGGAGCACCTGGGTGGCTCAATCGGTTGGGCCTCTGACTTCAGCTCAGGTCATGATCTCGCCAGCACATGAGTTGGAACCCCTTGTTGGACTCTGTGCTGACAGCTTGGAGCCTGGAGCCTGCTTCAGATTCTGTGTCTCCCTCTCCCTCTCCCTCTCCTGCTCGCAGTCTGAGTCTCTCTTGCAAAAATAAATAAACATTAAAAAAATGCTAAAACCTGACTACATTTACACAGTGTACCGGAGCAGTGGGAATTCCAGGTTCAGTGTGTTAACAGGTTTAATGTAGCAGAACTGCAGTCAATATTTGGAAAGGCTTTGTTTAAACTTGAAAAAGAGAAAGAGGATATTACATATATAGGGTACATTTAAAATAGTTGAAAATTTTAACCAAGTTTGTAAAAAGAGGTCAAACATTAGCAGGGAACAGCTAAGTTATGTTACAGTTATACTCAGAAAACATTGAAGGAAGAACTGGAAAACGCTAACGTATCCACGAATTCCCAGGCTTCCTCTAACTCCCCAGAGCGTACAAGCCATACGTCTGCTCGTAGCCCCGCCCCGCCCCGTCCGCCCCGCCCCGCCCCGTCCGCCCCGCCCCCTGGGCTCCTTCCGGCGCCCAAAGAAACGTAGTGCGCACGCGCAGGCCGCGCGGAGGGCTCTTGAAGCGCCGGAACCACAGGACCGGGTGGTGGTGGGCCGGGCGGAAAGGTCCGTCGAGGGAGAGGTTCCCCCGCGCCGCGCGGCGCTCTGGGTCGCGGCGCCATGAGGCTGGCCTCCCGTGCGCTGTGCGGCGCCGCAGGGGTCGCCTGGCGAGAGAGCTTCCCGCTGGGCGGTCGCGACGTGGCGCGCTGGTTCCCGGGCCATATGGCCAAGGGTGAGCGGGGGCCTGGAGGGGCCTGTGTTTGCGCGGTGAGGCCCGGGGGACCCCGGCGCCCGCTTGCTCGTCAGGCTGCCAGCGCGCTGGGCGGGAGGCGGCGGCGGCCTGGGGGCGGACCTGAGCCCTAGCAAGTCCCTTCTGCCACTTTGTTCCCCCAAGCCTCCGTTTCCACATCTGTGTCTACAAAGCCGTACTTTCCTGAATCTTGTTTTGAGCACTAGATGAAATGGTAGGAAGGCCTTCGCCGAGCTGTGAATAGTCAGTTATTGTCACTGCAACACCTTTTTTTTAATTAAAAAATTTTTTCTTAATGTTTTATTTATTTTTGAGACAGAGAGATACAGAGCATGAGCGGGGAGGGGCAGAGAGAGAGGGAGACACAGAATCCCAAGCAGGATCCAGGCTCTGAGCTGTCAGCACAGAGCCCGACGTGGGGCTCGAACCCACGAACGTGAGATCATGACCTGAGCTGAAGTCGGAGGCTTAACCGACAGAGCCACCCAGGCGCCCGGCTGCAACACCTTTAAGACACGGGCATTGCTGTCTTCTGCCTGAAGCCCTCTAGGAGTTTCCTACTGTTGATTTGTAAAAATGTGCCCGAGAAGACGCGTGGGTTCTGCTTGGTCCTCCGTGTCAGCGATCGCCCCGTCCCGCTCCACTCGGCGCCCTCTGCTCGACGCGTAAATGGTGAGCCGGTGCCTGCTGCGCCGGCCCCTGCGGAGTGCGGTGCGCAGGTGTCCGCACTCGGGACGCGGGCGTCCGAGGCTGTACGGAGGACCCGGCTGCGCGGGGGTCTCCGGACTGAGGACCGCTGCTGGGGAGGGGGCTGGTTAATTTCGTTGTGGGTGTTGTTGATGGTTAAGGGAGAGTTCAGTGCCCTGCGAGTGTGTGGAACGTCCAGGCCAGGGGCTGAGGTCGAAACTTAGGCAGCAAGCATGTCCACACAGCGTGAAGGGCCCAGGGAGTTGGGTGATCAGAGTTACCCCTTTTAAGACTGAGACCAAGACCCATAGAGGTTAAATACTG
Organism: Cryptoprocta ferox; assembly: GCA_028646485.1. Lineage (NCBI taxonomy): Eukaryota > Metazoa > Chordata > Mammalia > Carnivora > Eupleridae > Cryptoprocta > Cryptoprocta ferox. The sequence continues at coordinate 82,253,753 of CM053561.1, forward strand.
CACCCGGGGCCCTCCAAGTGGCTCCACCCCAGACATGCTGCTGCCCTTCAGGCAGGACCTCTTCTTTCTGGAGACACCGTTGTTGAACTTGGAAGAGGCCCTCAGCTAGTGGGTATCCGTTATGGCGACTTAGGATCTGCACTCAGATGTATTATCTTTAAGTGGTCTGTGGTGGTGTGTCATTCTTGACCGTTCGGCTTTACCCAATCACTCTTGAAAAGCCATACACGCCTTCCCTTAGGCATCTTTCTTCTGTTTTTCAGGGCTGAAGAAGATGCAGAGCAGTCTAAAGTTGGTGGACTGTATCATCGAGGTCCATGATGCCCGGATATCCTTTAGTGGTGGTGATACTGTGATTTGTGATAAGTCTACATGTACCTCTGTAGACACACGTATAGGTATATAAGTATACATAGATATGGGTGCACGTATACACACACACGTGTGTGTGTGTGTATATGTATATTTGGTCTTTGTCCCTGTTTCTGGCACAGGGCTCTTAAAACCCTGGGTGTTTTTTTTTTCTTTTTTCTTTTTTTTAGTTTATTTATTTTTGAGAGAGAGCGGGGGAGGGGCAGAGAGAGAGGGAAAGAGCGGGAACAGTGACAGCAGAGAGTCCAACACAGGGCTCAAACTAATGAACTGTGAGATCATGACTGAGATCATGACCTGAGCTGAAGTCTGACGCCAACTGAGCCACCCAGGCACCACAAACCCGGGATATTTCTTAAGTGATGAGATGACTTTTGGAAAGCCACTGGGTCACCTAAGTTTGAGGTCTGGTTGCCAGGGAGGTGATAGGGGCTGGAAGTTGGATTGATTGCCAATGGCCAATGATTTAATTAATCAAGCCTATATAGTGAAACCTCAAGAAAAACCTAAAAGGACAGGGTTCAGAGAGCTTCTGGGTTGGCATACATGTGGATATGGGGGGAGAGGGGCGCATTCAGAACATGGAAGCTCTGTGCCCCACTGCCTCATATGTTGCCTTATTCGTTTCTTCTATCTGGCTCTTCCTGAGTTACAGCCTTTTTTAATAAGCCAGTAATCTAGTAAGTAAAATGTTTCTCTGAGTGCTGTGAGCCGCTCTAGCAAACTAATTGAATCTGAAGACTGGGGTTGTGGGAACCTCCCACCGATAACAAGTTGGTCAGAGGCACGGGTAGCCACCTGGTCTGGGGACTGGCACTTGAAGGGGGTGGGGTGGGGAGGTGGCACATTGTAGGACTGAGCCCTTAGCCTGTGGGGTCTGACTCTTTCTCCAGGTAAATCGTGTCAGAATTGAGTTAAATTGTAGGACGTCTGGGTGGTGTCGCAGAGTTGCTTGATGTTGTCTCCCTCCCCCTTCCGTTCCCAACTCTTGGAATTGGGTGTGGAATTGTAGTGGTACAGGAGAGGTCCTGCTTCCAGAATCAGGCAGCGCTCAAGGCACCAGGAAGCATTCCTGGCTTGTAGCTTCGTCTCCACCCACCTCCTCTGTCTGGTCTCGTCTGATCCCATAGTGGCTGGCAGCCTCGCCTCTCATAGTTACTGGCATTTAACTCTAACCCTCACTACATATTAGAGTTCCCCCAGGAGGGTTTAAAAAATCCTGAGTTGGACCCCTTTCCAGACCAGTTATCAGAATCTCTGGTGCGGGGTCCAGGCCTTGTGTTTTTTGAGGCTCTCCATTGATACGTAGATAGCATTGCTTTTCTCTGACCTCTGCCTGCCATGCCCAGGCCTTCCAGGTCAAGATGGGGTGCAACTTTCATTTCGAAGGTCCTGCCCACAGGGCTTTCCTCCGTGCTTGAGGCGGGAACTGGCAAGGCCTGGGGATCTTGCTTGTTAACATGTACTTTTCAGACCCTGTTTTTATTGTATCTGAGCTATGCTTGGATTCTCTTTATGTGGTAAAGGCATTGGTTTGAGAGTTCTTACCACTTCAGGGATAGCAGATGAGGGACAGTTTTCACTATTTCAAAGACTTGGAACTTTTGTAATAAAGTATTGAGTTTATTTATTGTAAGTGAAATATTGTAAGATATCTCATGCTGGCCAAAAGTGTTTGCTGGAAATCATATGTCTGATTATCAAAAATGGTGAACCTGTAGTTACTATTCAGTGCTCTGTAAGAGGACACCGGTCCTGTTGGCTTCTAGATGTCTGTCCTTTTCTCTAGGACAGCAAGAAGGCCTAGGCTGGGTTGCGGCCCTGGGATGGAGTCTAAATTATACAAGATTGGTTAACCCTTGAGGGATGAGTATGATTTGTGGTTGTGGGCACAGCAGTTTAACTGGTACCTGGACCCAGGGTGTGCCTGAGGCCTCAGGAGTCAATAGGAGATGAAGCACCGGGTAGGGGCTAAGTGTTCAGAAGGTAAATATATGGGCCTCCCCTCCTGCCTGGGTTATGGTCCCATGAGGGAGACCTGTCATGATCCCCATGGGTCCCTGGCAGAGGGAGGGAGGGCCTGGTCATGCTAGTAAGGAGGCGGAACCTTCAGTGGTGGTTTCCATGGGGGAACCTTCATCTCCTTGGCGGTAACCAGAGGGCAGCAGTGGTTTGAGGTCTACTAGTTAGGACTTGACAGGAAGCACTTTTTTTGAGTGATCACATCATTCATTTTGAACCCATGTACCTTGGCAACTAAGCAAAGAACCTGCTATAAAACCTTCCGCTGAGCTTTGTTTTTTGATTTTGCCGCCACCATTCCCGTTTGAGAAGGCATGTGAGAACCACTGCTCTGCTTGTGTGCAGTGGTTCTGTGGCAGTGAGACGGTGTCCTCCTCCTCTGCCAGGAGGGCAGGACTGGGGTGTGAGGCTGGGCTTCCTTCTCTGCTCAGTGCCTTCTGAAGATTTTCCTCTGGGGGTGCCTGGGGGGCTCAGTCAGTTAAGTGTCCGATTCTTGGTTTCAGCTCAGGTCACGGTCTCACAGTTGGGGAGATCGAGCCCCGCATCAGGCTCCGTTCTGACAGCGTGGAGCCTGCTTGGGATTCTCTGTCTCTCCTTTTCTCTGTCCTTCCCCCCTGCTTGTGGGCACATGCTCCCTCTCTCAAAATAAATAAATAAACTTTAAAAAAAAATAAAGATTTTCTTCTGAAGGCGGTGCCAATCTGCATAACAAGACGAGACGAAATAAATTAATGGGCTGGTAAAGCACTAAGGAAGTTTTGCCTTAATTTTGCCACATTCCACTTTCAGGCCGCAACCCTCTGTTTAAAGAAACCCTTGGGCTTAAGCCCCACGTGCTGGTCCTCAACAAAATGGACTTGGCGGACCTCAAGGAGCAGCAGGTGAAGGTCCCTGTCGCAGACACCTCCAGCACCTGGGTTGTGTCTAGGGTCACCCTTGTAAGCAGACTCCGTGTGGATTCACTCAGGCAGGCTGACTTGAGCAAACAACCCTTTGTTTGCGGAGGTATTCCCGCATGATTTCTCGAAATGACATGCTTCTCTCAGATGCTTAATTTATGGTCCAGGTGACCAGAAAGTGCATCTCCCATGGGAAGTGGCCAGACTTTGCTGCTGGAGCCAGGTGCCCCACAGGGTGGTGTCTGGCCTGATGTGGCTCCTGCTGCAGATGCAATACTCCTGTTATATTTCATTTTAGTTAAGTTTCAGTAGCTGTTTGAGGCTGGTGGCCATAGGCACAGGCCACAGGTACTGACCTGGAGGTCTCCTGTGATGGCTGCATTTGACCCAGGCACTCATACAGCTCGTTCCATGGCCTCCCAGACACCCAGCCAATCCTGCACACCAAGTGCGCTGGGAGCTGAAAGGGCCTAGAGGCCCAAAGTAATGTCTTCAAAGCAGACAGGATTGGGGACACAAGTGACCGAGTGCAAGGCATGTGTCCCTGAGGTACAAGAAACATGAAGGTCTGGGTGTATTATTTTTGAGTGTTCACCCTGCTTTTCTTGCTGTATTACTGAATCCTTTCCGAAGGGCCAGTGGCAGCCCCTTGTGGGTTCCAGCCAAGCTGCTTTCAGCCTGTTAGTGGTGCAGTGTCCGATCTGTGGGAGAGTGCATTCCGGCTTCTCAGCTGGTTGTGGTATGTTTGAATTACTTAAACCTCGACCAAGCCTCTGTCACAAGGTTTTCAGGGAAACATCAAATACAGGAGCTCTTTGTTCACTGAGAATCCAAGCAGAGGCGACCCCTAACCCACATGTAGGCACCTCTGGTCATTTAAATCCTTCCTGCTGTGCAGAACGGGGCGGCTACAGCGCCCCCAGAACAAGGTGTTTGTGGGGTTCACTGCATGCACAGCTCTACCTACTTAGCATCACAAGCTTTGCTTTTTTTGGTTGAGACTTGAGTTATCAGTGATTGCTTCTGCCCTTAAGTGCTAATTTTTGTGGAGTGTTGGGCACATAACGTGACCTAACCTGGGGACACAGAGGTGTCTCACCTGGCTAGGAGGTGGCAGGAGTGTCAGCTCCTCCTCTCAGGTGCTGCTGTGGGCATGGGTTTTGGAGAGGACAGGAGAAGGCCCCAGGGGTGGCCCCTCATGTCCGCCCCTGGGTGGTGGGTGGAGACATCCCAAGTGAATGTATACACTTCAAAGGGTGGCTTCAAATATGTCTTTGTTGTGGCCTGTATCCTCATCTGTATCATAACAAAGTATATAACGAAAACTAAGCAAATGACTTTTGGTTCATTTAGGCATTGGCCATGTTTTTAGGTCAGTAGGTGGTCAAACAGTTATCACACCGGTTTTTAAAAAATATGATTCCTACATTGATTTAACTCAATATTAAGACCAATAAATTCATATTAACCTTAGTTCACTTTTGAGCTTTTAAAGCATTGCATATGCTTTGTACTTGGATTGGGTTGAAGCCTGAGTTTACAGTGATGGTTTTGTGAGAACCCGTCAGAATACTCAGGACCAACCAGATTGACAGATCCAGCCAGAGCTGCAGAATTTCATGCTGGAAGTGGCTCATTTTCCATGAAGGTGCCTGCGTCCTGAGAGGGGAGCAGTGTGTGTGCTGAGCCCTCATCCCCGCTGGAGCCTGGAGCCCCAGGACGCCTGCCCAGGGCACTTCCTTCCCGTGCTCACACGGGAGCCCCCTCTTAGTCTGCACTGTCCATGGGGCCCCTCGCCTGGAGCACACCTTGCCCGGGTGGGGGCGGGCCTTCAATCTCAGATCCTTGGATTTTAGCATATCACATCCATAGTTTCATTTAGTTTTTAAAATGGAAATATCTCTTTCAGAAAATTATACAACACTTAGAAGGAGAAGGCCTAAAAAACATTGTTTTCACCAGCTGTGTAAGGGATGAGAATGTCAAGCAGGTAGGTGTTTCTCTGTTTTATGCTCTAATGCTTTTGTTTAAATACATTTAAAAGAAATCCCATGGGTTACCTTATGCTCTTATAAGAAGCAGTGTTTTGGAGGCGATGGATGAGTTTGCTGGAGTTCTTGTGGTGCACTCATCTCTGGTTGAGAGCAGGTGAGCCCCGGGCAGCCTGTGGCATCTGCAGGGCACAGCGTCAGGCCGTAGCGTGCACCCTGGGCCTCCAGACAGGCTTCTGGAGGGTGTGGGGCCTCGTTTTCCGCAGTTGTATTTTGAGGATTTCCTTGGCTGACGTATCTTTGTGGAAGGTGGCTGCAGTCAACAGCTGTCACCCTCTGGGGGATTGACCTGCTTGCTGATGGTGGAAGGACAGGTCAGGGCACAGGTGACCCCCTCTCCCCGCAGCGCATTCTAAATCCTGATGTGGACAGAGCCCTGGTCCCCCAATGCTGGACATGGGGGTACACCACCTCCAGAGCTAAGAGAGAAGTCGGTTTCTGTGCGAGTGTGCCGCTGCATGGTTTGTCTTTTGCAGATCATCCCGATGGTCACCAGACTGGTTGGGAGCAGCTACCGCTATCATCGAGGTGAGGTCAGTTGTGGGGCCCAGTGCTGGCTGTGGGGTGGTCTCTCCTGCAGAGGAGCCTTGGGCTCAGCGGCTAAGCGGTGGTGGACCAGTCCCCATGCTGGGCCGTCACTGAGCCCCAGAACTCTTGGGGGCCCTCTCTGTTCTGCCCCGGCCCATGGAGCTGCCCTCTGTCCTCTTGTTTGCAGCAGGCGTGGGGGGTGGCCCTGTTGGGTTGGCAGGGCCTCCATGGTGACCTTTCTTCCCCTGAACTGGCCTAGGTTTGTGGGTTCCATTGCAGGGGGCACATGAGGCTCTCAGTGGGGCTGTGAGTAGTCTGGATAGACCCCTGACTCTCTGCTCTTGTGCCTCTGCAGAGTCTAGAGTTCTGTGCCATGGTGATTGGGATCCCCAATGTGGGCAAGTCCTCACTCATCAACGCGCTCAGGAGACAGCACCTCAGGAAAGGTACTGCTGGCCGTGTGAGCTGACCCTGTGGTGCCTTGCTCTTTCTGGCTAGTGGCCACTCTTCCTCTGGCCCCGAGACAAAACTTACCCATAGCCAGGGCCTCTGGCCCCTCAGGGTTGTCTCTGTAGCAGAAGGACCCAGGTAACTGATGTAAGGTTAAATGGTGAGACAGAGTTATCCTGTCACACATTTTGTACTTAATCCATTCTCATTCCTGAACATGAAGTGTTAAGTTATTTAACACGTGGATGCCTTTTATGCCTGTTGGTAATTTTGTTTTCTCCTTCATGGAAGTCTCTTTGATGCTGGGTCTTAAGGCGTAGCCAGATAGATGGGGCCTGATACCAGTCAGGAGGCGGTTGACAGGGCGACCCCCCAGCTGGGAGACTGCATCCTGCCTGACTGTTCAGGAGTGGTCCCCCCGGAGCCCCTGTCTCCTTGTTTCATGCTCATTCAGACTTGGAGGCTTGCCCACACTACTCACTCACTCGGTCATTACCCTTTTTTCCATTAAGTATTTCAAAGTTTAGTACCAAGTCCCACGTTGGCTTCATGTTCCACACCAGCAGTGCGTTCTTTATCAACAAACCCAAACACTGTGAGCTCTGTGGAACCATTCATTATTTTACAGATGGTGTTTTTGGTGCTCGTTGGAGAATTGTCAAATCATCTTATTTTTAAGTTTACTTTTCTCTAATTGTGGCTTTTAAAAAAAATTGGTGGGATTAAGTATATTCAGTGCTGTGCAGCCATCACAGTATTTCTGCACTTTTCCACGGTCTCAAATTGAAAGTCTATAAACATAAGCCCTAGTCCCCTCTCCCCTCCCACCGCCTGGGTACCTCTAATCTGCTTTCTGTCCCTGGATCTCTCTGGTACCTCACATGAGTGGAATCACACAGTATTTGTCCTTTTTTTTTTGGACTTTTTCACTGAGCATAATGTCACCAAGGTCCATCCATGTTGTGGCCCGTGTCAGAGTTTTGTTCCTTTCCGAGGCTGAATAATATTCCCTTATGTTTATATACCATGTTTTGCTTTTCCATTCGTCACTGATGGACACATGTGTCTCTACTCTTGAGTTTATCTGGCTCCTTGGTCAGGAGCTGTGCTCACAGACAGGCCTGTCATGGGCAGTGCTGTGGGGGCAGCTGGGTGCAGGCTTGGTGTTGGGGGCATGGGTTCAAGTCCAGGCGGGAGGAAGCCGCCGTGTGGGAAGCAGCAGCTCTGTGCTGACCTCCACGGCCAAGCGTGTGCCTGTCCTCACCCTCCCAGGCCCCGGGGAGGCACATTGTAGCCCCTGCTGGTTTGGAGCTGAGCTGAGCATGAGCTCATCTGGGCCTTTGTGGGTTTCTGGGTGTGTCATTTCTTCTTCTGAAGCTTGTGTATCGGGTTTCCTGTGTTCACTACATCCAACAGCCCCTTTTCATCCCACAGGGAAAGCGACCAGGGTGGGCGGCGAGCCTGGGATCACCAGAGCTGTGATGTCCAGAATCCAGGTAGGGTCCTTGGCTGCTGGGCCTGGAGCTCCACATGCAGGTGCCTGCTGCTTCCTGAGGACTCGGGAGGCGGCATGCCTGCCTTCTCCACCCAGTCCACTGAGTGCTGCCATACTTCCATCAGAGCTGCAGAGAAGCGTGCTCGGTACCCCTGTTTTATGGAGGGCGAAACAGGCACCTGCCTAAGGTCACACAGTAGCCTGTTCTCTCAGGCTCAGCTTAGCTTTTCTACACGTTCCCTTTTTTCCCTGGGAGGAGAAGATTGGGGCCCTTGGGGTCTGTTGCTCTTATTCTCTGAACTCAGTGGGAACTGACGCAGTGGGAAAGCCAAGAGCTTGGTGGAAAGGCCTCCTCAGAACTTCAGGAGCCTAACACCCGACTCCAGGGGCCGCCTCGCAGCAAGCCTGGAGGGAGCCGCGGGCCCGACTGTCCTCCGTGTCCACAGGTGTGTGAGCAGCCACTAATGTTCCTGCTGGACACTCCTGGGGTGCTGGCTCCTCGAATCGAAAGTGTGGAGATGGGCCTAAAGCTGGCCCTTTGTGGTGAGTCGGAGTGCCCCTTCGTGCCCCTTCCTGCTGCTTGGGACCCCCAGCTCTGGCAGGTTGTGCCTGCCTTTCCTGGCCAGGCTGTTGCCAGACCCTTGACCGCTGTGCTGAGCGGAGGTCTCAAGCAGCTCGTGCGGTCCTAGCTCAGGGCTGATGTGGGCCGGGCACTGCTCCGACCCCACTGATCCTCACGGCCCTCCTTGGAGAGAGCACCTTCCTTCTCCCATTTTACAGCCGAGGTGGAGAGGTCAGGTCAGGGGCCACGGCCAGGCCTTCTCCTCAGCAGCACCTCTGGCTGAGACAAGGATGGACCCTGGGGTACAGATGCCAGGCTGGTTTACCGGGCTTGCCCTGGCCGCCCCATTCTAGGAACCGTGTTGGACCACCTTGTTGGGGAGGAGACCTTGGCCGACTACCTTCTCTACACCCTCAATAGGCACCAGCTCTTTGGGTGAGTGTGGGACGGGGCAGGCGGCTCGCCTCTCTCTCGTCCTAGGCAAACATCGTTAAAAAAATAGCAGCATTAAGATACTATTAGACAAGCAGCCTGAGTACAGTTTGATAATGTTTGTTACACAGTCAAGAAAAGCCTCAAATTCTTGTGCTCTTTGGTAATCCCTCCTTCCTACCTTTTCCTGCTCCCGTTTCACAGACGAGACCCCAAACCCCGCACGCCACACTTTGATGACCATCTGTTTTCTGTCCTTTCCTCTGACGTCCTGTGCTCTCTTGTTGGGTTCCCTTCCTCGGCGTGACCGCTTTCAGATCCGTCTGTGTGGCGCCACGAGTTGCTCCTTCCTGGTGCAGATTTACACCTTGTTTGTTCTCCCCAGGAGTGAGACGTGAGCTGAGGATGTTTGCTGGGGGTCCTTTATCGCATTGAGGACTGCAGTCTGGCCAGAGCTTCCTAGGTTTTGTTGATTTGGTTTCGTTGACTTTCTCCGTTGTCTGTCTGTTATTTCATTGATTACTGTTCAGTCTTTATTATTATTTCAGTTTTGCTGGTTTTCTTTCTGTTTTTGCCTTCGGTTGTTGAGAGAAGGTACTGAAATCTCTGCCCGTGGTCTGTCTCGCGGCTCTGTCGTCTGCTTCGTACGTCTCGGAGCTCTGTTGTGAGGCGCAGGGACGGCCTGGGGATCCTCGTGTCTTCCTGATCAGATGCCCTTATCGGTCAAAATGACTTTCTTGATCCTCACAATACTCTCTGCCCTGATGTTGACCTTGTCTGGTAGTTACACACTTACTGCAGCTTCTGATGAGCGTTCACATGGTGCATATTTTCTTATCCGTTCACATGGAGCGTGTTTGTGTCTTTATATTTAAAACGTGTTTCCCAGAGCGCCTGGGGCGCTCAGTCAGTTAAGCGTCTGACTATTGATTTCAGCTGAGGTCATGGTCTTACAGTTCGTGGGATCGAGCCACACTCTTCCCCTCCCCCATGTTCGCTCGCTCTCACTCTCTCTCTCTCTCTCTCTCTCTCTCTCTCAAATAAATAAATGCATATTTAAAATGAAATGAAATATGTTTCTCATAGGCTGTGTACAGATAGTGAGGTCTTGTTTCTTATCCAGTCTGACCATTTCTGTCTTTTATTTTGGGTATTTGGACCATTTACATGTAATGTGATTATTGATGTTGGGATTAAATTTGTCATCTTACCCTTTGTCCCATCTGTCCCGTGTTCTTTTTCCTTTCTCTGCATCTGCCTGCCTCTCTCTGTCTCTGCTCTCTCCATCTTTCTCTGTCTCTCTCTGCATCTTTGTCTATGTCTCTATCTCCTTTCTCTCTCTCTCTCTCTCTTCCTCTGTCTCTGTGTCTCTGTCTCTTTGGCCTTTTCTAGATTACTGGGATACTCTTATCCCCTCTCTCCCCTTTGTTAGCTTGCCGTCTGTAACGTTTGGAGGAGGTTGTCTCAGGGCGTGAGGAGGCTTAGGTGATGTAACACGTCTCATGGAGCGTAAGCACCTTGCAAGGTGTATCTCCATTTTTCTCATGATCCTTGTTTTTACATATTTTGTAAGCCTGAGATGTGCTGTTTTCGCTCCTACAGAGTCTTCAAGTATGAGAAGTAATCTTAGCGTTTGCCCACTGCTTTATGGTTTGTGGACACTGCTTGTTTCTTTGTGTAGATCATGTTCCGTCTGGTGTCGCCTGTTTTGTTTATTTGTATTTGTATTATTTGATTCCCTGTAGTGTTTATTGTAATGCAGGTCTGCTGGTGAGGTTTGTTCAGAGATGCCTGTATTTCATGTTCGTTTTTGGAAAGATACTTGCCCTGTGTGTGAAAGTCTAGATGGACAGTGTTTTCAGGACTGGAGAGATGTTGTCCCATCCTGTTCTCACCCGTGCTGTTTCTGATGAGCAATCTGTCACATTGTCTTTGTTCCTCCAGCTGCCTTTAGGATTTTCTCTTTATTATGCTTTTGAGCAGTTTATGACGATGGGACCTGCATGGTTTTCTTCATGTTTCTTGTGCTTATAGTTGATTGAGTTCTTAGATCTATGGCTTTGTAGCTTTTATCATATTTTCAACCTTTATTTCTTCCTGTGTTTTCAGTTCCTGTCTACTCATGTCCTCAGGACCTGCTGGCACGGCTGCTGCCCTGTTGGCAACCCACCTGCACCCTGCGTGTCTGACCTGCTGCTAGCGCCCACCGGGATGTGTCCCACAGTGGTGGTCTCTGGTCCAATTTGGATTATGTTTTATACCTTCTGTCTATCTACTTAACTTTGTAACCACGTGGAATATGGTCATAATGACCGATTTAACATCTTTGCTAACCCTGATATCTGGGGCACTTTCAGCTGACTGACTTTCTCCCCACGATGGGTCTGTTTTCCTGTGTGCCTGCCTGATCATTTTTGCCTGGATGCTTGGCATTTTGAATTTTACCTTTTTGAGTGATGGGTGTCTTTAAGTTCTTGCACAAATCCTTAAGCTTTGCTTGAGACAGTTATCTGGAAACCGTCCCTTCCAGGCCTGACTGAGGCAGGGCCCCCACCCCCTCCGCTGCACCCGGTGGGTTATGAGGTTTCCATCTGCTCCTTGCTCCCCGTGAGCACTGACCGCTGCCCCTGTGCCCTCCTGGGTGGTCCTTCCTGGCTTCTGGCTTTGGGGAACTTCCTTTCTCATGTGTGCAGATCCCTCGTCTGATGAATGTGGAGGATGGCAGGCTTCCAGAATTCTCTCTCTGGGCAGCTCTGCCCTCTCCGGTTCTGTCATAGGACCTTTACTGGGCCCACACTCTGGCCACCCTTCGGGCTCCCTGGGACCTCCAGGTGCCGGGCTGGGCAGTTGTTGGTCCCTGTTCACATCTTTCGTAGCTTGACGTCTGGTGCCTTGAAAACCACCGTTTTGTGTGTTTTTGGTGGTTTCAGTTCTCGTTACTCGATTTTGCATGGAAGTAGGATTTCAAATTAATTTTTTGTTTCATTTCCATGGGAGTCTGTGTGGGGCTCCACGGTCCTGTAGCGTTTCTAGAGAACAGACAGCTGTCTCCTGCAGGGGCAGCCCTCGGGTGCGTGGTAGTGGGGGTGCACAGGACAGAGGGGCTGCAAGTTTGATTTGGGAACTGCCTTCCTCAGGATGTGGACGTCCTCCGAGATGGGCACTCCGGTACCCACGTAGGGTCTCCTCGTGGCCGAGCCCCGCCCTGCACTGTTGACCCGGAGGCAAATCCCACCGTTTGCTCTGGCTCTTGGGTGGTTCAGGGACGAGTGACTAGCAGAGGTGCTGGTCGTGTCTCCCGGCTCCTGGCGTTCAGGGAAGTGCTTGTCTGTGGATGAGGCTTGTCTCCTTCAGCCCTTCAGGGTCAATACGCCCGGCCATGTGCTGGCCTTTCCCATCAGGCCCAGCGCCGGTGTCTCGTGGGGCAGGGAGTCCCCAAGAGACACCAGACAGTTCTCAGCAGAGGCGGGTACTGAGTTGGTTTGTGCTGGTCCGTGGGCTACAGAAAACACCAGTCAGACCTGCTCATTCTCCCCTAGAGAGAGTGCTGGCAATCCTAGCGGTCCTGACCTTGCATGGCTGCCCAGAGGCACTGTGTCTTGTCAGTGTCCTGCCGTGCTGACCTAGGGCTCCAGGCCCCGGCCCGCTCAGGAACAGGGTTGGATGATGCAGTTGTCCCGCCATTGTAGCCATGGGCTCCAGCAGGGGAAGCAGTCCTCAAGGCAGCTGGCCGTGGCCACGTGGGAGGACAGACCTCGGCAGCTCTGCAGTGGGCGCTCATGCCCACATGTGCGAGGGGTCCTTTGTGGAGCTGGGCGTGACCCAGCATGTCCTGGCCCAGTTTCCACTCCCCAACTGTTGGTCTGCGTGTAGATACGTGCGGCACTACGGCCTGGGCGGAGCCTGTGACGACATCACCAGTGTGCTGAAGCAGGTGGCTGTGAGACTGGGGAAGACACAGAAGGTGAAAGTGCTCACAGGCACGGGTGAGCTGCAGGGGCGTCAGCCTTGGGCTGGGCTTGGAGGACCAGCCTGTTGAGCAGCCCCTGGCTGCTGGGGGAGGACACTGTGGGCACATGTGGCTGTTCTGGAACAGAGGTTCTGCAGAGGGGCCGGCTCTTGGTCCAGCCTGTAGAGGGCAAGGCGGTTCTGCCTCGTGGCGCTGGGTACACCCTCCGTCCCATCCCTTTGAAAACTGCTGAGGTCTAGGCGCCACAACCCAGACTCTTGTTTTCTTCAACTACACGCGCTGGTGCCCAGGCTCCACAGGTGCCCACCATCTGTCCCTGAGGATGGGCAGGGAGGCGTGTGTCTGAATCCTGTGCCTGCCCTGTGTGGAGGTGCCTTCCTCACCAGACCCTCTTATCTCCCTCAGGTGATGTGAACGTCATCCAGCCCAACTACCCTGCAGCAGCCCGAGACTTCCTCCGGACCTTCCGCAGTGGGCTGCTGGGCCCAGCGATGCTGGACAAGGATGTCCTGCAGAGCCCCCTGGTGGCAGAGCCCTGAACTCTTCCAGCTGGCCGGGGTCTCACTCCTGCCTGGCCCTTGGCAGCTGTGGGGTGTCCCAGACCTTCACAGCCCAGAATCTGATGCTGGGACTCCCCTTCCCAGAGGCTCCATGCTGGTCACTGTCCACGCAGGTCTCTACTCCCGGAAGGAGCCCGTGCCTCCTGCTGCTCCACAGCCTGGCCAGCTGTTGGTTGTCAGGGACTATGCCTGGGGGCTGGACATCAGGGCTGATGACGTCCCTAAGCTGTCCCTGAGTGCCTCAACCATGCAGAGTATCTCTTCGGGAGAAGATGACATTTTCTCAGGAGGAGGTGAAAGTACAATCTATAATTTAAAAATCTTAAAAGGCCAGTCTCTGCTGGTGGCTCATTTGTTGTATACCAGTAGCACCTTGGGCCCACATGTTAAGGTCTCTGTCACAAAAAAACCCACAAAAAACGGGATATAAACTGCTTCGTAAGTAAGGGCTCTTGTATTAGGGCCTTGGTAGAGCCCTGGTTCCTGCAGTAAAGAAGAGTCTATTTGCCAGCAGAGTGTTTATTTCACGACACGACCAAAATGTGCACACAAAATGGACCGGAGGTTCCAAGTAGCTGTGGCCGAACCTAGGAACTGTCCCCTCAGTGCCCTGGGGGCTGCCCTGCTCACAGCCAGCTGCGTGTAGGCTGGGAGGGTCGCTGGTGTGGTCAAAGGGGACCCCAGGGCTTCCCACCGCCCCCGAGCACCTTCTAGCTAACAGGACAGTGGGACTCTTTCCCAGGGAACTTTACCTGCCAGCCTGCATTCCAGAAAAGGGTAGAGGAGGGAAAGGGGGTGGGGTGGACCTGGTCAGCAGCTCTGCCCCTTCTGTGTCCAGTGTGTGTGGCCTTCCTGGAGCCACCAAAGTCTCTGCCAAGCACCTCCTCTCCTGAAGGTGCCCACGCCGGCACACACTTCCTAACCTGAGATTACCCACCCTGGGTGCCGTCTGCCTCCTGCTGGGACCCTGACCAGTTGGGCAGGAAGTACTCTAGCATGTGACTATGCCACATGCGGACAGGCTCTGGGAATCGGGCTGGTGTGTGGTGCCAGGCAGCCTGTGAGGGCGTCTCAGAGGCCAGGCCCACCCATGCTCCTGGCCTGAGGCACGGCCCTGAAGGGTCTCCCTGTGCTGCCTGCGAGTACAGTGGCAGAACGGTCACTGCCCCTGAGGCCCTGGACAGGGCTTGGCCGCAGCCTGCTGGTCTTTGGTTGCATCAAATTTGGTCTGGAATGGATGGAGGGGCACCTGGGCTTGCACCCCAAGAGCGCTGGCAGTGCCTATGCAGGAGGTCATTGCTCCGTTTCCTGGTCTTTGAAGACAAATGCTTGGTCCAGGGTTCTGCTCATAGGTCGGTGATCCTCACCCTGACCAGACCTGTGTGTCAGCTGTGGGTGAGCAGAGACGGCAGGCCCCCCTCTCCCCTGGAGGTGCTGGTCTTGGCACTGGCATCTGTCAGCTGCGTCCAAAGGCTCCACAGTCTGGGGGGGGCCAGGGCAGACTGGGAGGCAGCCCAGTGGCAGGTGAGGCTTTTAGTGAGCACCGAAGTGGGGAGATCCAGAGGACCCAGGCCTGGGACATTGTCCTACTGAGGGACATGGGGTGGACGATGTAAAGAGCCAAGGGCTCCAGGGCTGAGCTCACGAACAGTGAACCAGGCCAGAGGCTTGAGGGAATCGGACTTCGGGTGCCTGAGAAGCAAAGGGCTGGTCTGCAGACCGCGGTTTGTGTGCCAGAGGCAAACCTTTGCAAGGCCCCGCCTGGCATTTCCTTAGCTGCTTCCCTGGGTGTCTCCTGTCCTCAGAACTTCCTCAGATGCCTGGATGGCCGCCGTGGTGTTGCAGGGAGTCAGCTTCCGCACGCCTTCTTTTGCTCAGCCAGAGCAGTCCCACATCTGGTTGTATGTACTTGCTGCCACAGCCTGCCTCTGGGGACCTGCTTGTGGCCTGTTTGTTGGTTCTGACTTAAGATCTGGCCTCCACCATTCACACCTCACCCTCACCGTCCTGGACAGCTGCTTGTTGGGAGATGGAGATGCTGCTACAGCTGCACACCTCCTGAGCCACAGCTGGCTGTCCTGGGGAGCACTCTTCTGGGGGAGTGGCAGTGGCCATCGGAGTACCAGCAAGCACTGATTCTAGAACGTGAGCCTGATGCTCAAAGGAAATGAAAAGCTCCTGAAGTTTAAGCCGTGGGTGCCCCCAACTCCCAAAACAGGTCCCAAGAAGAGTTAAGTGACTTGTTTAAAGTTAGAGCACAGTGGCTCCAAGGGGCGCCTGGCAGTGGTCTTGAGAGCGTCTGCCCAGGGAGGGGGCATACTTCTGGGCTCGAGGGTGGGCTGGCCAGGCTCTGGGGCAGTTGCTGTGTCAGGGCATGCTCTGGGGATTATCCAGAGCCATGATGGGCACGCCTGGGCTCCAGAGTCCACAGACGGCCTCTTCTGGACAGGTGGTAGGCGCACTAACACCTGTGGGGGAAACCTCTCCCCCCAGATCTTCAAATCCATTGGTCCATTCTGGCTGCTTCTGTGGGGGAGGCCACAGGGTCCTCAGGGGGGCTGGAATGGCCTGAGCAGCCTGGTCTTGGGACATCACTTTGGGCAGCTCTGGAGAGATGGTGGTGAGCCGGCCTGGATGGAGGGACAGCGGGACCCTGACATCCAGTCGGTAGGCGGGGCATCCTGGGACTGAAGGGCCCTGGTCCTCTGGTAGGATGGGGGATGGGGAGGCTGGGGAGGGACCTAGGCCGGGCCGGCCGGAAGGTGGACTGGGGGCATCAGTGGGCACCCGTAGGAGAAGCCGCAGCTCCTGCCTGGGCTGGCTGGAATCGCCCGGGTAGCCTCTCTGGGTCGGAGACCACGGGCAGCGGTGGGAAGGGGCGCTCAGCCGCTGGTGGCCTCGGGCCGGCCCGGGGCGGGGTTGCGGGGTGCTGCGGGGAGGGCGCGGGCTGGGGGCCGGGTCTGGCCCCGAGCCCGGTCAGGCCTAGGGCCGCAGCAGCCCCAGGGCAACGAGGGCACCGCCCAGCAGCAGGCAGAGGTGCGGGCTGCCAGTGGGCCCGGCGCCCGAAGTCCACGCCCGGTAGCTGTAGACGCCTTGGCCTGTCCGGTTGCCGCCTGGTGCCGCGTCCTCATCGTCTTCCAGGCCGCGCTCCCCGGGGCCTGTGGTTCTTCTCCAGCCGGAACCCGCCGCCAGGCCGGCCGCCGCCCCGGCCGCCGCCCCAGCCGCTGCCACCCGCAGGGAGGATCCCGCATAGCGGGGCGCGGGCCTCACGCGCACCCTTGGGGTCCCGCGCGCGCCCCCGCGCAGCCCTCCCCGGGCGCTGCCGCGAGCCCCTCCACGGCCACCCTTGGCAGCGCCGCTGTCGCAGAGGAAGGTGGCGGCCAGCAGCAGAGCCCAGCACGTCGCGGCTGTCCAGTTCATCCTTGTGGGGCGAACCTGCGGTAAGACGGAGAAAGGACCTCAGCTTCTGTGAGGTCAGGGGGCCAGGGGCTCGAGGACAGGGGACCAGGGCCTGGAGACAGGGGCTCGGGGACTCAGCATCTGGAGGACGGCCCGCTCAGGGCTGGGGTGGGATGGGAGGATTAGGTATTCGGGCCTGGATAGAAGGGCGGGGGTCTTGTTCAGTAACAAGTAAAGGGTGAGAGGGGGGTGCGAGGGTTGTGCACCTGGGGGTGGAGGAGGAGCAAAGAACGGCGGTGGGGGGTGGTGAGCACCCTGGGGCGGAGGGGGCTCCATATCCTGGGCTGCTCTGGGAACACCCGCCCAGGCCTCCACGGCTTGCTGGGACCACACTGGGGAGCGGGTTGTGTTGAAGGACACTGTCTCGGGGATCGAGGGCCCCCAAGGACCCGGTCACTGTCAGGAGAAGGGCCACAAGCGTGTGCCTCTGCCCGGCTCTTCCGGACTCTTCGGGGCAGCGTGCATCCAGCGCGGAACCAGAGCAGCGGGTTCTGGCCTCGCGGGCGGCGCCGAGAAGCGAGGGGGTGACACAGTGCAGACCCCGCCCCCGCAGGCCGGGGCCCGGGGGCCCGTCGCCTCCCGCCCCATCCCCGCGCCGTGCTCCACCCCTCCCCCGGCCACCGGGCTGAGCAGCTGGGGCGGGGGACGGGGACGCGGACGCCTGGCACGGCCTAATTCCGGCGCGGGGATCCGGGTGGCCGCTCGACCCTCCTCCCTGGCCCCGCCGATCTCCTCCGGGGCTTCCATCCCCAGCCTCCCCGCGCGCCCGGATCCCGCGGTCCGGCCTTACCCGCCTCGGGCTTCTGTCGGAACCGCGGGCTGGAGCGGCCGCTCCAGGGGCCGCGGCGGAGCGGGAAGGAGCCGGCGGTGGCGGAGACCCTGCACCCGAGCGCCGAGCCCGGATTTTGCGCGAGGCCTCCGCCCTAGGATTGGGGGCGGGCAGACGCGGAGGCTCATCCCCCGGGAGACGCGAAGGGAGGAGAAAAAGGCAGACTGAGGAGCGCGCAGCCCCTCTCCCTTCCCAGCACCTTCATCTTCGCTGCACCCCGTCCTCCGTGTCCTCACCCCCACGCCACCTCCCGAGTCCACACACGCCCACCCCACTGTCTTCATCACCCAGTGCGCACCCAACCCAGCCCCGTTTCCGCTGCACACTGAGCCCAGCCCGCCGCCTCCCTCCTCACTCCACCCCTCCCCCTCCCTCGTTCTCCGTCTCCATCACTGCCCCAGGTGCTGTGTCCCAGACACGGGGACCACGGAATGCTATGGCAGACCCGTAACTCTAGATCTTGGTGTCCAGGGCTCTCCATGGGGAGGCCCAGAGATGAGAGGGTGGCTCTGCAGGTCCCCAGGGTGTCTCTTCTTCCCACCCTCATGGTGGCCACCCCACAGCAAGGTCACTTGGAGCCCCACTGCCCCAGCCAGCCGGTCTTTCCAGTCCCTGCTGGGTCTGACTCTGGGACTTCTTGAAAGGGTGCTATCTTCTATCCAGGTCTCTATGGTCTCTTCCCCTCCCACCCAGGCCTCCACCCCAGCCACTCCACTTGGGACACCAGGCCCTCCTGATAGCTTTAGGAGTGGGCTCCACAATCTCAACTGTGACGTGATGTGACCTCTCTTAGCTTCCATCAGAACCTCTCGATCCCCAGAGGTTCAGAACTGCTGCTCCACACATAGTCCCAGCTCCCTAATTCCTGTGTTGAAGTCTTGACCCCCAGAACCTCAGAATGTGACTGTATTTGGAGATGGGGTCTTTAAAGAGGTAATTGAGGTAAAATGAGGTCAATAGGGCAGGGCCTGGTCTAATCTGACTGGTGTCCTTATAAGATGAGGAGATCAGGACACAGACACGCACAGGGACGACGCTGTGAGGATGAGGGGAGAAGGCGGAGGTCTGTGAAAGGAGACCTCCCTCTCACAAGGAGAGAGGCCTCAGGAAGACCCAGCCCTCCACATGCCTGTCTCAGACCGCCAGCCTCCAGAATTGTGAGAAAATGAATTTCTGCTGTTGGAGCTGCTGGGTCTGTGGCACTTTGTTATGGTGGCCTGAGTAAACTAAAAGAGAACCAATGGGCTTCTAAACTCCATGTGGAAAAGGAAGGTCTAATGTAACTCATTCTGAAAATCAAGATCAAAGAAGGACTCACCCTGTCAGATATTAAGATGTTATAGGAAGTCACGGTAATGACACAGCCCAGTGCTGGCCGAGAACAGATGGAGACCAGTACAGGCAAACTAACAGACTCACTGAGCAACTCACACATGTCTACAGGTGTAAAGCAAGACTCAGAGTTTTGACAGAGGGCAGGAAACTAAAAGAACCAAATGGAAATTCTAGAACTCAAAAAATACACTTAAAAGCAGAAATTAGATATGGCTAGGGAGAATTAGTAACTGGGAAGATCAGAAGGAAATATCCAGAAGAAAGCATGGAGAGAAAAAAAGGTGTACACGACAGGCTGTTGGGGGCAGAGGGGACGAGACAGAAGCCCCCCTGCACAGACCGGGGCAACCAAAAGGAGAGCAGAGAAAGGATGTGGCAGATGCAGTGTTTATGGGCACACAGGCTGATCGTTCTCAAAAACTAAGGAGGCAAGGCACAAATTCTAGAAGCATCACAAACTCCAAACATGATAAATACAAAGAAAAGCAAACCCTGGAAACCAAACACAAGATCTTCAAAGGTTCCTGAAGTGTGGGGAACCCCAAATACCTAAAACGAGTAAAAATAAACTGACTTTTCCACAGAAACAGGGAGCAGCTGACAGCACAGAAATGTGGTTTGCAGAGTTCCTGAGCAGCTTCACAGAGCTGACAACAGACGGTGGTCAGAAGCTAAGAGGCAATAGATTAAGTACTGGTGCAGATGAAAACATATGTCACACAAGCAACGGTGAACGAAAAGGGAGCTGGTGTAGCTCTCGGTGCCAGACCAAGCAGACTTTAAGCCTTATAGATTAGGGCAAAAAGCATTACTGGAGACAAAGGGTAACACTTTTTAATGATAAAAGGTTAAATTTATCAAGAAGACAAAACAAACAATTCTAAATTTTATGTACCTAATGACATAACCTCAAAATATGTAAAACAAAATAGTAAGAGAATATTTTTTATTTTTAAAAATTTACTTATTTATTTTGAGAGCGAGCGAGCAAGAGAGAGAGAGCGAGAGTGCAAGCACAAGTGCAGGAGGGGCAGAGAGAGACGGAGAGAGAGAATCCCAAGCAGGCTCTGCACTGTGAGTGCAGAGCCCGACTTGGGACTTGAACCCATGAACTGTGAGATCATGACCTGAGCTGAAATTAAGAGTCGGACGCTTAATGACTGAGCCACCCAGGTACCCCAGTAAGAGAATATTTACAGCACAAAATCATTTACATGAACTTAGAACTCTCACATGCAAGGCAATACACATGCATACATGTGTCCAAGGGCACACACCAAACATCACACTGGGAGTCCCGATGGACGGGACTGGAGTATGAGAAGTAAGGGGATGTTGAGAAACAAGGGGATCAAGTGAGAAGCGCTCACCCTGACAGTGACAATAGCCCAATAAGAAGGAGGGTGCTGGACCAACCCACTTTTGTGCTCAAGTGCCAGAGAAGGAAGGCAGAAAAGCCAGGTATGGGTATGCCATCTATTCATTAGACCCATCAAGTTTTAAATAGAATGACATTCTTGTTTCTGAGGAAAAGTGGCACATGTGTGGCCTGTGGCACTGTCTGGACTTGCCAGGACACTTAGTCTACATCTGGCCAGCTGAGGTTGGTTGCAGGGTCTGCTCTAAGGCGCTGGGACCTCAGGCAATGGAGGCCATCCAGGTGGGCTTAGGGACAGGGCATTCAGCGCCCAGGAGGGCCAGGAAGAGGGGCTGGCTGCCATAGAAACTGGCTAGGTCCCAGGTGGTGAAGTGGGTGACGGTGAAGGGGAGCCTTTCCTGTGAGCTGGGGTCTGAGCTCTTCCTGGGCCCCACTGCCCTGCTGGGACCTGGGGAGCTGTCTCCTGCTCTGGTGCTGATGCTCCCTGGGAGAGGTGGTGGGGAGCTTTGGCATTTCCCCTGCTTGTTGAGACGCTCTGGTGGCCACTCTGTGCTTCTGGCCAGCTCTGTCTCTGGGTGAGAGAGCTTTGACCTGTGGTGGGCTGGAGGCTGTGGGCAGATGAGAGGAGAGGCATGTGGAAGTTCTTCCTCCTGCAGCTGGTGCTCAGGAGGGACCAGGGGCTCGGAGGAGTTTGGCCAGAGCCTCCCTGATGTCACGATTCCGCAGGCAGTAGATGATGGGATTGAGCAGTGGAGTCACAATTGAGTAGACCACGGACACCAGCTTGTTGAGATCAAAGGAGGTGGCGGCGTGAGGCCGGGCGTACATGAAGATGGTGGTGGTATAGAAGGTGGCAACCACCACCAGGTGAGAGGCGCAGGTGGAGAAGGCCTTCCGGCGGCCAGCCCATCCTGGGATCCTCAGCACTGTGGCCAGGATGTGTGCGTAGGAGACTGTGGTCACCAGCAGGGAGGTTGCGAGCACAGCCAGGGCTGCCACAAAGTCCAAAACTTCAATGGCAGTAGTGTCAGAGCAGGAGAGCTGCAGCAGGGGTGAGATGTCACAAAAGAAGTGGTTGAGGACATTGGGGCCACAGAACCTGAGGCGGGAGATGAGAGCCATGGACACGAAGGAGGCCAGGAAGCCACCCAGCCAGGCACTGAGGGCCAGGCACAGGCAGAACCTCCAGGTCATGGTGGCTGGGTAGTGCAGTGGGCGACAGATGGCTAGGTACCGGTCACAGGCCATGGTGGCCAGGAGGAAGCACTCAGAGGAGCCGAGCGAGAGGAAGAGAAACAGCTGGGTCAGGCATCCTGAGAAGGAGATGGTCCTTGCCTGTGCCAGGAGGGCAGCTAGCAGCTTGGGGACAGTGACTGAGGTGTAGAGGGTCTCCAGCATCGACAGGTTGGCCAGGAAGAAATACATGGGCGTGTGCAGTTGATGGCTGGCTCCGATGGTCACCACAATGACCAGGTTCTCCAGGACGGTGACCAGGTAGATGGTGAGGAATGACCCAAAAAGCAGCCCTTGAAGGTGGCACAGCTCCGGGAAGCCCAGCAAGATGAATTCTGTCACCAGGGTCTCCCTGGAGGTGTTCATGGCCTTCCCTGCTTGGGAGGTCACTTCTGAGCACCCTGGAACAGCAGAGAGACACAGGTGTGATGTGTTCTCTGAGAGCTGGGTGGGTGTGCTGTCATTCCTCCTCAGAAGGGTCTCCGAGGTGCTGCCCTACTGGCCTGTCACCCCTCCCTCAGTCCAACACACAGTTACCCGGAACCAGCACCTGGCAAAGGGCTGTTGGGGCCTACAGGCCAGTGAGAGCAGACACTCTGTTTCTCCAGTTTACATGGAAGCTCTCAGGTGTGTGCTTGTCCTGACCCAACACACAGGACCAGGGCCAGGTGTGTGTGCGTGTGTGCACGTGCATGCACACACGCACACACACACCCATTCAGGTGCACACATGCACATACACACACCAGCGGCACACTTTTTACACACCCCAAGTGTGCACCCCCTTCACATCTCCTCCGCAAATGCTCGCGCACACCCCCCCCCCCACCAGGTGCATGCAAAACACAGCAAGAGAGAACCATTCTGCCTGGTGTGCCTTCTCTGGCTGTGTCTGGGGGCACTTTCCTGGTCTCATCCAGATCACCTCCCAGAAGAATGCTCATTCATGTTTCTCTCTGCTCAGGATCAGGGGCCCCTTACGCCTGGGGAAGGACACCACTGCCATCAGGTGGCCAGTGAGCTCTCTAGGGCTGAGCAAAGCCACCAGCTGCAGAGGGGAGGGAGGCTCACCCCTAGCTTTGATGTCCCCATGTAGGTCACGCGTCCTTATCCTGTTTTCTGAGCAGCAAAATGGCTGGGGGAGATGGGTGGATGTGGTCAGCGCAGAGCCGCTTAGGGGCTGCGCGGTTTGGGACTCTGGTCCGACACTCCTGGAGGTAGGTGTCTGAAGGATGAACGGATTTCGGGGGAAGGTGGGCTGGGGCACAGCAGGGGCAGGGCTCCCCGCTGGCGGGCGAAGGGCTCCCCGGGCTTTCCTGCCCCTCCCGGAGGAGGGGGAGCCGCAAGACCCTTCTCCACTCCGCCCTGGGAGTCTGGGGAGCCGGCTGCGGTTCGCGCTGTCCCCGTGGACAAGAATGGACCAGAGTAATTCGTGCACGACGTACGGTCCTCTGGCGCCAGGCCGAGGGGGCGGCCGCTCCTGCTCACCCGGGGAGGGGGCTGACGGAGGGGGCTGCGCGGGCTGCTCCGAGCCCGGGGAGCACAGGCCGGGGTGAGGAGGGGATGAGGGCTGGCCCCCCAATTCTTGGCGATTCAGCAGGAAGAGGCTGAGTCTGCGAAGTGTCTGCAGGACAGAGGGCGGGGCCTCGGTCTGTTGGACCATCTCGGACGCCCCCCCCCCCCCCCGCCCCAGGCTGAGGGCGAAGGGGGCTCCGGGAACCCGTGCCCTGCCGTCCGCGCCTCGTAGCCTGGCGGCGGGCGTTGTCCGCATCCCCCCCGCCCCGGACGCGGTGCTTCTAACCTTCCCCAGGCCCTTTGCAGGAGGTGCCGGGGCGTCCGCCGGGTCCCCGCAGGTCTCTGAGGGTCTGTCCCCACACACGCCCGCCGCGGCTCACTGGGTCCCTGCTGCCTCTGGACCCAAGTGATTTTTATCCGGCTCACTAGTGGCCTTGCCCTCCACCTCGTCTTCTACCCCGAGTCTGGAGGATTCTAATTGCAAATTCTCACCCGGGCGGGACTCTCAGAGCAATTTGTGGAGGGGCGCTGCGGGGTCCCTGGAGGGATGGTGCGTCGCTTTCCCGTTTTCTCCAGGTGTTACCTGCCCTCCAGGTCCTGTTACCTACCGCCAGGGGCCTGAGCACACGCCCCCAGCCCCCACTGCCCTTCCCAGGAGGTTTTTGTCTTTTAAAGTAGCCTCCACACCCAGGGTGGGGCTTCAACTCAGACCTTGAGATTAAGAGTCGCAAGCTGCTTGGACTGGCATCTGAGTGCCATTTATTTTGACGTCTGTGTAATATTCTGCCCATCTCCTCAATTCATGGTCTCTGGCTGCTTCTGCCTGGTCCCCTCCCTGTGTGGTGGTGTGCAAACTCCCAAAGCAATAAGCCAGGACGCTTCCCACCTGTCAGGGTCACTGTCCTTCACTGCCTGATGTCCAGGGTCTTGAAAACCCCTGTTTCACATATTCTGTTTCCTTTCCGGTGGGAGGGTAAATCCTGTCTCCACTAGAAGTGGGAGTCTATCCGTATATTACAGCTGCCTCAGTGTCTCTGAGCTCGGGTCTGTGTCTCATCCCCTTGCTGACACCAGCAGCCCTGGCCCCCAGACCCTGCACTGACTGTCCGTTTCCTTTCTTTCTAGGATCACAGTCCTGCACTGCCTCTTGTCTGACATCTGAAAACAGTGTTAAAGATATAGTACTATATTTTATAATTATAGTTTTTATATAACTATACTAATATATACGTATAATCATATTATATATTATCTAATTTTGTCACTGTTCACGATGGAGTGCTAGACTGATATGAGCTCGGTTTTCATGGCTGAAAGCCTCTTTATGTCTCAAAATTAATTGTCTCCTATATGTTGCAATATCTTCTCTCAGTTTTTAGCTTTTATTTTTCATTGTCTTTAAGGTGTCTTTTGATGAGCAGGTTTTCTTATTTTCACATTTTAAAAGTTAAAGTATAAGTTAAATACAGCAAAATCTACTCTTTTTAGTGTAGAGTTCTGCACGTTTTGACAAGTATATGTAATTGTGTAACCACCACCACAATAAAAATATAGAGCAGTTCTATCCCTCCAAAAGTGTCCTCTATGCTGCCCCTTTGTAAATAAGCCTCCCCATCCCCAGAACCTGGCAAATCTGTTTTCTGTTTCTGTAATTTTGACTATTCCAGATGTTATATAAATAGTATCAAAAGAGTGTGTCTTATTTTGAGTCTGGCTTCCTTTACTTGACATGTTACTTTCGTGGTTCGGAGATGCTGTTGTGTGGATCATCTCTGTTCCTCTTATTGTGGGTAACATTCCATGGTATGGAAGGACCACAGTTTATCCAGTCCCCAGCTGAGGCACATTCCAGTTTTTGCTGATTATGAATTAAGTCACTATAAACATTTGCTTATTCTTTTTTTTTTTTTTTTTTGCTTATACTGTTCTTGTGTGAATTAAGTATGGGTTATATGATAAGTATATGTTTAACTTTGTAAGGACCTGTCAAACCATTGTCCAAAGTGGCTATCCCACTTTGCACTTGGTAGTGAGTTTTAAAAACTGTTGTTCTATGAAGTTGATGGTGGTATCTCCTTGTGTTTGTTGTTGTTGTTGTTGTTTTTTTTTTTGAGATTTTATTGTTAAGTAATTTCTACACCCGACATGGGTCTTGAACTCATGACCCTGACATCAAGAGTCACATGCTGTACTGATGGAGCCAGTCAGGTGCCCTTCTTGGGGTTTTTATTTGCATTTTCCTATTGACTAATGATGTTGCCTGTCTGCTTATGTGATTATTACCAATTTTTGGTGAAATGCCCATTCAAGTCTTACACCTATTTGTTTATTGAGTTGATTGTTTCTTTACTATTGAAGTTTGAGAATTTTTAATTCTGAGTGCAAATATTCTATCAGATATTTGATTTGTAAATGTTTTTTTCCCCAAATCATGGTTTGTATTTTGAATCTACTAATGGTCTGTTGAAGATCAGAAGTTCTTCAATTGATGAAGTCCGGTTTATATTTTTTTCCTTTATGGATTGTGCTTTTAATGTTGTATCTAAGAAATTTTTGCCACACAAACATTTTCTCCATATGTCTAAGGTTTTATACTTAGATCTATCGTCTATTTTGAGTTAATTTTTGTGTAGGGTAGAAGACATAGATTGAAGTTCATTTTTTTTGCATATGGATAGCTGGTTTTTCTGGCTATTTGCTGAAGATTGAATTACCTTTCATCTTTGTGAAAATCAATCATGTTTGGGTCTCACTTCTGGATTCTCCAGTCTGCTCCACTTCTATATGTTTAACTTTCTCCAACACCAAACTGTCTTGATTACTATGGCTTTACCTGTCTTGCAGCCAGGTACTGGTAGTGTGGGTTCTCTGACTTTGTTCTTTTTTCTAAATAGCTTTGGATCTTTGAATTCCTTTTCTGTTCCATAAATTTTAGACTCAGCTTATTGTTTTCTATAACAATGTTCTTCTAGAATTTTATTGAATCTATAGATCAGATTGGGGACCATTAGCATCTTTACAATAGTCTCCAATCCATGAACATTGTGTATTTCTCTATTTATTGAGGTCATATTTGATTCCTTTCATCAGTGGTTTGTAAGTTTTAGCATGTTTTACAAATATCTTTCCCCAGATTATAGCTTCTCTTTTTCAGTTCCTTTAAGATGTCTTTTGATGAAACAGAAGTTCTAAATTTTTCAAAATTATTTTAGAACAGTTTCAGGTTTATGGAAGAGTTGCAAAGATAGTACAGACAGTTCCTATACACCCCACACCCAGTTTCCCCTAGTGCTAATAACTTACATTAGTATGGTACATTTGTTCAATTAATGAACCAATACTGATATGTTCTTATCAATTAAAGTTCATACTTCATTTGGATTTCCTTAATTTTTATCCAATATCCTTTTTCTGTCCCAGAATCCTATCCAGGTTCCCATGTTGCATTCAGTTGTCATACGGCTGTGAGTTAATCAAACTTTCCTTAGTTTTGTTTTTGTTTTTTCTGACCTTGACAGTTTGGAGGATTTCTGGTCATCCATTTTGTATAATGTCCTCAGCCGGGATTTGTCTCATGTTTTTTTCATGATTAGACTGGGGCTCTGGGTCTTTGGAGGAAGATACAGATGTGAAGTGCTGTTTTCGTCACATCACATTAAGGGCACATGCTGTCCACATGGATGATCATGGGTGGTCACCTGGCTGAGGCCGTGTGTCAGATTTCTCCACTGTCATTCACTTCCCTTCCATACTGCCCTCTTTGGAAAGAGGTCGCCATGCACAGCCCATATTTAAGGGGTTGCAAGTCATGTTCTGCCTCTGGAGAATTATTTGGAATTCTTCTGCATGGGACATTTGTCTGTTTCGTTCATTTATTTGTTTATGTCTCCAATCACTTGTTATGTCAGTACAGACTCAAGGGCACCTACTTCATACTTGGGGTTTTTCCTGTACTACTGTCTTTATCTTCTTGCTGTCTCAGCTTTGGCCGGGAGAGCATTCAGTTGTCTTTGCGGCCACTTTGACATACCCCATCGCTGTGTTTTCTTCTTTTTGAACATTTACTATTAAAATTCTGGCACTGTGAGATCTTCCAGGCTCATCTTGCATAAATTTCTTGCCCGGGCCATAGATTCAGTGATTTCTCCAAGGAGACCTGGTGCTTTTTGTTAGACAATAATATTAGAAGCCAACCCCCTGGGCACTACGTGTGCTTGTTGCTCCTGGAGTGTTGTCACTTTTAGGCCCGCTCAGCTGATAGCAAAGAGTTGTATGTGTGAATATTACCCTGTGCATGTGCACGTATCTCTGAACACGGTGTGTGTAGCCATCTGTACCCATATTAAGCTGAACGCGAGACCTCGCTGACATCACCTCTCATTCACCATTACATTAAAGTTCACTTCTTGTGTGGTGAAGTTTGACGGGTTTCAACAAGTATCGTGTATCTGCCATTACACTATCATACAGACTAGTTTCTCTGCCCTAAAAATTCTCTGACGTTTACCTTTTAAACACTCTCCTTCCCCCTAAACTAATCATGTTACTGTCTTCTTAATTTTTGCTTTTCTAGAATGTCATATAATTGGAATCATACAGTATGCAGACTTTTCAGACTTTATCCATTCACCTATTAAGGGACGTCTTGGTTGCTTCTACTTTTGAGCACTTATGAATAAAACAGCTATCAACATTCATGTGCTTGTGCAGTTGTTTTGTGTGGGCATAAGTGTTCAAACCAGTTGGATAAATACCTAAGAGGGTGATTGTTGGATTATATGGCATGAGTATATTTAGCTGTGTAGGAAACTGCCAAACCATCCTCCAAAGTGGCTTTATCATTTTGCTTTCCTACCAGCAATGTTGCTCTGCATCCTTGCTGACCATTTTGCATTATCAGGGTTGCTGTCAATGTTGCTCTGCATCCCTGCTGACCATTTTGCAATGTCAGGGTTTTGAATTTTAGCCATTTTTATAGGATTTGGATTTTATAGAATTTGGATTTTTATAGGATTTGGACTTTAGCCATATTATACGCAGTGGCATCTCATCATTTTGATTTCCAATTTTCTAGTAACTTATTGGTTGATCATCTTTTCATATGCTTGTTTTCCATCTGTATATCTTCTTTGGTGAGATGTTAAAGGTCTTAATATTTTTTATGTTCAATTTCTTTTTTTTTTTTAGATTTAAATGCTAGAAGTTAGTGATTTATCATAAAGGTCTCAATTAAAAATTAAAAATTAAAAAAATGTTTATTTATTTTTGGGGGGGCAGAGCATGAGTGGGGGAGGGACAGAGAGAGAGGGAGACACAGAATCTGAAGTAGGCTCTAGGCTCTGAGCTGTCAGTACAGAGCCTGACATGGGGCTTGAATTCAGCAGCCGTGAGATCATAATCTGAGCCTAAGTCAGATGCTTAACCAACTGAGCCATCCAGGCACCCCAAAGGTCTTACTTTTAATAAATTTTCAGAAATTTCAAAATTTTCTTTTTAAAAATTTTTTGTTTATTTATTTATTTTAAGAGAGAGAGAGAGAGAGAGTGTGTGCGAGCAAGTGAAGGAGCGTCAGATAGGGAGAGAGAGAAGCCCAAGCAGGCTCCATGCTGACAGCGCAGAGCCTGATATGGAGATCGAACTCACAAACTGTGAGATCATGACCAAAGTGAAAGCAAGAGTTGGATTCTTAACCGACTGAGCTACCCAGCCACCTCCAAAATTTTCTTTTATGATTCACATTTTTTTTTAGGAATATACACCCACTTGGTCATCGTATATAATTTTTTAACATTTATTTATTTTTGGGAGGGGGGCGGGGCAGAGAGGAGGGAGACACAGAATCTGAAGCAGGCTCCAGGCTCTGAGCTGTCAGCACAGAGCCTGATGTAGGGTTCAAACTCACCAACTGTGAGATCATGACCTGAGTCGCTTCACTGACTGAGCCACCTATGCGCCCCCATGATTCACATTTTTAAAGGAAGTTCTTGACTACCCTGAGGTCTGAATAATATTCATCTATATATTCATGGAAATGTTTTAAAGATTTCTTTCTTTTTGACATTATTTTCTTTCCCCCCTTTTTTTTCTTACTGAAGTGAAATTCACAGGACACATGAACAAGTGAGAGCATGCGGTCCAGCGGGGTTTAGTAATGTTGTGCCACTGCTGTCTCTGTCTGGTTTCCCCATGTTCTCATCAGCTCGAGAGGAAGCCTTGGACCCATTCTTCCTTCCTCCCTCTCCAGCAACTGGAAGCTACCAATTTGCTTTCTGTCAATGGATTTACCTCTTCTAGATATTTCATATAAATGGAATCATAGAGTATGTAGCATTTTGTGTCTGGCTTCTATCCTTTAGCAGTGTTTTCCAAGTTCATCCATGTTATAGCTTGTACCAGTACTTCATTCCTTTTTATGACTGGATAATATTCCATTGCAATTATAGACCACAATTTATCTCTTCATTCATCTGTTGATGGACATTAGGGTTGTTTCTACCTTTTGGCTATTGTGAATATCATTGCTATGTACCTTCATACCAGTTTTCAATTCTATTGGATACATACCTATGAATGGAATTTCTGAGTCATATAATAACTCTGTGTTTAACTTTCTGAGGAACTGCCACACTATTGTCCACAGAGGCTGCACCATTTTACATTACCACCAGCAATGCACAAGGATTTCAATTTCTTTACATTCTCAGCAGCACTTGTTTTTTTTCCATTAAAAAAATTATAGGCATCCTGGTGGGTGTGAAGTGGTGTCTAATTGTGGTTTTGATTTGCATTTCCCTGACTAATGGCACTGAGCATCTTGTCATGTTCTTGTTGGCCATTTATATGTCTTCTTTGGAGAAATGTTTATTTAAGTCCTTTGCCCATTTCTAAATTAGATAGTTTGTCTTTTAGTTATTGAATTGTAAGAGTTTTTTAAAAAATATATTCTGGATACTAGACCTTTATTGGACATAAGATTTGCAAATGTTTTATCTGATTTTTTGAGTTATCATTTCAATTTCTTGATAGTGTTCTCTGATGCACAAAAGTTTTAAATTTTTACGAACTCTAATTTATCTATTTTTCCTTTTGTTGCTCTTGGTGTCATATCTAAGAATCCTTTGTCAAATCCAAGATCTTAAATATTTACTCCTATTTTTTCTTTAATGGGTTTTATAGTTTTAACTCATATATTGTCATCATTGATCCATTTTGAGTTAATTTTGGTATAATGTGTGAGGTAGGGGTCAAACTTCATTCTTCTGCAGGTGGATGTCCAATTGTTCCAGCCCATTTGCTGGAGAGACTATTCTTCCTTATGGGCTTGTCTTGGTACTCTTGTCAAAAATCAGTTGACCACAGATGTATGGGTTTACTTCTTGACTCTCAATTCTATTTCATTGGTCTATATTTCTTTCTGTATTCCAGTACCACACTCTTTCTAATTACAATAGCTTTGTAGTAAGTTTTGAAATCAAGAGGTATGAATGCTACAGCTTTGTTCTTTTTCAAGATTGTTTTGGCTATTCTGGGCCATTGCTAATACATATTGATTTTAGAATCAGTTTTCTCAACTTAAAAAAAAAAAAGCCCGTGTTATTCTAACAGGGATTGGATTGAGTCTATAGGTCACTTTGGGTGTCATTTCCGAGTTAACAATATTAAGTCATCTGATCCATGAATATGGGTTGTCTTCCCATGTATTTAGGTGTTCATTAGTTTTTTGACACAATGTTTTGTAGTTCTTCGTGTACAAGTCTTTTCCCTCCCTGGTTAAATTTATTCTTATATATTTTATTCTTTCTGATGCTTTTGTTAGTGGATTTTTTCTTAATTTACATTTTGAGTTGCTCATTGCTAGCATATTTCAAAAACACAACAGATTCTCTGTGTTGATCCTGTACTCTGACACTTTGCTGAGCTCACTTATTAGTTATAGTTATTTTTGGGGTATAGATTCTTTGGGATTTTCTATATAAGGAATCATGCCATCTGGGAATAGAGATAATTTTACTTCTTCCTTTCCATTTGGGTGCCTTTATCAATTTGTTTTCTTGCCTAATTGCTCTGGCTAGAACTTAGTTGTTGAGTAGCAATGTGAAATCCAGCATTCTCATCTTGTTCCTGTTCTCAGCAAGAAAGCTTTCAGTCTTTCACCATCGAGAATGATGGCAACTGTGGGTTTTTCATAAATGCTCTTATCATTTTGAAGAAGTTCCTTTCTGTACCTAGTTTTCTCAGTATTTGTATCATGAAAGTATGTGGAATTCTGTCTAATGGTTTTCCTGCATTAATTCAGTTGATCACATATTTCTCTCTTTCATTCTTAGTGTGGTCTATTCTATTGTATTGATTTTTGTGTGTTGGATCACCCTTGTATACTGGGGATAAGTCCGACGGGTCATGTGTATAACCCTTTTAACATGCCATGGATTTGGTTTCCTAGTGTTTTGTTGGGATTTTTGCAGCTATATTTATAGATACTGGTATGTAGTTTTCTGGTGGTGTCTTTGACCTTCTTATCAAGCAGTGCTGGCCTCACAGAATACATTAGGAAACATTCTTCCCTCTTCTGTTTCTAGGAAGATTTGGGAAGGTGTTGATTCTTTTTTAATTGTTTGGTAGAATTCATTAGTGAAGCCATCTGGTCTTGGGCTTTTCTCTGCTGGGAGGTTTTTGCGTATGGATCAATTTCTTTACTTGATATAGGTCTGTTCAAATTGTTTATTTCTTCTTGAGTCAGTTTTGGCATTTGTGTGTCTAGGAATTTGTCCCATCCAGGCTATATAATTTGTTGGTACTGCCCTGTACTTTCTGGTAACCCTTGTCATTTCTGTGAGGTCAGTGGTGATGTCCCTGTCCTCATTTCTGACTAATGTGCATCTCTCCTGTTTTCTTTGCCAGTCTAGTGGAAGGTTTGTCAATTTTATTGATCTTCTCAAGAAACAATTTTTGGTTTTGTTGATTCTATTTTTATATCCTGTGTTTCATTTGTGTCTGCTCAGTTTATTACTTTCTTCTTTCCACTGGCTTTGAGTCGAGTTTGCTCTACTTTTTCAAGTTCCTAAAGGTGTTTTTATTTTCCTAATTTGAGATTTTTCTTCTTTTACAAATGTCAGTGTTTACACTTATGCTTCCCTGTATGCTCACAGCTCTTCCTACATCCCATGAGTTAGTATGTTGTGTTTTCATTTTCAGTTTTTCATCTTTCCTAAAAAAAATTTGTGTCTGGAGTTTACTCCTGTGCATGGTTTGAGATAAGCATTTATTTCACGTCGGTTTTCCAGTGCCGAACGGTCTTGCCTCCCTCGGCTGTCTGCTCGGCTTCCTCTGTTATACGTCACACACGTGGCTGTTTCCCAGAGTTCTTTTGTAGAGATGGGGCTTGTGAGGATGTCCTTAAAGAAGGTACTGCCACTACACCCAGGGAAAACTTTAGTCACTAATTGTACTCAGTTTTTGTCTGTAGTTTTTCACTTCTTGTAAAACTTGTAGTTTTCCCAGGCGGAGGCTTCAGAGGCTTCTCAGTGATGTGGTTCCTCTGTCTTCTCCAGGTCAGAGCCCCACCTGATTCTAGATTTTGTCTTTAAATTTGTTTTTATTTTTATTTGAGAGAGAGAGAGAGAGAGAGTGGGAGCAGGGGAGAAGGGTAGAGGGAGAAAGAGAGAATCTTAAGCAGGCTCCATACTCAGCATGGAGCCCCATGCTGGGCTTGATCCCACCACCCTGGGATCATGGCCTGAGCTGAAATCAAGAATTGGACACTCAGCTGACTGAGCTTCCCAGGTCTCCCCCCAATTTTGTCTTCAATATGCCATGGTTCTCAAAGAGGGGGACCTCCTCCTGCTGGCAATGGGGCTCTCCTGTCCTTCTCTGTTGGGCAGGGGGAGGGAGGCCCAGGACCATCCAGCCCGGAAGAAACCAGGTCTCCCAGCAGTTCCTATGTCAACCATGCAGCCTCTCAGTGGACATCTTGGTGCAGCTGGAGGTCATAGGGTGAGGTTCAAACTCTCTGAGGTTCTCAGGCAGGAGATCTACAGATGGGCCGGGACAGAAGGTGATTCTGTCAGGACCAGGCTCAGAAACTGAGGAGGAAGTTAGGTTTGGGGCAGCCATGGTCCTGGGGTCCCAGGTGTGAGCCAGGTCACAGAGGCCCTGGTGGCCCTGGGGCTGTCCTGGGCCCTGGCCCAGCCCTGAAGGCAGGGCTCTGAGGTGTCTGGTCAGCGCTGGTCAGCAGAGTCCCCGGCACCCCAGACAGTCCGCCCACATGGTGGCAGCGGCATTTCCTGGCAGGGCGCTGGGGTTGTCAGGAAAGGCGAGAGCGAGAGCTGACTCTAAGGCATGCACCCTGGACTCACATGTCAGATGCCGAGCCTGCACAGACAGACAGACACAGACAGTAGCGCACATACAGACACACAGCGCACATACAGACACACAGACACGTACACAAACATGGACGGGCTGAACGCCGTTATGGATGGACAATCTCACAAACACACACAGGCAGACACTGTAAATTATTTGACTAAAAATGAATTTTCCTGTAACAAACTGAAGCTGAAAAACACACATACACATACTCCTCTAAGTTGTATTTGTCCAAACAAGATTAATACCAATTACTCTAGAGAACAATGTACCCCACGACTGATAACCTAGGAACGATTTTGTCATACGTTATGGTATCATTTCAGTGCCTGTGGAGTTTTAAAAATTATATTGTTTTCCCCCTATTTTGCCTATTTCAGGGAATGTTAAGGATCTAGGCCATTTATATTTGTCTAAAGTTTATATATCTAGGAATATGTTCCAAAGTAACAGCCCATGGTGGCTATGCAGCAGGGGTACTTCTGGCATCTTCTTAGTACTCAGTCTCCAGTTTCATCTACTCGTGAGTGTTTTGAGGGTTTGGGGACTTTCGTCTGTCTCTGCACTTCTAAGGGACGGCCGCAGCGTTCACAGTGCATGCACACGACCTCTCTCCCCATTCTGCTATGTCTGACTTTGCCTTTTGGATGCACGCCCTGGGCTTGCTCCTTCCGGAGAAGGATTGCAGATTTGACAGTGAGAACAACAGTGTGGTTTTCACCAGTCCGCTCTATCAAGATGTCAAAATCGGAAAGATATCATAGTCCCATGTCTCACGTGGTGTCACAAGGGGACACGTACAGCACCGTTTGCAACCAGCCAAGCTGGGGGCAGCCCAAACATCCACCACGGGACCCCAGGGCTAGTCCCGGGGCCGCGCATGCGGGCTGAGGCGCGTCAGCATGCCGGACGCGGAAGCGTGCTCCCGGGCTGCGAAGGCGAGGCCGGCATGCCCTCGGACCGTGTGAGCACATCCACAGAGAAGGCTGGGAAAGGCTTGCACCGGATGCTCTAAGGGTCGACTTCCGGGGTCGCAGCGAGACTTCCACTTTATACACTTCCGCAGTGGTAAATTTTCCCACGAAGAGTATGTATTTATGTATTACTTAAAAAAATAAAACTAACAATCATGCAGTACTATGGAACCATAAAATACCAATTATGACGGAGGAATTTTGTTTGCAAGACTGCTTAAAAAGAGAGGTTATTTTCTTTTTAATTTAATTTACTTATTTATTTTTGAGAGAGAGAGAGAGAGAGAGCGAGAGCGAGCAGGGGAGGGGCAGAGACAAAGGGAGACAGAGACTCCCAAGCTGGCTCTGTGCTGACAGTGTGGAGCCCGATGTAGGACTCGAACTCATGAACCCTGAGATCAAGAACTGAGCTGAAATTGAGAGTTGGTTGCTCAACCGACTGAGCTAGCCAGGTGCCCCTAACAATAGAGATTATTTTCATCACAACTGGCTGCAATAATTAAAACGTGGCTCTATTTTGTCTCCAACTATTCCTTTAAAATGTGTTTTGACAGGAAAGTTATTTCCAAGTTGTTGACTTTTTTGACAACTCTCAGAGAATCAAGCCCAGAGCACAAGCGTATCTCGGGAATCGGCGTGTTGGGATGAAACACCCAGCGGGCCGGCCCTCCTCCCCCGAGCGCACGGTGCAGGGGGCTTTCCGTCCACTGCCCACGCGTGGTCTGCAGGAAGGCACACGTCCTCCCCAGAACGCGCCCCGTCACCACCCTCGGGACCTGTACGTGCCATGTTACATGGCCAGGGGAACTTAAATCACAGATGCCTCTCAGGTGGGTCCTTGGAGGCGGGGGGGGGGGGGGAAGGCAGGCGGTTCAGTCAGAGGAGATGTGACCACAGAGCAGCGTCCTGGAGGTACTGACAGCTGGCTGTGGAGATGGCGGCTGTGGGCCATGGGGCCAGGCCCGCCCACACCTTCAGCTCAGAGAGTCCCGCAGCAAACGCCTAACCCACACGCCAGGTGAGAAATTTGTGTCGTTCTAGGTCACCCCCTGAGTCCGCGGTAGTTTGTTCAAAAGCCGCAGCGATTTCCTCCGCCGCGGGTTTCCTTCCGCTTCCTCCGAGCTGTCGCGGCCCCTTGGTGGGAGGGTCCGGTGGGAGCAGTGGGCGCCAGGTTTCACCGTCCAGCACCTGACAGGGGGTCCTCCCGGCTAGTCCTGGCGCACCCGCGGCTGCATCCAGCCCCCCCCCCCACGTCGGAGCTGCTCCCTCCCCTCCCTGGTGACCGTGGGGCTGCCACCCCCTCCCCCAATCCTGAGGCCGCCCAGGGGCCTGCTCCGGGGCTCCCACAGCAGCTCTTGGCTTGAAGGAAACAGTTGTGGGTGGACTCGTCTTTCCAAAAAGTGTCTGCACACATTCTCCCCTGGAGGCTCCTCCTTACCCTTTACAGACCCCCCAGCTGGGCCAGAGGCCTGGCTTGCAGACTTGGATCTCCGACACCACTCGGAAATCTGCATTTGTTGTGGTGTGTCACTCTGCAGACTTATGTCACCTCGGTGTCTCGGCTGGAATGGAGTCAGGACAAGCCCCATTTTTCTTTCTTTAATTTAAATTCAAATTAGTCAACATACAGTGTTGTCTTGGCTTCAGGAGTAGAACCCAAAAATGATTCATCTCTTCCATACGACACCAGTGCTCTCACAAGTGCCCTCTTAATGCTTATCACCCTTTACCCTGTGCCCCCCCACCTCCCCTCCAGCAACCCTCAGTTTGTTCTCTGTATCGAAGAGTCTCTTATGGTTTGTCTCCCTCCCTCTCTGTTTTTATATTTTTTCCTTCCCTTCCCCCATGTTCATCTGTTGTGTTTCTTAAATTCCACATATGCGTGAAATCATATGGTATCTGTCTTTCTCTGACTGACATTTCGCTTAGCATAATACCCTCCGGTTCCATCCACGTTGTTGCAAATGGCAAGATTTCCTTCTTTTTCATCACCGAGTAATATTCCATCGTATACATACACCACATCTTCTTTATCCATTCATCGGTCGATGGACATTTGGGCTCTTCCCGTACTTTGGCTGTTGTCGATAGCGCTGCTATAAACGTTGGGGTGCATGTGCCCCTTCAAATCAGCACTCCTGTATCCTTTGGGTAAATACCTAGTTGTAGGGCAGGCCCCATTTAACAACATGTTTGTGTTTTCATTCTGCTTTAAACGAAACAGAACAAAACAAAACAAAACTTTGGTGCAAGAGCATTGATCGGTGTTATTATAGGGCACAGAGTAAAACCCCTTCTGCTCATAACTCTCCACATCCTACTGCACGTGATCACATTGGATTCTGGGGCAGAGGAAGCGGAACAGACCGTCTCTCCTTCACGGAGAAAGGTGTCCGAGAGGGGGTGCCCAGCGCATGATCTGGCTCTGCCTTTCTGGGCACAAGCCCCTGGGCCTTGTGACCTCCTGAGTGGCCTTGTCACCTCCTGAGTGGCCTTGTCAGTGGGGGAATTAGGGATTTGAACTGCCCTTTTTCGATTGTAAGGAAATTATCAGAAATATGAAGAAGTTTTGGGTCAACATAGGTTTGTAAGAGAAACCCTTCACAGGAGGAGCTGGAGCCCAGCTGTCCCTGCCCGTGAAAGCCTGGTGTGTGGCGCAGAGCCCGAGGGTCGGTCTTCAGTGGGAGGCTCTTACCTTCCGCACAGGAAAGGAGGGAGATTTCTGAGGCGCTGGTGACCATTTCACAGGTGTATGTGTATCTTCAGACTCATCAAGACGTATACTTTAAGCACATGCACCTTTCTTGTATGTCAACCATAGGCTAACAATGAAAAAAGAAACAGGAGCTCACAAGTGTGTCCCTGTCCACGACAGGGGGAAACATAACCACAAGGAATGGAAGACATAGCAAATCTCCACACTGATCTATGCCTTGAACATCTTTCCTCTACTTCTACATCTTCCAAATTCCTAGAGTGTTACCAGATTTGGAATCAAACAGAAAGCAGCGCTCCGTGTTTTCCCAGACCAGTGGCAACCCCTGCCTTGGGCACTAATTGATGAAGCAAAGCTCCTGCCCCAGGGGACACCCTGTACCAACTTTTAATGAGCTCCCAATTAGGGGCAGCCCAGACACCTGTGTGGCAGTGGCTCTGACGTGGCGCCAGAGTCCCCAGGGTGGTGTAACACTTGTCGCCAGAGCAGGTTGGCAGGGGTCAGCATACCTTTTGGCTGCCACCGTGCCTCTTATCCCCAGGGCCTCGTCAGGATAGAAACAGCCAGGGGGGTGTGGGGAACACACTCCCACCATCTCCCAGGACACCTGCCCTGGGCGGCTGAGTCCCTGCCACTGAGGCTGAGGCCCTGAGTGACCAACTGCCCATGGCCATGACCCCAATTCCGCATACCTTGAGTGAGCCCCACAGGTGTGCCTCAAAGTCCCCGAGGTTGCTGCTGGCAGAGTCCAGAGGGTGGGCTTTTGGTCAAAGCCACCTGTGGACAGTGGCTCCCCCTCCAAGTCACAGCTGCCCGCTGTGCAGCTGGGCCAGACCCCACCCCAGGAAGCTGCCTGGCAGCACACAGCCCTCAGTTCGGCTCTTGTTGCTGCAGCTTTTTCCAGAAAGCCTGGGTGGGGGCAGGGAGTGGGGCAGCCTGCTCTTTGCCTTTCAACCTGTGGGCTGTCATTGCCCTGTTTACAGAGGGGGAAATGGAGGCATAGCTTACAGATGGGGAAAATGCCCCATTTACATAGGGGGAAACTAGGCACAGAGCACCTTCCAGGAACACCCAGTGTCCAGTATGCAGCCACACCATGCCCTGGGGTACATGGGGCTGCTGCTGTCCCCAGGTGTGGGTACCCCATGTAGGTCATGGCCTCAGGAGACAGGCCTGGCATGGTGCTGGGCCCTGGGGAAGATGCACTTGAGCTGTGGGTGAGAAACAGCCCCCAGGCACAGCCTAAGGGCAAGAGGCCCTGCTTAGGATGCTGGTCGCTGCCCAGGACCACCCTTGGGGCCCTCGCCAGCCCTTAGAGCCAGTCTCATTCCAGCTCTATCATTAACAAGAGGGTCCTTGCAGGCCTGCACCCAAGGGAGGCTGGGTGAGGGCAGAAATAACCAGAGTGTCAGAGGGCACAGGGCTCCCCCTCTACCCTCCCCATTGGTGGGTGGGCAGGCAGGGGTCTCTCCAGGGTGGGGGATCCCCCTCCCTGCCCTATATCAGTTGCATCTGCTCTCTGGGCTGTGAGCTGGAGTGCCAGTGGCTGCATGTTAGCTGACGGCCAGATGGGCTTGGTGGAATCACCATTCTGGATGAGAGGAAGAGGGGGGTACTGCATGGCCACAGTCTGAGGCAAGGACGGCAGCCCAAGGAACGGGACAACAGGGGAGGCGCCACCAGCTTCCTTCTTACCGCAGGGGACTGGGTCAGCCTCCACACCTGTGCCCCGGGGTCTGTGCTGGGCTTACCAGTACTGGCCACTCTGCATGCCCAGAGTCAGGGTCACCTGGGCAGAGCAGTCTTACACACCTGGGGCCCCACAGGGGGTTTGGGGACTGCACTTGGGTCTCGTGTTGGTGGATGGCCAGGCCGTCTTCCTGGGCAGCCCAGACCTGCCTCCTGGCCAGTGCCAGAGTGCTCAGTTCTCTCTGCAGGTCCGGAGCAGCTCCACACTTCTCACCTCTGTTCCTTCTTGCTGCATCTCCAGCAGGTAGGGAGTGGGAAGCAAGCGGCTCAGCCGACGGGAGACCCATAGGCAGTGCCCCCACCCAGGGACATAGCCCTGCCTGGAGGGCCCTTGGAGCCATCCTATGCTCACCCTCCTGTTCTCTAGGCTGCTTCTGGGGGAAATCCTGGAACCTGCTCAGACCCCTTGGGTGAGTGACCCTGATCATGCTGTGTCCCTGCAAGCTGACCTGGGCAAGTGGATTCTCCTACCTCCACTGTCACCTGTGAGGAGTCAGGCCACTGTAGGGGGGAGGGTCCCAAGATGGACTTATTACGGGACCCGCATTTATTTAGTTCTATCTTGTCCTCTGGCCCTTATGGGACCCCTTGAAAAATGTGGAAGACTCATGGGATCTGAGAGGTCCTCACGCTGCCCAGCCGGGAGGGCCTGATGCCCAACATGCAGTGGGAGTAAGCCATCCGTCTTCATCTCCAGGGGCACAGGAAGAACAGTATATTCGGGGCTGGAGAACTGCGAGGGCCCTGGGTAGGGCAGGACTTACTGAGGTCTCTTTTAAGTCTTTGTAACCATAATCTTCAACACTGAAAAAGGTTTTCTAAACGAGGCTTGTCCTGGAGTCAAGGCTGAGAAAAACAGCCCCAGTTCCCCGGGTCAGGACCCAGTGCCCCGGGCAGAGTGCTGGGCTGCAGGGGTGAGGGCTTGCGAGCAGTGCAGTGGACTCAGTCCCTGGTGCAGCCTGGGTGGCAGCCTGTGCCCACCTGAGTTCTGGAGGTGGCAGCTTAGAAGCACGCTGGCCCTCAGGAGACGGGGTCACGGGGGCCCTGCTTCTTCCAGGACACAGCCCACGGTGGCTCCACTCCTGGGACCTGGGCGTAGGGAGGGGACCGGCCTGTCTGCTGGGGGTTTGCTTTTGCCTGAATGCTCCCTACATGGCTGCGTGGCTGCTACAGGCAGGGGCTACAGCCTGAGCAGGTGTCCTGTGGCCGTGGCCGGAGCTTGGGTCACTTTGGTACTGGCTGGCACTGATGAGAGTAGCTTTGCTGACTGCACTGTGGGTCTGGGGAGGGGACGCAGCCAAGGGACCCCCCAGCCCATCAGGAGCCAGGGTGACTGTTGCAGGGGCTGGTTCAGGTAGTGAGTGTGGACACACGTGTGGGCACAGGCCCACGTGTGTGTATGCTGTGCCCACGTGTGCATGTGGTGTGCAGGCGTGGACTCTGTGTGGGTGGTGCGTGCACCCCTGCATGGCAGGGGGTAGGACGGGCGCAGGCACGTGGCTGCTGTGGCTCCTGAGCGCAATCCTCCCGGGGTGGGCCCAGCATCTGGACACTGGGGAGAAGCCTTGCTCTGGGCTCCACACTCATGGGTCACTTCCTGCCTCCGCCCAGCTGACCCCTGGGACACTCACTGGGTGTCACGGGGCGGGAGCAGCCGGCCGGGCAGGGTCCAGCCCTGGCTGGGAAGGGGTAGGGGAGGCTCCAAGGAACTGAGCTCAGCTCTCATTAAACCCCCTCCTCACTGGTGCCTTAGCCCCTCACTCTCCCCTGCAGGCAGCCGCTCTCAGGTGCCCTCCCCCCCAGCAGGCCCCGCCCAACAGTGCCACCTGCAGCGTCTTGCCAGGAGGGGGCGCTGGAGATGGAGCTGCTTGCAATTTCACACTTCAGGGCCGGCTGCGGGGTTCCCAGCAAACAAATAATTCAGGGTGACAGCCCCAGGCAGGGAGACAAGGCCC
Source organism: Cryptoprocta ferox (assembly GCA_028646485.1). Classification (NCBI taxonomy): domain Eukaryota; kingdom Metazoa; phylum Chordata; class Mammalia; order Carnivora; family Eupleridae; genus Cryptoprocta; species Cryptoprocta ferox. Next base: position 82,294,605 of record CM053561.1, read on the forward strand.
CCCATGGGCTCCCTCTGACGGTTGTTGTGCTGGGGGTGTGTGGGGGCCTTGCCGGCCACATAGCTAAGAATGTTTTACTAAGAATCAATCTGGTTTGTCGGATGAAAATGCTAAAAATTAAGCCATACGTAATTTCACTTGTGAAAACTTGACAATTCCTGTCCTTTCCCGGCCTCTTGAGTCTAGAATAAGGACGCCCTCCAAGGTGACAAGGACTCTAGAACCCCCTCCAAGGTGACAAGGAGTCTAGACCCCCCCACAAGGTGACAAGGAGTCAAGAACCCTCCCTGCCCCCCCGCAAAATGACAAGGAGTCTAGAATGAGGAGATGATCCTCCCTCCCCAGGTGGCAAGCAACTGATAACCTGGGTCCAGTCTCCTGAGCGGCTTCCCCCCAAGAGGATGAGGTCCATGGCCATCCATGGTCCATTGGCTCCCACAGGGACACCAGGCCTGGCTGGAGTCCTGGGATTAAAGCCGAGGTGAGTGGACCCCAGAGAGAGGGGAACGGGGAGGGCCCCTCGGTTCCTAGGTCTCCAGTGAGGGCTTGGGGTAGGAGATCCCTCTTACTAGCCAGGGGCGGTCTGTGTCCTGACCACCTTCATGGCCTGGGGCCACGGCCAGAACCTCTCCACGTGGGGGCCGTTCATCCTGCTGGGCTTCGCGGGGCCACGGGGCCTGCAGACCTGGCTCTTCCTCCTCTTCCTGGTCATGTATGTGCTCACGGTGGCCGGGAACCTGGCCATCATCTCCCTGGTCGGGGCACACCGGCGCCTCCAGACGCCCATGTACTTCTTCCTCTGCAACCTCTCCTTCCTGGAGATCTGGTTCACCACGGCCTGTGTGCCCAAGACCCTGGCCACGTTGGCCTCACGCAGCGGAGCCATCTCCTTCGCCGGCTGCGCAGCACAGATGTACTTTGTCTTCTCACTGGGCTGCACCGAGTACTTCCTGCTGGCCGCGATGGCTTATGACCGCTACCTGGCCATCTGCCTGCCGCTGCGCTACGGCAGCATCATGACGCCTGGCCTCTCTGCGCGCCTCGCTCTGGGCTCCTGGCTGTGTGGCTTCTCTGCCATCACCGTGCCCACTGCCCTCATTGCTCGCCTCTCCTTCTGCGGCTCCCACGTCATCAACCACTTCTTCTGTGACATCGCGCCCTGGATCGTGCTGTCCTGCAGCAACACGCGGGGTGTGGAGCTGGCGTCCTTTGGCATTGCCTTCTGCGTCATCCTGGGCTCCTGCTTCATCACGATGCTCTCCTACGCCCACATCGTGGCCACCATCATCAGGATCCCCTCCGCCCGGGGCCGGCACAGAGCCTTCTCCACCTGCTCCTCCCATCTCACGGTGGTCCTCATCTGGTATGGCTCCACCATCTTCCTGCATGTGAGGACCTCGGTGGAGAGCTCGCTGGACCTGACCAAGGCTGTCACGGTGCTGAACACTGTTGTCACTCCGGTGCTCAACCCCTTCATATACACCCTGAGGAACAAGGATGTCAAGGAGGCTCTGTGGAGGTCGGTTCAGGGGAAGTGAACCCCTCTGAGCCCACACAGCAGGGCCATTGGACTGTCCTGTCTGTGGGAGCCAGCGCTAAGCATCGCTCTCTGCATGGGCTGGGAGCAGCATCCTGATAGCACAGTGTGGGCTGGGGCTCTTGGGTGGCAGGGGGCTTGGGATGGGTGCTTGGCAGTGTGGAGGAGCCCCCTCCCCATGCTGGCTGCAGGGGGTCTCCACCCCTCTCACGGGCCTTGCCTAGGGATGCTCAGCCCCCGGGGTTCCAGACAGATTGTGGAAGAGAAATGAGGACACAATGCCCCCAAGAAGGACTATATGTGCTTCTACCCCCTGCTCACAAGTACTGGGCACTGGACTGTGGGCCCCCCCAGCCTGGTCTGGGTCTCAGGGGGCTGATAGCTGTCCTGTCAGTGAGGGGTGGGCTGTCTGCCCTTGGGTTTTTACCCACTGCTAACACATGTGGCCTCCTGAGCCTTCCCTCGTGGGGGCACACAGACTCTCGTTTGGAGTCAGCGTATGGGTTTGCCTCAGAGCACACCCCTCAGGGCTCACCTTCTCGTGGGGGGGTCTGCATTGTGGGACGCACTGGTGTCATAGGAAGGGGGGCTTCGTTCGGCCTCTGAGTGGGTCAGTGATGTGGGGTCTTCAGGGCCTGGAACCTCTGTGGGAGGACTGGTCTGACCCGGCAGCCCATCATTACATATTCTCAGAGCAGCAAGCACAGGCTCCGAATCCAACCCTCTGCCAGCACGGCCTGGGCAAGGCACGTGACTACTCTGTCTTCGTCTACAAATGGAGACTGTGCGTGTGCAATCCCCTGGGGCCCTGATGAGTGTGCAGTGAGCCCATGTGTCCAGAGTGCTGAGCACGAGGTCCGATGGAGATGTTGCTGGTGGTCGGCACGCATACTCAGCAGGGGCAAGCGTCCCTCTTCCCACCTCACACACGGGTCCGGCAGAACCGAGGGACGCCATGTCCAGGGTGTTTATTCTCTGCAGTGACCCTGTGCCCACAGGTGCTGGTAAGCATCTACCCAGTGGGTTGAGGAGACATCTCCCAACGGTGGGAAGTTGGGGTTCCCAGACACCCCTTGGCCCAGGGCCAGAGTAAAAGTATACTACCTCTCTCTGACTCATCTGTAGCTAATGATGCCTGTGAAGTTATTTTTCAAATAATGAATTAAAGCGTGTCCACGCGGAATCGGCTCATGCCTGTGCTAGAGGGGTGCGGTCAGACGGGGTACTTCACATCAGCATGGTGTGTCACAGCAGAGCTCACAGGGCAGAACCTGGGTGGGAGACTGACCTGAGAGGGCAGGGAGGGAGGCCAAGGTCCTGTAACTTTATCGCTGTGGCACCAGAGGCCCAGAGAGGCTGACTGACCCCCTCAAGGCCACACAGACAGGGGTCAGCACAACCAGAAACCACTTCGGTGGGCCAGCCCCTAGCTGGGAGGGGATCCCGCTCTCTTGCTCCCTCATCCAGGCTTCCTTGTTGATCCTTCTCCTCAGAGACTGAGGCCGTTTCCACGGGCGACCTTGAGGGGCCCCAGTCGGGGCGGAGGAGGCGGGATCCACCAAGGCGCTTCTGCTACCTGCCCCACCGACCCCCACCCCACCTCCGTGTCCCACCACCGCTACCCCCGTGTCCCGCCCCTCCTGTCCCCACCCCTCTGGTCCCGAGTCCTCAGCTAATCAACCTCCAGAGGCTCCTCCCCTCAGGGAAGTGGACTCTGGCCCTTGCTTGCCCCCCACCCTCCCGCCCAGGTTAGCACTCCGGGGCAGCGGCAGGTGCCCTTGTCTGCCCGGCCCGGCCCCCCGGGTGTGGCCGCAGTCCGAGGTCCTCGCCCACGCAGACTCGACGTCACCAAGCCACCTCTGAGTGCTTCTTGTCCCTGGAGCAACGGCAGGGGGCGGCACAGCTCGGTCCCCTCCGCAGTCTCACCGGGTCCTGGAGAAACCTCGCGCCCACCCTGGGCGCGTCCGCCTTTTGCGCGTCGGTCCTGGAGCAGGTCTGGGACAGCCCCCGGCCCCTCCAGGTCGTAGGTGCAGCGGCCTCGATCCACAGTCTGGGGCGCCCCGCCTCCCGGCTCAGGCGCCGCTCCGGGGGGCTCCCTCACTGAGAACCGAGGGCTCCTCGGGGTTCCGGCCCAGGATGGGGATTAGGCAGTTTCCGAAGGCCGGAAGGGAACGCCATCTTCGTTACCGGTTCGCGTGAGCCCCGGAGGCTGGTCCCAGGACGGCGGGAGCGAAGCCCCTCCAGCCGTTCCCCGCGGGAAGAGGGGTTCGGGGCGCGCGCTGGGGACCAGGGAGGGGGCTCCGGCTGGGGCGTCTCCGTCAGACTTGTGACCTCCCCAAGCCTCGGTTTTCTCGGGGCAAACGCGGTGATGGTCCCGGGGAGTACCACCAGCTGGCGGGAGCGTGGGATTCATGCCCGCAAGGTGCTCCAGAGCACTTCTCATTAAAGGGTTTTGTGCAGTTTTTGTGACTCAACAAGGCACACGAGGACAAGGCCGCCTCAGTGACCTGGTGCTGGACAGACCTTCTTCAGGGAAGTTTGGGTTCCAAAACCGGCCTCCAGCAAGATGGGGGGCAGGGGTGGGGGAGCAACCTTAGAGCAGCTCACCGAGCAGTTTGAGCATGGAGCGCTTTGAAATGTGGATGTTGCGGTGTAAGCCCCACAGCAGGGTGCCCGCGGCAGAACCCCGCCCTCTGAGCCCGGCCAGTCTTGGCTCTGAGGGGTTCTGGGTGCTCAGTAAGTCAGTGAAGGAGAACGCGCTTTTAACATCTCCTGCTTTTTAAATCCTTTCCGTTCTTTTTAGGGGAAAAAGTTTGTAATGATTTTTTAAAATAATGGACTTTAAGAGCACTTTTAGGTGTACAGAGAAATTGAGCGGGATGTAGAGTCCCCGCATCCCCCCTCCCTCAGTTTTTCCTTATTAACATCTTGCGTTGGTGTCCAGTATGTTTGCTGCAATGGATGAACGAATATTAATATATCATTCTTAACTGAAGCCCATAATTTACATCAAGGTTCAGTCTGAGTATTATACATTCTGTGGGTTTTGACAAATGCATATGTAGCGTACCCACCATTGCAGTATCACACAGAATAGTTTTCCTGCCCTAAAACTCTCTGTGCTCCATGTGCTCCTCCTTCCCTCCTTCCTGAAGCCCCGGCAAGCTTGGATCTTTTTATTTTCTCTACAGTTTTATGTTACATAATTGGAATTGTACAGGATGGAGCCTTTTCAGATTGACTTCTTTCCCTAAGCAATATGCATACAAGCATCCTCCAGGTCTTTCTGTGACTTGATAGCTTACTTCTTTTTTATTACTGAATAATATTCCATTGTCTGGGTGGACTACAGTTTACTTATTCTCATCCATTGAAGAACATCTTGGCTGCTTCCAGATTTGGGCAATTATGAATAAAGCTGCTATAAACATCCAGATGTAGGTTTCTGTGTAGATATGTTTTCAAATTATTTGGGTAAATACCTAGGAGTGTGATTGCTGGATCGTATGGTAAGACCATGTTTTTAATTTTGTAAGAAACTGGCCAACCGTTTCCCAAAGTGGCTATACCATTTTGCATCCCTTCCAACAATGGATTAGAGTTCCTGTTGCTCCACATCCTTGCCAGCATTTGGTGTTCTCAGTGTTTTGGATTTTAGTCTTTCTACTGGATGTATAGTGGTATTTTTAATTTGCGATCCTAAATAAGCGTCTGTTCATATACTTATTTTCCATCTGTATATCTTCTTTGGTGGGGTGTCTGCTCAGATCTCTTGCTCATTTTTAAATTGAGTTGTCTGTTTTCTTATTGTTGAATTTTAAGGTGTTCTTTGTACATTTTGGATACAAGTCTTTTATCCAATGTATGTCTTTCACAGAGCAGAAGTTTTAATCCTAATGAAGTCCAACTTAACAACTTTTTCTTTCACGGATTGTGTTTTTGGTGTTATACCTTAAAAAGTCATCACCAAACCGTGGGTCACCTCGATTTTCTCTTATGTTATCTTCTGGAAGTGCTATAGTTTTGCATTTTATCTTTAGTTCTAGGATCTATTTTGAATGAATTCTTTTGGTGAAAAGTGTAAGGTCACTGTCCACGTTTTTTTTTGTTTTTGCATGTGGATGTACAGTTGTCTCAGCGCCATTTGTTGAAGAGACTGTCCTTTTTCCACTGAATTGTCTTTGCTCCTTTGTCAGTGATTAGTTGACTGTGCTTATCAGAGTCTGTTGTTATTCACTGATCTATTAGTCTATTCTCTCCCCAATACTATGCTGATTACTGTGGCTTCACAGTAAGTCTTGAAGTCAGGTGTTGTCAATCCTCTGACTTTGTCCTTCTTCAGTATTGTGATGGCTACACTTTAGAATCAGTCGTTGATACCTACAAATTAACTTGCTGGGATTTTGATTGGGATTACACTGAATTTATAAGTAAAATTGGGATGAATTTGCATATTGATAATATTGAGTCTTCCTATGCATCAGCATGGAATACCTTTCCATTTATTTAGATTTTTTTTTTTGGTTTCTTTCATTGGGGTTTTATAGTTTTCCTCATTTGATCTTATATGTATTTTGTTAGATTTATAACTAAGTATTTAATTTTTGTCAATGTAAATGCTATTGTGTCTTACATTTCAAATTTGATTTATTTATTGCTGATATGTAAGTAATATATAAAAGCAACTGACTTGTATATTGGATTTGTATTTTGCAACTTTGCTGTAGTTACTTATTAATTACAAGAGTTTTTTGGTCGTTTGTTGGATGGGATTTTCTATAAAGACAATCATGTCATCCAAGAGCAATTTTCTTTCTTCCCTCTCAATCTCTATGCTTTTATTTCTTTTTCTTATCTTATCACATTAGGTTAGTCTTTCAGTATGATGCTGAATGTAAGTAGTGAGAAGGGACATCCTTGACTTTGTCCAGTCTCAGGAGGGTAAACATCTAGTTTCTCATCATTAAACATGGCATTAGCTGTAGGTTTTTTGTAGATGTCCTTTATCAAGTTGAGGAAATCCCCTTCCATTCTTAGTTTGCTGAGTTTTCATCATGAATGGATATTGGATTTTCTCAAATGCACTTTCTGCATCTATTTATATGATCATATGACTTCTTCTTTAGCCTTTGAATGTGATGGATTACATTAACTGATTTTTAGAGGTTCCATCTTGCATACCTGGAACAAATGCCACTTGATTGTGGTGTATAGTGTTTTTCAAAAGAAATTGTTGGATTTGATTTACTAATATTTTTTGAGGATTTCTATACCTATGTTTATGATTTATATTCTATAGTTTTTCTTTCCTGTAAAATCTTTGTCTGGTTTTGTTACTAGGGTAATGCTGGCTTTGTAGAATGAGTTAGGAAGTATTCCCTCTGCTTTTAGTTCCTGGAAGAGCTTGTAGAGGACTGGTATCATTTCCTTCTTAAATGTTTGGTAGAACTTATCAGTGAAACCATCTGGGTCTGGGGCTTTTTCTTCTTGAAGGTTGTTAATTATTGATTCAATTTCTTTAATAGATAAATGAACATTTTTTAAGGTGACAAATAGCCTTCCTTTTTCTCCTTATTAGTAAAGCATATATGTTCATTGTAAGAATGATTAAGAAATAACCATATTCATGGTTTACTGTATATTTAGGTTGTTTAAAATACTTTTCTAGTATATCCTCACTTTTATAAAAATATGATCACAGGACACCAAAGTTTGCAACCTAAATTTCCATTTAATATATGACTATTTTCATATCAATGAATAACAGTTCTAAGTCTTATTTTTTAATTAGCAGTTATCATTCAAGTAAATGATCTACCATAATTTATTTCACCAACTTCCTACTAATTGGCACTTAGTGGATCTCGATGTTTTTCCTTTATAGACAACACTGCGAATAATATGCCCGAATGAGCCTCTTTGCACCCATGCTAGATTCCTTGCTAAATTACTGCCAAGTTGCATCAAAAGGCTGTGTGTGTCAGTTTACACCCCACAGTGTGAGCAGGCCTGTCTCCTGTGCTGTGCTATTGACCTAGTGAATGTGAACAACAAAAATTCCTTACATGTGGTCTGGTCATTACATGTTATAGATCACTTCATCTCATTTCATGCCCACAGCTTCCCTGAAAAGTAGAGCAGGTAAGGTTTTATCATCTTGTTTTCCACACAAGGTAAGACCAGACAGAGGTCACCACAGCCAACCTGTCTGCAAAGCTACACCCAGACCTTCACCCTGAGGCTTCATCACCTACCTCACTGCTCCCTCTTTTAGAAAACAAACAAACTTTAATGTTCTGGAAACCCATTCTCTCTCATCACCTTGGCCATGCTAGTATGTACACACACTGTGGTGTTGTTGTTCTGAGTTCTGGCTCCTCTCTGTGGCCTGTGTTTCCTTATCTCTCTGTGTTCTTGATGTGTTGTTCCCACTCTCAGGAACACCCTTTCCTCTTGTGTTTGCTCCACATTCTTTAGGCCTTAGCTCTTGGGTTGCCTCCCTCATCCTGTGCTCCCAGGAGCCCTATGTCCATTCCTTGGGCACCAGAGGCAGCCAAAAAGCCTCAGGGTCAGCTGCCCCTTACCCACATCAGGGTTACTCATGCTCATGGTATGCCACCTGCCTCTGAGCTACCCTAAAGGTTGGCCTGTGGCTGCATAACTCCACAGGTTTTTGAGGAAATCCCCACCCAAATGCAACTTGGGTGACCCAGATCTTGAGCTGGACTCTTTGCCTTGTGGACTTGGCTATGTCTGGACTTGGTTTTTATTTGAACCATCTGGTCATGATGGCCATTTCTGAGCCTGTGATTAAGGTGCACTCTCTCCTAAAGCTGTTCAGGTGATTCCTGACTCCATCCTAAGCCACCTTTTCCTGGCAAAGGCATGTCATAGTGTTTATCTGTCAGTGTGATATCTACACTGTAAGTTGCTTGAGGTCAGAGGCCAGTGGCTCTTATCTGTGTTGGTACCATTAGCACTGTCATCTGCTCACGCACCAGCCCAATCGCCCACCTACTATCCACCCATCTACCCACCATCTATCCACCCACCCATTCATTTTTCTACCATCCATCCTCTCATCCATCCATCCATCCACCCATCCATCCATCCATCCATCCATCCTCTCATCCATCCATCCATCCATCCATCCACCCATCCTCTCATCCATCCATCCATCCATCCATCCATCCTCTCATCCATCCATCTATCCATCCATCCATCCATCCATCCAGCCAGCCAGCCATCTGTCCATCCATCCATCCATCCATCCATCCATCCATCCATCCTCTCATCCATCCATCCATCCATCCATCCAGCCAGCCAGCCATCTGTCTACCATCCATTTACCCATCTATTCATCCATCTGTTGACCCACCCATGCCTTCCCTTTCTTCCAATTTTTTGACTCCTTCCCCTTCCCCTTCCTCCTTTCCTCTTCCACAGGGGGAAGGAGTGTTTCCAGGGTGTTTGAGGAGCAGCTGTGGAGCCTATGTGTCTGAAGTGAGGTGATAGAAGAGTATAGTAGGAGAAGATGATATCAGAGTGGAGGGGATCCAGATTATGCAGAGTCTTGCAGGTCCTGATGAGGACCTTAACTGTGCTCTGAATGAGATGGGAACTCTTAGGGGTTAGAGTAGAGGAGTGATGAGGTTTTGCATATGTAGGACCCTCTGGCAGCTATGTTGAGGAGACACTGTAGTGTGGAAACAGGGAGTCCAGCTGGGAGGCCATTGCAATAATCCACGTGAGAGGTGGTGATGATGGCAGCAGTGGAGGAAGAAGCCACTGGGGTCTAGATATATTCTCAGAGTAGATCCAATATGACTGCTGATGGGATGTGAGGGAAAAAGAAGGGCCAAGAGTGACTCAGGGTCCATCAGTAGAGGTGGGAAAAGCTGCGGGTAGAGTAAGTTTTGGAGGGAGTTTCAAGGGTTCTACTTTGGACACATCAAGTCTGTGAGATGAGGAGACGTCTGAGTGGAGATGGTCAGTGAGTAGCTGGACACAGGTCTGGACCTCTGGGGAGAGCCTGAACAGTGGTACTTATTTGAGAATGTTGCAGTGAAAGTCACAAGACTGGGTGAGACCCCAGCAGAGGGGCTGGTGAGAGAAAAGAGAACTTGGATGATGAACCTGAGCCCTTCTGATGCTAAGAGATCAGGAGCATGATGACACCAGCCCAGGGGACCCGGAAGAGCAGGCATGAGGGAAGCAGAGAGCCAGATGCTGCTGTTGGTGCCTTCCTATTCTCATCTGGACCTTTGGCTTAGCTTTGGGGAAGGGCACATGGTTGTGACAGAGTAGTAGTTTGGGTGAGGTGGTGGGGACAGAGGTTTGGGAGAGGGTGAGCAGAGAGAACACACTGATACTCCATCAAAGAGCCAGAAAGTGTCAACAGCTGGAGGAGGAAGTGAGGTGAGCTTATGGGGACAGCATCACATTTGATGGAAAATGCCTGGTGTTGTGGAACAAGAGAAGATAAATGAGAGTGACCTCACATCAGGTGAGAGTGGCCATCAAAAGAGGTGCTTTGTGGGGCATCCTGGACCACTCCAGCCCTAGATTGAAGGTTAGAATTTTGAGACTTTTGGGCTATTTCAGTAATTCTTTGAAGACCAGGGGGCAATGTGGGGCCCTGTTTACCCTGGGTCTGCAGACATAGAGTTCCTGTGCTCACCCTCAAGAGGAACTTGGAATGAACAGCTTGGCTGGAGCTGGAGCTTGGAGCTTGGCTGCAGCTTCTGCCCCGAGCGGGTGCTGTCCAGGAGATACTAGCTCCTCACGGGCAGCAAGGGCCCTGGGCACACTGAGTCTTTGCCCGTAACTGATTTTCATGTCTTGGAACCTCAGTCTTCCTGGCGGACATGTGTTGCCATGTGTCCTGGACCTGGGGGTCTCCAGGCAGTGGCATGGTGGCCGTTTCCACCTGCAAGGAGCTGAGATTTGGTGATACTTCTGAGCCTTCTGGGCTGTTCTCCAACACAGCCCAGCTCATGCTGAGCTGGGGCTGTCTGGCCGGCCTCTGCCCCTCCCTGAGCTGCTGTACCCAAGGGGCTGTGTTTCTGAGGAAAGTCTGTGCTCTTCAGGCAGTTGGGGACCCCTCTAAACCTCTTGGTACCCAATCAAGTATGCAGTTTACAAAGATTCCAGCCAACTTTGTGGGAGAAGTTTTACAGCTGGGAGACCAAAGTGCTGTCTTCCCAGGGGCATCGTTAAAAAGAAGGTGGGGGGGGGGCTGTGGGAGGCTGAGCAGCCAGCTGGGGGACATGCCTTGCCAGGCCCCAGTTGATGAGAAGTTGGGTGGTTCTGGCTTGTTAGGCTCAGGGACATGCAGGACTGGGGACTCCAGGGCGTCATCACTCGGGTGATGAAGTCTATCCCAGTTACTAACGACACCAAATTCTCTCAGAGGAGTTTGGCTCAGAGGAGTCAATTAGTTTTAAACAAGCAATTCTGTTATGTGACACAGCCTCCTGAGAGCAGGGTGGCTGCAGCGGGAGGCAGAGCCAGGAGGTGGTGCAGGGGAGGGAGGAGTTGAACGGCAGTCTCCTAGATGAGGTTTCCATCTCCCAAAATTTGCCTGGGGGTGGGGGGCTGTGGGAGGTGAGAGTGTTGGCTGCTTCCTGGCCTCAGCAGACATTGGATTCCCCAGTCTCTGTGGAACATTCCTGCAAGGACCCTGGCTGCCCCACTCAGCTGCGAGAGGGTCTGCGGGCTGCACCAGAGCATCTCACACGCCTGTCAACACCAGTGTGGTGCATGTCATGCCAATACTTCCCTGCCCATACCAGAACACAGTCACGTCATGCAAAGGGCTGCTGGACCATCTCACTTTGTAGTGTATTAATTTTCAACAATTTCTGTATCTCTGTATTTCAAAGGGATTCGATTTTTTTTAGTGCGTCAACCCCTTTTGATTTCTAGTAAGCTATATGAGTATGTGACAAACAAAACTTTGACCGTCCTTTGCATTTATTTATTTATTTATTTATTTATATTGAGGTATAATTGACAGATAACATTATATTAGTTTCAGGCATACAACATAATGATTTGGTATTTGTATATACTGAGAAATGATCACCACAATAAGTTTAGTTAACATCCATCACTGCACATAGTAACAACTTTTTTTCTTGTGATTAGAACTTTTAACATCTACTTTCTCAGCAGCTTTCAAAATACAACACAGTGTGACCCAGTGTGGTCACCAAGCTGTGCATTACATCCAGTGTGCAAACTTTTTATTGAATTATAAAATGCATATAGAAAAGTGCCCAAATCTTAGGTGTATAACTTGATGAATTCTTTTTTTAAAGTTTATTTATTTTGAGAGGGAGAGAGAAAGAGTGAGCATGTGAGCAGGGGAGGGGCAGAGAGAGAGGGAGAGATAATCTCAAGCAGGCTCCTCACTGTCAGTGCAGAGCCAGATGCAGGGCTTGAACCCATGAACTGTGAGATCATGATCTGAGCTGAAGTCAAAAGCCAGATGCTTAACTGACTGAGCTACCCCGGTGCCCTTGATGAATTCTTATAAACGGCACACACTTATGAAACCAGAACCCAATCGAGAGCCAGACAGACCCCATGGCCCCCAAACGTAATGATGATCTTAACCACTTACCACCACAGATCAGTTTTGCCTGTTTTTGTCTTTATGTAAGTGGAACCACACAACATGCTCTCGTGTGTGCGTGGTGTGTTCCCTCAACATCATGGCTGTGAGGTCCTCTCAGGAGTCGTGTGCAGCTGTGGTTCATTCTAATTGCACGAATAGATCACAAATCACCACTCAACTGTTGATGAATATTTGGGTTGTTTCTATATTTTGCTTGTTATAAGTAATCCTGCTCTGATAATTCTTACACTTGTCTTTCAGGGAGAATATGCATGACTTCCCCTTCTTTTTAAAAAATGTTTATTTCTGAGAGAGAGGCAGGGGGTGGTGGTGGATAGAGGATCTGAAGTGGGCTCTGCGGTGACAGCAGAGACCCACATGGGTCTTGAACTTGCGAACTTTGAGATCATGACCTGAGCTGACATTGGATGCTTAACTGACTGAGCCACTCAGGTGCTCCCGTTGGGCATATATCCAAGAATGGAATTGCTGGGTCATAGGTCTGTGTCTGCTCAGCTTTAGCAGATGAGAAGTGTTTCTGAACAATTGCTGCATTGTCCTTCAGGAGTGTGGGAGCGCTCTCTGTCCTTGTCAGCACTTAGTACTGTCTGTCTTCATTTTAGCCATCCTGGAGGATGTATCACATTGTAGTCTCAATTTACATTTCCTGATGACTATGAAGTTGGATGTTTTGTCATGCTTGTTTGCCACTGGGATATGAGTCAGATCTCTCTTGATCTTGGATCTGAGGGCAGGATAGGGCTTCTGTGGGAACCTGTTTATCCCCATAGGCCAACATGGCTGCATTCAGACGGCCCCCCTGATGCTCAGCAGTACACCATGCTGTGTTTCCTTGGAGACGGTGGACCAGGCCAACAGCTCCGTCCCCAACACATCTCCCAAAACCTTTCTGTTTGAAATGTACGTGGTTGGCTAACAAGCTCCTCTTAAATATGAAGAAATGTTGGCTGGGGCCACAGAGTTGCCGTGAGCCTCTCTAGGCCAGCCATTGGGCATTACTCCTCACTCGAGGCAGCACAGCCTCAGCCAGGAGCTGGGATGGTCCTGCTCCCCTCTCAGCGGCGCTGTGACCCTGTGCACTGTCTGTCATCTGTCAGCGCTCTGTCATCATGCCTCGTCTGCACAATGAGAGTGACCACCACGTCTGCCCTGCAGCACTGTGAGGACTTGGGTCCACCTTGCCTGTCCTGCTGGCAGGACCAAGTGGGCTAGAATCTCACTTTGTTGAAGAGACTCATGGTTACACAGTGAGCACACTGCAGACTCATGACCTGAGTCTCTATCCACCTACCTTCCCCCACTTGAATACAATGACTCAGCCTGGCAGTTGTGAGGGGAGGGGCCACCGTGACAGCTCCTGGGGATGCCACCCACGATGATTTCTATTCTGAAGATGACTGAGTGGCTCTGAACACAATTCTTTTTTAAATTTACTTATTTATTCTTTAATTTACATCCAAGTTAGTTAGCATATAGTATTATAATGATTTCAGGAGTAGTTTCCAGTGATTCATCCCTTATGTATAACACCCAGTGCTCATTCCAACAATGTCCTCTCTAATGCCCCTTGCCCATTTAGCCCATCCCCCACCCACAGCCATCCAGCAACCCTCAGTTTGTTCTCTGTATTTAAGAGTTTTTAAGAGTCTTTTATGTTTTGTCCCCCTTCTTGTATTTATATTATTTTTGCTTTCCTTCTCTTATGTTCATCTGTTTTGTATTTTAAATTCCTCATATGAGTGAAGTCATATGATATTTGTCTTTCTCTGACTGGCTAATTTCACTTAGCATAATACCCTCTAGTTCCATCCATGTAGTTGCAAATGGCAAGACTTCATTCTTTTTGATTGCTGAGTAATACTCCATTGTGTGTGTGTGTATGTGTGTGTGTGTGTGTATGTGTTTGTATACCACATCTTCTTTATCCATTCATCAGTCGATGGACATTTGGGCTCTTTCCATACTTTGGTTATTGTTGATAGTGCTGCTATAAACATTGGGGTGCCTGTGCCCCTTTGAAACAGCATGATTGTATCCTTTGGATAAATACCTAGTAGCACAATTGCTGGGTCATAGGGTAGTTCTACTTTTGACACTCTGAGGACCCTCCATTCTGTTTTTCAGCGTGGCTGCACCAGTTTGCATTTCCATCAGCAGTGCAAAGAGATCCTCTTTTTCTGCACCCTCGCCAACATCTGTTGCTGCCTGAGTTGTTTATTTTAGCCACTCGGACCAGTGTGAGGTAGTATCTCATTGTGGTTTTAATTTGTATTTCCCCGATGATGAGTGATGTTGAGCATTTTTTTTTCTGAACACAATTCTTTAAGAAAATATTCCTGGGGCACCTCGGTGGCTCGGTTGGTTAAGCGTCCGACTCTTGGTTTCAGCTCAGGTCATGCTCTCAACAGCTTCGTGGGATCTAGCCCCATGCCGGGCTCTGTGCTGGCAGTGTAGAGCCTGCCTGGGATTCTCTCTCTCCCTCTCTTGCTGTCCCTCCCCAACTTGTGCTGTCTCTGTCTCTCTCAAAATAAATAAACGAACTTAAAAAATTTTAAAAAGAAAATATTCCTTTCGACATAAAGCACCGTTTACTCTATGATTATTACATTAGTCGTTGTGACCACTTTCATCACAAATTCATTCCTGCTGAAGTGAATGGAATGTCTGTATGTGGCTGTGCGCAGTATGCCTCTGCTCAGTGAGCAGGTGGTGAGCCCTGGCTCTGGGTCACCGATGTGGCTATGACCCCAGGTCACAGGTGTGCCAGTCAGCTGGGTCATGACAGGCAGTGGGGGGACCCTGCTTGTCCCCTGTTGGTTTGATGTCGACCTCTATACTGTTCTATCATGTGTAGATCATCCAGTCCCACAGTGATGCTGGATAATAAGCCGCCTCGAATCTCAACAGCTTACTCCAGAAAACAGCACAGCAGTATCTTTACCCACTTACCATGTGACCCAGCAATTTCACTTGTAGGTTTTTACCCACGAGGAATGGAACTGGATGTCCACACAGATGTTTATGAGTGTGTTTATAGCAGCACTGTTCATGGTAGTCCCAAACTGAATGTGAGCCAAGGTCTATCGCCTGGGTAAACAGTGTGGGATGTTCACATTATGGGATACCACACAGCAATAGGTAGAGACGAGGTATTAATGCACACATGATGGAACTCAGAAACATCATGTGAAGTGAAAGAAGCACACAGGATGATGTACTGCATGCCTCACTTATGTGCTATTCTAGGAGGGGCAAATCTGAGTGACGGAGGAACTGTTTAGAGGGAGGAGACTGGTCTGTATCCTGATAGTATTGATGGTCACACTATTTCATGCAGTTTCCATGATGCATCAGACTCTACACTTTACATGAGTGAATTGCATCATATGCAAATAACACCTCAGTATTATGAAAACCTCAGTGGCTTAAAATTGCATCAAACAAAAGCCCTTTATTTACCCCTTGTGAGTCTACAGCTGCATAGTTTTCCTGGCTTGGCTGTGTTCACTGAGGCGTCTGTGGATGGCTGTGGGCTGGCTGGGCTCTCTCACGGGTTTGGGGGATACTCTTGCTCTCTTCCAGTCCTGAAGTCGTTTGTGACCCAGAACTTTGTAGCTGGATGGTGGCAGGTAGTTGTTATAAGGATTTTCATCCTTCCTTTTGTTACTGTGGTGCATCACATTAACAGATATTTGTATTTCGATCCATCCTTGAATCCCAAGGCTAAATCCCTCTTTCATGGTGTATGAACCATTTAATGTGCCACTGAGTTTGGTTTGATAGTATTTTGTGGAGGATTTTTCTATCTATGTTCATCAGGGATATTTGCCTGTGGTTTCTTTTCTTATAGTGTCTGTCTGGCATAAGTATCAGGCTAATCCTAAAACTTACATGAAATCACAAAAGACCCCAGATAGCTAAAGCAATCATGAGACAGAACAAAACTGGAGGCATCACATGTCCTGTTTTCAAAATATATTACAAAGGTACAGTAATTAAAACAGTGTGGTCTTGGCCAAAGGCAGACATATAGGCTAACAGAACCAAACAGGGAGCCTGGAAACAAACTCAGGCAACTGAACTGATCTTCAACAAGGTACCAGGAACGCACGTGGGGAAGGACAGCCTCCTCAACAATTGTTTCTGGAAAATGAGATCCACATGCAGCAGGATGAAACTGGACTCTTGTCTTACACCATACACATAAATGAGCTCAAAATGGATTAGAGACTTCAACACAGGACTTGAAACTGTAAAACCTCTAGGAGACAACACAGGGGAGAACCTTCATGACATCGATCTTGACAGTGATTTCTTGGACACAACACCAAAAACACAAGCAACAAAAACCAGAAGTAAATGAGTGGGGCAACGTCAAACGACAATCTTCTGAACAGCAAAGGAAGCAGCTAACAGAATGAAAAGATTGTCTGCATTTCCATGTTGATTACAATAATAAA
Source organism: Cryptoprocta ferox (assembly GCA_028646485.1). Classification (NCBI taxonomy): domain Eukaryota; kingdom Metazoa; phylum Chordata; class Mammalia; order Carnivora; family Eupleridae; genus Cryptoprocta; species Cryptoprocta ferox. Next base: position 82,311,244 of record CM053561.1, read on the forward strand.
GACACGGAAACAACTTAAGTGTCCATCAACAGATGTGTGGATACACACACACACATACATGCAAATATACCCAAACATATACCCACATATATACATGCAAATATATAGACACACACACACATACATCTGCATATACACACATATACACATATATCCTCCACATATACACACATATACATACACACATAAAATACACATATACGTATGCACGCATAAATACAAATATAAATACATATACACACACGTATACATACATACACACATATATATGTATACGCACATGCACACACATACATATACACACATATACACACAAATACACATGCACACACATATATAGGTATATATACACATATACACACATACATGAATAGACACACATATACACACATATATACACATATGCACACCACATACACACAAACACATACACACATAGATGCACACATATGCACACACACGTACACACATACACATGTATGCACACACATGCACACACATATACACACATGTATACACACATACACACATGCACACATATATACACATACATACAGTGGAATATTATTCATCCTTAGAAAAGGACATCCTGCCTTACATGATCACATGGGTGAACCTGGAGGACATCGTGCTAAATGAAATAAGCCAGAACAGAAGGCCAAATACTGCATGGTTCCACTTCCATGAGGCACCTAGAAGAGTCCAATTCATAGAAACAGAATAGAGTGGTGGTTGCCAGGAGATGGCCGGGGGACAGGGACTTGTGGTTCAATGGGCACAGGGTCTCAGTTACACAAGTAAGTTCTAGAGATTTGCCGTGTGACACTGCTCACATGGACAACACTGGGGCGTGCACTTGAAAAGTTTGAGAAAAGGAGAAGGTTGTGGTGGCAGAGCCCAGGGTGGCCCCATGTCCCCCTGCTGTATAATTCTTGAGAGTGAATGGGAACTTTTTCCTTCTTCCAAAACAAGTTCTTTGTTTTTTAAAGTTTATTTATTCATTTTGAGACAGAGACAGAGACAGAGACAGTGTAAGCGGGGGAGGGGCAGAGAGGGTTGGGGGGAGAGACAGAGAGAGAGAGAGAGAGAGAGAGAATCCCCAGCAGTCCCCCAGCTGTTAGTGCCTGATGTGGGGCTCGAACTCATGAACTGAGAGATCATGACCTGAGCCGAAACCAAGAGGCAGATGCTTAACCGACTGAACCCCCCAGGCGTCCCCTCCCAAGCAAGTTCTTTATTGTCCAACCAATCATCAGTTGTTCAGTGGGGCCTAGGGCTGTACTTGGTACCTTGTATTAGGGCATATACAAAAGCATAAAACACAGTGTCTGTCAATTTGAGGCATACAACCTAAACATTTCTCAGGAATTCCTCTATGGTTAAAAATAAAATCTGGACTGGGGCACCTGGGTGGCTCAGTTGGTTAAGTGTCGACTTAGGCTCAGATCATGATCCCACAATTCACGGGTTGGAACCCTGTAATGGGCTCTGTGCTGACAGCTCAGAGACTGAAGTCTGCTTCAGATTCTGTCTCCCTCTCTCTCTGCCCCTCCCCAGCTCACACTGTCTCTATCTCTCTCTCAAAAATAAATAAACATTACAAAAACTAAAAATAAATCTGGATTTATTTGCCAGTATTACAATGAGCATTTTTAAAAGTCAACTTTTTAAAATGTTTATTTATTTTTGAGAGAGATGGGGAGGAAGGGGAGAGAGAAAGACATCTGAAGCAGGCTCCGTGCTGTCAGTGCAGAGCCCAACATGGGGCTCAAACTCATGAACCATGAGACCATGACCTGAGCCGAAATCAAGAGTCAGACTCTCAACTGACTGAGCCATCGAATTCTCCCTTAAAAGTCAACATTTAGGGGGGCCTGGGTGGCTCAGTCGGTTAAGCATCTAACTCTCGATCTCAGCTCAGGTCATGTTCTTGCAGTTTGTGAGTTTGAGCCCCACGTCAGGCTCTGTACTGAGAGCACAGAACCTGCTTGGGATTCTGTTTCTCCTTCTCTGCCCTGCTTGTGCTCATTCTCTTGCTCTTTCTCAAAATAAATAAATAAACTAAAAAAAGTCAACATTTTAAAGAAAAACATTACACCTCACATTGATCCTCGTATGAAATTTCTTCCTAGTAATACAACTACATTGCTAACAATAAATAAGTTCTACTTTTGTTAAAATTTGCCTTATACTCCCCTTCTCTGTAATTTGAATAAAGGCTTTTTGAAAAAGGACTTTAAAAAGGTTAAGCAGTGGAAATGCTTGGGTACAAATGTGGCCAACAGTTTTCTGGGCAAAAGACCTCTAGATTGCTGAGTGAACCCAGCTCACCTCCAATTCATTTTTATTAATATTTGAGGACAACATAAGGCACTTAGAGTGGACAGGAACCAGCAGACATGCAAAGTGGGTGAGACGTCACCCCAGTGATGACAGGTTATGTGAGACTCCCTCTGACTCTGGCCCTGCTGGCCTCTAAGGAGCTGCCGTGGCCTCAGTGCTGACAGCAGCCAGAAAGAGAATGGGCACCTCCTGCAGGTGCAAGGAGATGAATTCTGCCAAGACTTTGAGGGAGCTTGGAAGTGGGTTTGACCCCAGCAGAGCCTCCTGCACAGGCACCACAAGATTTCTGACCAACTGTCGGGCTGCGTCTGCAGCACAGGCTGGGGCCAGGCCTCATGACTCTAGAAGCTGCGTGGAAAGCTCACGGCACCATCACAGTCATCGCTGGGTTGGGTGGAGTGCCTTCTGAAGCCAGGGCACCAATCATCTCAGGAGAGCAGGTGAGGGCTCCTCTGGGGAGACTCAGGTCCTGCCCTCCTGGGTCAGCCAAGCGCGTAGCTGGCATGGATGCCATCCCATCTCCCCTTGGTGACAGTGCGCGTGTGGGGGCTGTGGGCAGGGCAGGAAATAGGCTGGCAGCACAGCAGGGCCAAAGCGAGCCGGCTCAGAGAGGCTCTTATGCCACATCCATGGAGCAGAGAGGCCACAGTCTGGTAGATGGTCGGAGGAGGTGGGAGGGGCTGAGTGGTGCGAGTCCCTGGTGGGACCACCCCCAGTGCCTGGCACAGCGAGAAGCAGGGCTGTGGCTCATGGCCCGCATACACTTTCAAGCCTGGCCTTGCTTACTTCACCTGCTCCCAACAGAGAGGAACACTGCTCACAGGGACACTGGTCAAGAGATGCTGGTTGCAGTGGGCAGTTCTGGTTTTTGTTTGGGAATATCCTCTACTCCCTGGAGACTTATTTGCTCTGCTGTGTTGTCAACACACCTGCCCTGGGCATCAACCTGCATGGCCCAATAACTGCAGGGGGTCATGGTGCTGCAGTGGGCTGGGCCTCTGGGGGCCTAGCTGGAGGAGGGAGTGCCCAGAAGCGGCTGCCTGGGGCCTCAGCAAGGAGGTGGGGTCAGCTTGCATCCTGGCCACTCCACTCCTACATGATGTGGGGAATGGGGCAGTCCCCACCTGGAGTGGGGGTATTGGCACCCTTGTGGCAACAGCTGTAAAGTGTCCCAGGATGATACCTTGTGTGGCACAGGGTCAGAGTGAGGGGGCTCCACACGGGGCGCCTGTTCCAGGCATTGGGAAGGGGAAAGCCAGGTTAGGGTGGTCACCAAGGCTGTTTACTGGGCAGGCCCCACTCAGATGAGGGACAGGAAAGACTCTGCCTCCAGCCCCTCACCCCACTGGAACCACTCAGGAGATAAACCGGAGACACAGAGGTCTGAAGTGGGTCTGAGGGAGCGTGGGGTCCTAAGGAAGCCCCTAGGACAAGAAACCCAGGGCCTGGGCCACCCTCTGCACAGCCTTGCGTAGGGCCTCCTTGACCTCCTGGTTCCGCAGGCAGTAGATGATGGGGTTGAGCAGGGGCGTGAGTACTGTGTAGACCACAGACACCACCTTGTTGAGGTCAAAGGAGTAGATAGCACGTGGCCGGGCGTAGATGAAGAGGGAGGCGGAGTAGAAGATGACCACCACTGCCAGGTGCGAGGCACAGGTGGAGAAGGTCTTGTGGCGGCCGGAGGCAGAGGGGATCCGGAGCACGGTGCTGAGGATGGCGGTGTATGAGAAGATGGTGAGCAGCAGAGGCCCCAGCAGGATGAGCAGTGCCAGGAGGAAGTCGACCAGCTCTGCCACAGACATGTCAGAGCACGCCAGGTTCAGCAGGGGGGACACGTCGCAGAAGAAGTGGTTCATGACGTTGGGGCCGCAGTAGCCTAGGCGCGAGATGAAGAAGACCTTTCCCAGGGAGATGGTGAAGCCCGAGAGCCAGGAGCTGGCGGCCAGGAAGCTGCAGAGGCTGGGGCTCATGATGGCCGGGTAGCGCAGGGGGCTGCAGATGGCCACATAGCGGTCGTAGGCCATGACACCCAGGAGCGCACACTCGGTGCAGGCCAGCGCCAGGAAGAAATACAGCTGCGCCATGCAGCCTGCGAAGGAGATGTGTCGGAGCTGGGGCTCTGCCAGGCTGAGCAGCATCTTGGGCACGGTGACAGAGACATACCACACCTCCAGGAAGGACAGGTTGCTGAGGAAGACATACATGGGCTTGTGCAGCGGGGGGCTGACGCGGATCACAGCGATGATGAGCACGTTCTCTGTGACGGTCAGCGTGTAGGCCAGCGTGAACAGCACCAGCAGGCACATGTGGAGGCCCAGCGAGCCCGGGAACCCCACCAGGATGAACTCTGTCACCTCCGAGTAATTGTCCCCGATGGACATGGTGTGCACCTGGTGGCAGAGACAATGGGTCAGATGCTGGCTAGTGGGTGGGGTGCTGGAGGCCATGGCCCCTGCTCTGCTGCCCACAGGTGGGCCTGAGGCATCACATGTTCCCCTCAGGCACTGGGCGGGAGCTGAGCTCTGCCCTGGGGCTACTGGCCCTGCCTAGCCGCAGACAGGACGAAGGCTGCGGTGTGCTGGGCGCTGTGAGAACAGCTCAGAGGCCTGGCCTGGGGACCTGCTAACTGGTGTGGATGGGGTCCCACAGGATGGTAGGGGAGGCTGTGGCCAAGGTCATCCAGGTTAGGAGAATGGGTGTTGTGGGGCAAGGGGCAAAGGGGGCGGCCTGGGGTGGGCGGGGTAGAGCTGGGCTCCTGCTGTCTACCTGGGTGAATGTCGGGGAGGGGGGCATCTGCTGCCCTGAGATTGGCTTCCTCATCTGTACTCACGATGACAGCCAGAATTTGCACTGCAGGTTGAATGCAGATGTATTACACCTCCGGGAGGAGTGGGATGCTGAGGAGGACGTATGTGGGCTTGTGCCACTGGGGCTGACATGGAACACGACCACTTCTGGGGTGCTCGTTCCCTAGGAGAATTCAGGGTCCCAGGGAGTTGGGAGGATGCAGGAGGCCGAGTTTCCCACCCTGGGTCCCCTTGACACCCTGGATAAGCCAGGTGAGTGGCGCACTCCCTGGAGCTCCCAGCAGCTGAACCCCACCCCCCATGGGCCCTGGGGGTCCAGCCCTCCACCACCTGACCCCACCTGTGGCTCGTATGGTTCTGTCCAAGCTGCACTGGTATGGCCACAGCTGTGCAGGGAGGCCCTCAGGGCCACGACTCCCTGTGCCCCCTGATTCCAGCCCCTGCAGGGATGGCTGAGGGATCAAGAGGGGGCAGGACTGGCAGGCAGCTTCCTCGTCGCCACAAGGACCTGCTTCGCAGCACTGAGAGGACCAGATCCTAAAAACAGAAGTCAGCTTCCTTCACCCCTAGGTGTTCCCCTCTTGCCCCCCCATGGGTTTCCTGGCTCAGGGGCTCCCTGAAATGCTCCCCTGCACCCTGACCCACATCAGCTGGGGCCGTCTGTTCTAGGAATATCTCTGCAGGCCACAGGCTGTGCCTCCAGATGTCCAAAACCTGTTTCAAAACCAATCCACTCGACTGTAGAATGGTTGGGGTTTCAGCTTCTTATAAGCACCCTGAGTGCCACAGAAGGTGGCCTTGAGTGCATCCACACACTTGACATAGAAGCAACAGTTTGCTGAAACAAGCTGGCTAATACATGGAAGATGGGTTGGAGGACAGAAACTGGAGACTCTTACCTTGGCCTCTGTTCTGCATCTTGCTGCCAGGAGCCCTCAATTTTAGTAAATGTACTGCCAAAATGAGCACTGCTCTGAGCCCTCAGAGGGCATCCCTCACACCAGGCCTTACCCACGGAGGCCTCAGACCTGAGCTTGGGGCTGAGCAGGCTGTGGAGGGTGGTCCTCCTGCCTTGATGGGGTAGATGCCTCTTCTGGGGAGGCCCTTGAGCCCAGAACCTGGTAGTGTGGACTGTCCCCAGCCCAGGCCTCAGCTCTTCTCAGCTCCCTGACTCTTCCCGGAACCCCAGAACGCCCCAGGGCTCCTCCCGGCCTCTGCCCTTGAGTGGCCACAGGCCTTTGGCCTCTCTCCCCCCGCATGCTGCCCAGTATCTGCCTGAAGCCTGAAGGAACGTGTGGTTTTCATCCTCCCGAGATTTCAAGGGACAGCAGAACCCAGAGCTCTAGGGTGTGGCTCTGGGATGGGCGGCTCTGGTTCAAACCCCACCCTCCCTGAGCCGCCTGTGCCTGGGATGGGAAACCCACCCTCTGCCTCAGCTGTCCCATGGGGTCAGAGCAGGACCCTTGCTGGGCTGCCCTGGCCCCAGCATCCCACAAGGGGTGGGGACGCACCAGCTCTGAGGACCACAGAAACCTGCACACCTGCTACATTCACTCGGGTGGGCTTGGTGGCCTGGGGGGGGGGCAGCGGTGCCTGTGCTGTAGGAGGGGGCCTGGCCAGATCTCAGGGGGTCAGCTGCCCTGTAGCTGGGGCTCTATCTCTCCCCACTGTGGCTCCTGAGGACCCCAGGAGTGTCTGCTCAGACTTGCCACTGATCAGCTGTTGGACTTGGAACCAATGTCTCTCTCATCCAGTGTCTGTTTGTGTGAAAGATGGAGCAAAACTGGCACCTTAGCAGAAGTGATGGGAGACTGGTGTGTTTCATCAGGAGCCCCGAATTCTTGTCACACACAGAGGAGCAGACAAACGGCGAGTCCCCAGTTTCCACTGCAATGCTCCATGTGTGCTCTCCAAAGTTTACATGGGTACAGAGTCGCACGTGCCCTCCCCCGAACACCCTAGGCACCTCCACACCCAGATGCACAGCCCCTAGTGCAGACAGCAGGCTCCTGACAGCTAGATAACACACCTGCACCTGCACACGCACAGGCCCAGATCCAGATCTGATCCAGGCCCAGTCCTTGGCGCCCATGCCCTAGGCTCACAGATGCCCCTACAGACCCTGCCCTGCCCAGGAGACAGACAGATGCCAGCCCCCACCGCCCAAGCCTCAGGAGCCATACATTCAAGCCACAGAAATACACGGACACAGGGGTAAACTCCCAGACCGCAGACACCTGCCCCTCGCAGGGACACTGGTTCAAAACAGACATGTTCAGCTTGTTGCCCTCATCACATGCGTGGGCACACACAAATACACTCACGAGCAGAGAGTCACACAGGCACACACAGACACAGGTACACATGCCCGTGCACACTTAGGTATGCATCGGACACCGACACACGCACCTTTCAGCTCTCACTTGTGCAGAGACTGCCGGTTTTGGGTGGGAGATCTGGTTGGAGTCCCAGCCCTGCTCCGACCTCTGCTCTCAACCCCCAGCCCCAGCTCCTCACCGGTGGAGGGGAGGTTCTCACAGTTCTCTGGATTTCCTCAGGACTGAGTCTGTTCCAGCCAGTGACTCAGTAAAAGCGGGTCCCTACCTGGTCCTTGAGTGCTGAGAGGGGGCTCGGCATGAGAGGTGACAGAGGCTGACCATGGGCTCTGACAGGGCTGTGTCCTGCTCTCAGCTGAATGCAGCACTGGGTGCTGGCCCCATGGACCTCCCCCTCCCAGGGAGGCCACATACCGTGAGCATGCAGGTCCTTGGAAGACACAAAACCAGATGAGCCCGCTGCGAAGATCCCTCCTCACGGTGAGAGACCTCCAGTCAGAAGGGGCCACCGCTGCTCCAGACAGAAGCACGCGCCTCCTCCGCTGTCCACATTTCACAGGAGCAGGAGTCGGGTTTGGGGGAAAGGGCGGGGGACCCCTGGTCTGCGACTGTTGGGAACATCCCTTCTGCATGGGGAGAGCCCGGGCAGCCCAGGAGCCAAGGACCCCCCTAGGCCCCCAGGCCATGAACGAGTGTTTCTAAAGCATAACCGAGTGACAAAGGGAAAGCTTACCTCAGCCCTCAGTCATGATGTGCTTGCTCCAGAAGGTCTCACAGGAGAGACAGGCAGAACAGGAACTGGGCAGAGTGGCAAGGCTCCATCCCTCCCCGCTGTCCCAAGGGCTGGGGCCCAAGACACCGACAGCTCCTTCTGGGAAGCCCCTCCGGCCTCTGCTCAGGGACCCATACCCCCTGGGACCAGCTTCGTCAGCCAAAGTGGCCAGAATCAGAGGCCAGATGGAAACCTGTGTCCCTCCCTGACTTCCTTGTGGGCACAGGGCAGGTGTGACCTTACGGGGGTGGGATGTGGGTACAGGGAGTCACCAGCAGCAGCTCAATGCAGCAGAGGGGCGCAGAAATCTCTGCCCCCACCCCGCCAGAACTGGGTGAGGAGCAAGCGAAGGCTGGTCCCAGACCCTGCTCTCCTGAATGGGCTCCATGCTGCATCCTCAGAGTGCTTGGGGCTGAGGCTCCAGGACTGCCTCACGGTCACCCACTTCCCTGCTCTCCAACTGGTCACTGAGGGTCACACAAGGTGGACAGAGAAGCCCCTTTGTCAGCTGTGAGGAGGCACCGGCAGCAGCTCCCTTTGTCCCATAGGAGGTGAGAGGAAGGTGCCCAGGACCCCGCACAGGGCTACAGCCCTTCCTTGCCACATGAGGTCCAGGGTCTGCCCACACTGTCCTGTCAGTCTCTGTCCTCAGTCAGAGAAGGGTCCCTGTAGGCCGTGGGGGATAGCAGACTGGCCCCTTAGAGGTGGGTGAGGGACCTGCTGTCTGCTGGGTCTGGGGTCCGTGCCTCAGTGAAACCCAGATCTCTGGAGCTGCCCCCTCTGGTGGCCCAGGACAGGCACAGGTTGGGTTGGCCTTGTGTCCCTGGGCCCCTAAGTCATTTTAAAGAAGTGACATGTACTCAGTGATGTCTGCTGGCTCCTTACAGTGTCTCAGCCGGGCCCTGGACTCCAGATACAGCACTGGGCAGACAAGTTCCTGTGTGCGGCGCTCTGGTGCTGAAAGGAACTGACAAGTGGGATTGGGGAAGAGCACTCCTGCCAGCGGGGACACGGAGGCGATCTGGGGTGCAGTTACAGCTTGTCCAGAATGCCACAGACTGCAGGGAGAGAGCGTGGGCTCCCGGGTGGGGTATGGGGTTCTGGGGGTGGTGGGACAGGCCTGGATTTGGAGAGCTGGGGAGGGGTTGGTGGCCTAGCTCCGAGGACTGGTGTTGTCCTCGAGATGGGCCAGATTCTGGGCAGAGCAGGACTGCTGGGGAGAACAGACTGGCGGGGTCCGATGGGGTGCAGGCTGCAGTCCGAGCTGATGGTCACTGCGGTGGGGCAGGGTGTCGCTAGATTTGCTGATGGATCTGGGCAGGGTGCAAGAGCGAGGAGTCCAAGGATGTGGGATTGGTGGGTTTTGGAGGTCTCTGGGGGGTCAGGAGGAAGTTTTCGGTGTGCAGATTTAGAGATGAGGGGAAGTTAGGTGGAGGCGTGGACATGTGAGTCCAGAGCTCAGAACCTCCTGCAGGTGGGCCTTTGGGGTCTGCCAGGTTGCCGCCCAGAGAAGGACCAAGGAGCGGGAAGCAGAGCTGCATCTTTTCCATTGCTGTAGGCTACTCCTCACTGGTGCTGGTGAGGGGCTTCCCCGCATGCTGGACGAGGCTCTTCAGGCACAGTGTCAGGTGACTGAGAGCATGGCCAGTGCGAGTGACCGAGAGAGGACACTCAGATACGCTGCTGGTCCATGTGTCCATGCTCTTGGCCCCTATGCCATCCCTTCACGCTGGGCCTTGAGGCAAGGTGAAGGTGGCCTCTGTAGCTCCTAGGCAGGGCTGACCACTCTCCTGGCCTTGGTGCCCTGGGCTCCACCTGTGCCAACCAGGCAGCTTTGCAGAGAGGTGGCTGCAGCCTTCCAGGGGAGGAAGGTCTCTGACCCGGGTGAGTGCCCACCCCGCCCCCCGCCCTGGTCCACTCAGGGCTTCCTGCCTGGTGCAAATCCCACCACCCCTGCACTCTCCCGGGAGCCTGGCCCGTCTCCAGCAGTGGGGTCGGGGTCTCTCTGCAGGCTGTGCTCAGGCAGGGTGTATCTTGGGCTTTAGGGCCGCTGGACTTCTTGATGGTTTGTTGAAGACCCTGGTGGATGGGTGGAGATTTTCTTCTTTGGGAATCCCAGCACCCAAAGACAGCCCTCCCAACTCACATCTCCCCAGCCTCCAGGTTCCCCATGTCCACTCAGCCCCTTCCACAGACACCCGCGGCTCAGAACTTCACCTCTGGATCCGAGCTGTGGAGATGGAGGTCATGCCCATTTCTCATGTCACTCCCACAGCACCTTAGTCCCATCTCGGTGGGTTCCCAGCACCTGGGCCCACCAGCCCCCTCAACCTCGGTGCTCACACCTGCCCCCTGAAGAATCCGCAGTCCCCTGCAGCAGGAGCTCCGGCAGCCCCGCCCAGTCCCTGCCTTCCCCAAGCAGGTGTCCCAAACCCTAGGCCCTCCCCCTTCTCAGAAAACAAGCCAAGGGGCAGGGACTCTGACATCCTGCCTCAGACACCTTATCTTTATACACATACAACCTGGGGGCTTTCCTGCTCCTGGCTCTGCTGAGCTCTGGACCTGGCCCCCAACCCCTAAGGACCTTTCCTTGGCTTTTTTGCTGCATCTTCACCTTCTTTCTCTTCTGCCTTCTAACGTCAGCATGGACACAAGCTCCAGCCTCCTATCTGAGAAGCAAAAGGGAAGGAAGCCCCAGCCCTGCAGCCTACAACACTCTCTGCCCCTTGGTAGCACCACCTGCCTGTCCTCACCCCCTTTCTCACTGGCTCTAGGGTCCCTGTCAGCTGGGCAGGAGGCCACCCCTCCTGTCACTGGCCTTCCAGAAGTGGAGAATCCCCTCCTAACTCTGCTGTCTGCTTCCATCCACATTGGCTGGTCAACATGCATTGGAACCCCCCACAATTGCATTCCTGCTAATCCAAATGGGGTGCACAATTCTGCTCCCAGTGGGCTTGACCGCTATGCTTGCCCATTCGGGATTCCATGTCAATTCTACAGTCAATCTGTCAGGTCCAGGCTCCCTCTTTCAGTAGTTAATTTGGGGAATTTTTTATGTCTTTGCAAGATTGAGTCTTCTGGGGCACCTGGGTGGCTCAGTCGGTTAAGCTTCTGACTTTTGGTTTGGCTCAGGTCATGATCTTGGCTCATGGGATTAAGCCCCATGAAGGGCTCTGTGCGAATAGTGCAGAGCCTGCTAGGGATTCTCTCTCTCCATCTCTGCCCCTCTCCTGCTTGTTCTTTCTCTCTCCCTCTCTCTCCCTCTCTTTCTTTCTCAAAATAAAGAAATAAACATTTAAAAAGAAGATAGACCTTTCTGACCCATAAACTTGGCATATTTCCATTCTTATTTAAACTTTGCTGTGTTGTCTCAGTTGTTTGTGTAAAGGTTTTCCACATCTTTCGTTAGAGTAATTCCTAGGTATGTAATATTTTTGTTGCTTTTATAAGTGGCAGCTATTTAAAATAATTCATTTTCTGTTTGTTGTTCTTATGTGGAAAAATAATGGCTTTTTGTTTATTGACTGTGTCCAGTGACCTTGCTAAGTAAACTCTGTCATGAATTATAACATATCTGCAGATTCTTCTGGATTCCCTACACTCCTGGTGGCATTGTCTGTGGGTAATGAGGGCTTCACCCTCATTTCCTGTCCTACAACTTCCTTCTCATAACTGACTGTGCTGCTGAGGGCCCCAAGGGCACAGCAGAGGCCGACAAAGTGGGGGAAGGCTGCCCTGTGCTGTCTCTGGCCTCAGAGAGTGGGACACTTGCTGTGGGGTGTTTCAGTGATACTTGTTTTCAGATTAAGGGAGTTTCCTGCTATTCCTAGTTTGCAAAGTATTTATTTATTATAATAAATGTTTTTAATATAAAACTTTTTACCTCTTTTAAAATGATAATATTATTTTTCTCCCTTAGTATTTCAGTGTGGCAAATTACAATGATGGAGTTTCTAATGGCAAACCAACTTTGCACTCCTGGAAAAAAGCCAACATGGGCACCATTAGTATGCTTTGTGTACACATTACTATTTTCTTTGTGGGAGGATAATCTTTCCTTGAAAACAGGATTATTGAGGTACAGTTGATATACATTAAATAGCACATATTTTAAGTGGACAGTTTGATTAATTTTGACACACACACACACACACACACATTACCACAACGTGCATTTTAATCACCCTCAAAACTTTCCTCCTTCCTGTCCCTCCCTACACCCACCTCTCCAGGCGACCACTGACCTGCTTTCTATCGCTGTAGGTTAGTTTGCATTTCCGAGAAATTTATATAAGTAGAGAGGATGTGGAGGACCCGAAACCTCAAAGAGCACAACCGCTTTGGAAAACGGTTCCAGCGTTTCATGGTGAGTTAAACATATTCCTACCATTTGACTCCCTACTGCGCTCTTCGGTATTTACTTTAGAGAAATGAAAATATACGTCTATCAAAAGACTTGTACAAGAATGTTCTTAACAGTTTAATTTATAATAGTCCCAAACTATTAACTACACAATCCAGGAAATCCACTTTGGAACAATCCACGGAGCTTTTTCAGATTTCTCTGGTTGTGCATGTACTCATTCGTGTGTCCGTGGGACTCAATATCACACATGTAGTTTTAGGTGACCGCCACAGCGATGACGATAACTCCCTGGTGCTGCCTCTTTACAGTCACACCCCTTCCACCCCCACATACCTAACCCTGCCAATCTGTTCTTCATCTCTATTGTTATTTCAGAAATGTTATATAAATGGGATCATGAGATATGTGTCCCTTTAAGATTGCTTTTTTCATTCAGCATAATTTCCTTGAGATTCATCTAAGTTGCTGTGCGTATCAATACCTCAGTCCTTTTTATTGCCGAGCAATGTTTCACGTATGGACACACCACGATTTGTTAACCGTTGAACCACGGAAAGGCATTTAAGTAATTTCCAGTTTCTGGCTGCCATGAATAAAGCCACTGTAAGCACCGGAGTACACGTTTCCGCATGAAGGGAAGTTTTCCTTGCTCTGGGGTCCATGCCCAATGGTGCGGTGGCTGAGTCATGCGGCAAGTCTAATTTGAGGGTTAAAAAGAACTGCAAGATTATTCCACAGAGTGGCCGTGGCTGTACAGTTCACATTTGCCCCAGCGATGCATGAGTGATTTAGTTTCTTGACTTCTTGCCAGCATTTGGTATTATCAATAATTAAAAAAAAAACCTTTCTGGTAGTTCTGTAGTGATACCTTATTGTGTTTTTTTGTCTGCAGTTACTTAATGGCTAACGGAGGTGAGTACCCTTTCATGTCCTCGTGTGACATGTCTGTATGTCCTCTTTGCTGAAAGGACTGCAGGCACCCATTTTCTTTTCTTTCCCTTCCTTTTCTTTTTTTAATTTTTAAAACATTTTTACTTATTTTTGAGAGACGGAGAGAGACAGAGCGTGAGCAGGGGAGGGGCAGAGAGTGAGGGAGACACAGAATCTGAGTCTGAGCTGTCAGCACAGAGCCCGATGCGGGGCTTGAACCCACAAACTGTGAGATCATGACCTGAGCTGAAGCCAGACGCTCAACCGACTGAGCCACCCAGGGACCCCAGCACACACCCATTTTCTAATTGAATATTTTTTCACGTTGAGTTTTTAGTTTTTTCTTATATACTCTGAATGCAAGTCTTGTGTTGAATATGTGATTTGCAAATATTTTCTCTCAGTGTATACGTATTTTCACAATACTTTCACAAAACAAAAATATTTCATTTCTACAAGGTCCAATTTAACTTTTTTGCAGAATTTTGCTTTGGGTGTCACATTAAGAATGCGCAAAGATTTTATTAATTTTTTCTAGAAGTTTTATAGTTTTGCATTTTACATTTAAGCCCATGATTCTTTTTAAATTAGTTTTTGTATACGATCTGAGGGTTAGGTTGGGCTCATTTTTTTTTGGGAGAAATTATACATTATATTGTATTTTTAATTGAGGGCTCCACCTGTTCATAGTGTGTAGAAATGCACCTGATTTTTGTGTTTGATCTTGTGTCTTGTAATCTTATTGAACTCACTTCTTCTAGGGGTTTTCCTTTTGTAGACTTTTGGGATTTTCTACATAAATAATTATGTCATCTGTAAATAAAGATGTTCTTTATTTCTTCCCTTACAATATGTATGCTCTTAGTTCTTTTTCCTGTCTTGTTGCACTGGCTGGAACTTCCAGCTCTGTGCTGAGTGGGGTGGTGACAATGGGCATCTCTGCACTGTCTTGGTCTCAGGGGAGGACATTGCAGTCTGTCATCACTAAGGATGATGTTAATTGCAGAGGATTTTTGGTAGATATTCTTCATGAGACTGAGGAAGTTCCACTCTATTCTCAGTTTTCTGAGAGCTTTTTATTTATCCCAAAAAGGGTGTGAATTTTGTCAAATGCTTTTTCTGCACACACATTTGATATGATCATAAGATTTGTCCTCTTTTGCCTGTTGATGTGATGGATTACAATGATTGATTTTCAAATATTGAACAAGCCATGCATGCCTGGAATAAATCCACTTAGTTATAGTGTATTATTCTTTTTATGTATTGGATTATGTATGGTAAAGTTTTATTGAGTATTCTGCATCTAAATTCATCAGAGATGTTAGTCTGTATTTCATTTTCAGTGCTATCTTTGGTTGTTGTACGAGGGTAGTTCTTGTCTTATAAAATGAGTTGGGAAGTGTTCCATCTTTTATTTTTACAAGAGATTGTGTGAAATTGGTGTATTCTTTTCTAAATGTCTGGTAAAATTCTCTAGTGAAACCATCTTGGTCTGGAGATTTATTTTTTTAGGAGTATTTAGACATTATTTTTTTAGAACACTTTAGACTTGTCCCCCAAATGAAAAGCTAGTACAGTGAGTTACCATACATCCCCATAGAGTCTTACTGTTATTAACATCTTACATTAATATAGTATATTTGCTACAATTAATGAACCAATACTGATGCATTATTATAAACGAAAGTCCATAGTTTATTCAGATTCAGATTTCCTTAGTTTTTACCTAGTGTCCTTGTTCTGTGTCAGGACCCTGTCTAGTTTAGGACACCACTTTACATTTAGTTGGCATGTCTCCTTAAGCTCTTCTTGGCAGTGATGGTTTCTTATACTTTTCTTGGTTTTGATGATCTTGACAGTTTTGAAGAGTACTGCTCATATATTTTGTCAGATGCCCTTTTATTGGACTTAACTGGAACTTCACTGGGTTTTTTGGAGGCAGATCACAGGGGTGAAGTGCCATTTTCATCCCATACTATCAAGGGGACACACTGTCATGATGGCATGTGACTGTTGGTGTTGCCCTCAATTGCCTGGCTTGTAGTGCTTGTCAGGTTTTTTTCATTGGAGAATTTTTCCTCTTACCCTTTGGAGAGAGACTTTAGTCAGGTGGGAAGTTATGTTCTCCTTCCTTGAAAGCAGAGTATCTACACAAATTATTTGGAATTCTTCTGCATGGGAAATGTATCTCTTCTCCCCATTTATGTATTCAGCCATTTATTTATGTCGGTGTTATTTTTGGGTGTGTATTTTAGCCTTTGTGTTATAATCCAATGTTGATCGATCGATTGATCTTTGCTTGCATTGTTCCAGCTTTGGTCTCTGGGAGCCCTTCAGCCAGCCCCTGTGCACCGTTGGCATCCCTCATCATCATTGTTTTCCATTTTTTGGTTATTGTTTGTTTTTGATCACTTCTTTACTTCCTGCCGTTATAAGATGTTCCAGGTCCATGTTATAGATTTCCTACCCCAGTCTTAGAATCAGCCATTTCTCCCAGGAATCCTGGTCCTTTTACTTAGGATAATGTTAGATACCAAGATCTGGGCACTGAGTCTGCTCACGTCCACTGGGGCACCACTGCTTCCAGGCCCTCTCAGTTGGCAGAGCAAAGAAATACACGTGTGTATGTACATACCTATCCACACATCTATATATAAATACACACATGTGTACACACATCTGTGTGGAGCCATCTGTACCCATATTAAGCTGAACATGAGACCTTACTGACATCTCTGTCTCTAATCCACCACCATGTGGGTCACTCCAGCCTCCTGCCCTTGCTGATCTGTAATTGTAAATTCTATCAGTGAGAATACTGTTTTCAGAAGCATTTTGATTACAAAAATCTAGTTTCTTTTGTAGTTTTAGTTATCTATTTCATCTTGGCTGAGTTTTAGTAGTTTGTGGTTTTCAGGGAATAGGTCCATCTCTTCTAAATTGTCAAATTTATGAGTTTAAAGTTGTCTATAGCATTTCCCCCATTATTCTTCCAATGGCTGTAGGGTCTGTTGGGTTATCACATTTTTTTTTTGAGAGAGAGGAAAAGTACAAGCAGGGGAGGGCAGAGAGAGAGGGGGAGACGGAATCCCAAGCAGTCTTTGCACTGTCAGAACAGAGCCTGGCATGGGGCTCAATCTCATGAATGGTGAGATCATAACCTGAGCCAAAGTCAAGAGTTGAATGCTCAAAAAACAGCTACCCAGGAACCCTGGGTTATCACCTTTTCTATTCCAGGTATTGATTTGGGTCTTTTTTGATCTTTGTCAAACTTGCTAGAAGCTTATTAATTTTATTTCATTTTTTTCAAAAATCCAGCTTTTTGTTTCACTATTTTTCAATTGTTTTCCTGTTTTTAACTTCATTGATTTCTGATTTTATCTTTATTGTTTCCTTCCTTATGCATACTTTCATTTTATTTAGCTCTTTTTCTCTAGATTTTTAAAAAATGTTTATTTATTTTTGAGAGAGAGGAAGAGCACAAGCAGGGCAGAGGCAGAAAGAGAGGGAGACACAGAATCCGAAGCAGGCTCCAGGTTCCAAGCTGTCACCACAGAGTCCGACGTGCGGCTCAAACCCACAGATGGTGAGATCATGACCTGAGCCAAAGTTGGAAGCTTAACTGACTAAGCCACCCAGGCGCCTCTTTCTCTAGATTTTTGAGATAGCAATTTAGATTATGGATTTGAGATTTCCTCTCAAATAAGCATTAAGCACTATAAATTTCCCTCTTAGTGTTACTTTAGGTTCATCCCATAAATTTTGATATGTTATTTTCATTTTCATTCACTTCTTTGTATTTTTAAAATTTCCTTTGAGACTTCATCATTAACCCATGGATTATTTAGAAGTGTGTTTAATTTCCAAGTGCTTGCAGATTTTTCCATTGTCTCTCTGTTATTGAGTTCTTGCTTGATTCTATTATGGTCAGAACACATTCTGTATGATTTAAATTATATTAAGTTTGTTGAGGTTTGTTTTATGACCTAGGATACGGTCAGTTTTAGTGAATGTCCCACGTGTACATGAAACAAATCTGTATTTCACTTTGTTGTATGAAGTGCTCTGTAAATGTGACTTAGATCTTGTTGGTTGACGGTGTTCAGTTCTTCCAGACCTTGCTGATTTGCTGTGAGTGGCATCTTGAAGCCTCCAACTAGAATTGTGGATTTGTTTATTTCTTTTTCAGCTTTATCCAATTTTGCTTCATATATTTTGAAGTTCTATAGTTTGGTGCATACACATTTAGGATTGTTCTATCTTTTGGTGGATTTGTCCCTTTATCATTATGTAATGTCCCTATTCTTCCTAGTAATGTCCTTTTATCTGAAAATTTTGTCTGATATCAATAAAGGCACTTCAGCTTTTTTTGTTTAATGTTCACATGAAATATCTTTTTCTTGAAACAGCATATATTTGGATAATTTTTAAAAATTCACTTTGACAAGATCTGTCTTTTAATTTGTGTACTTAGAACTTTTACATTTAAATTATTACTGATGGGTGGGGTTTATATATCTGCCATTTGCTTTTTATTTTCTATTTGTCCCCCTGTTTCTCATGTATATGTTTCTTTTTCTCTTGTTTCCTTTCAAGTTATGTGAACATTTTTATACTTCTCTTTTGATATATTTATAATATTTTTGAGTTCTGTATAATTTTCTTATTGGTTGCCTTATATGTAACTTGTATATGACACTATATGTAACTTATAACAGCTTACTGGTGTTGACACTTTATCACTTAAAGTGAAATATAGAAACCTTATTTACCTTTTGGCTTTTACCCTCCCACTTTAAACATATGATTGTCTTAAGTATTTCCTCTGTATATCCTGAACGCTACTTCAGGTAGTGTTATAACATAAAATGTGATTAAGGAAACTCATAAAGTGAAGGATAGTGTATTATAGTCACTTCTACTTTTACCCATTTCATCATTCTTTCTTTTCTGAAGCCCCATCTTTTTGTTATCATTTTCTTTCTGTTTGGAGAGTTTTCTTTAACTATTGTGTAATAATATGTCTTCTGGCAAGAAGTTCTTTTAGTTTTTCTTCACTTGAGCATGTCTTTATTTCCCCTCAATTTCTGTAGGATATTATCACAGATGTAGAATGTAGGCTTGACATATCCTCTGTTTCAGCACTTATAAACTGGTCCACTCCCTACTGGTCTCCATTTCAGATGAGAAAT
Organism: Cryptoprocta ferox; assembly: GCA_028646485.1. Taxonomy (NCBI): domain Eukaryota; kingdom Metazoa; phylum Chordata; class Mammalia; order Carnivora; family Eupleridae; genus Cryptoprocta; species Cryptoprocta ferox. Next base: position 82,329,993 of record CM053561.1, read on the forward strand.
TTGCTGTCATTCTAATTGGTTTTTGTCTTTAGATGATGTATCATTTTTCTTTGGCTGGCTTTAGGATTCTTTTAATCTTTAGTTTTCAAATTTTCAATTATGATGTGTTTTGGTGTGAATTTATTTGGATTTATCCTATTTGGAGTTTACTCAGCTTCCTGGATCTGTAAGTTTATGTTTTGGGAAATTTTCAGCCATTGTTTCTTCACATTCTTTTCTCTCTCCCCTCCTTCTCAGATCTCCAATGATAGAAATATTGGATATTTTGTTTTTGTCTCAGAGGTCTGTGAGGCTGTATTATTTTTATCTGTTTTCTCTCTTTTGTTTACACTGAGTAAATTCTATTTATTTGTCTTCGAGTTGACTGATGCTGTCCTCTGTCATTTCCATTCTACTCGTGAGTCCATTTGCTGAGTTTTTAAAAAGACTTCAGTTATTGTATTTTCAGTTCTATAATTTCCATTTGGTTCCTTAAAAAATAACAGCTTTAGTGAGAATACAAATTCATGGCACCACAAATGTATCCCTTAAAAATGTATAATCCAGTAGTTTTTAGCATACTCAGAATTATGCAACAATCACCACTAGTTGACTTCAGAACATTTTCATCTCCCCCAAGGAAACCCCATACATATCACCAGTCATTTCCATTTTCTCCTCCTTCCAGCCCCTGGCAACCACCAATCCACTGTCTGTAGATTTGCCTAATCAGGACGTTTCATATAAACAGAGTCATCCAAGTGGTCTTTTATGTCTGACAGCTTTCACTGAGAGTGATGTTTTTAGATGATGAGTGATTTTCACTTGTATTCTGGACATTTTGGTTGTGATGTTAGAAGACTTTTCCATGTCAGCAGGTAGTCACCCTGTTTGAGTTCAGGGTGTAGGTTCTGGCCTTTTGTGGCTTTAGTTCCAATGACACTTCAGTTGTTAGGGGCCTTGCAAGGCTATCCTGGCCTATCTCATTCTTCTGGTGCTGCAGGGCTCCCACTGAGTCCTTGCTGGTCTCCAGAAGTTGGTTGTCACTGCGTCACTGTCTGTGGTAGGGAGCCAAAGCCACTGGGCTTGGGTGGAGGGCACAGACACACAGGGCTTTGCTGCTGCTGCGGTTATGGGCAGATTGGACTACCTGCCTGACTGTGGGGTCTGAGTGAATCTACCCTGTCAGCAGTTATCAGTGTGAGAGAAAACCCACAGCCTGGTACCCTCGCTTGTGTGGAATGCTCAGGGTTGCTGAGGCCATTGGCTGTTCTGCTCAGAGGCTGAGAGACCCCTGATATGCTCTGGAAAGGCCCTTGCTGTCTCTGTTGGTTCCTGGAAGCCATTGGTGGCCCTATTTCTATATATTTCACTCTGGACTGTAATCTCTGCTGTTGCTCTTGTTGAGCAGCATTGGTTGAGCCCTGGGGGTCACAGGGCCATGAAGGCAGCTCTCTGGGCTTTGGGACTGTGGACCCTTCTCCTCACTCTCAGGGCAGTTCCTGTTGGTAAGTTTCTCCTTTCTTCATCCATGGAAGCTTCTGGAGGCAGTGGATCTGTAGAGGTCGAGACCCTGGGGAGTGGGGATCTCCTGCTGTAACCAGCTGTCTTTCTGGCTCTTGCTCAGTCCAGAGGTGGATGTGTTGTCCTGGGGCAGGAGGATATGTGGGCTCCAAAGTGTGTACACCCAGAGACTCTTGTTCTAACACTGACTGAGCCTAACTCCAGGGTGAACCCAGGATTCAGAGCTGGGTCAGAGCCTGGATGGAATGAGGGGACATGGTTAGTGTCTGGTCCCAGTGACCCTGATGGACAGGAGGTGCTGATAGGTCCTGCAGAGTGGCTGCTCCACCCCCTGTCCTTGGGGCTGGGGGTGCTGGTGGGGAAGTGTGAAAGCTGGCTGCAGCTGGCATTGAGGGTGACCCCCAGCTTGTGCTGGGACAGGGAAAAAGCCATGGTTCCAGGGAGTTGCAACACTTGGGTAGGAGGCACAGGGGTGTGGGGGCTGCCAAGTCCAGAAGCCAAGAGGCAGAATCATGGGCAGGAAGTCGTAGAGAGGGGGTTCTGTCAGATGGAACAGGATGTGAGAGAATGACCTTTGGGGGTACTGCATACAGTTACATGGGGCCTCTGGGTGAGTGTGTGTGTGTGTGTGAGTGTGTGAGAGTGTGCACGTGTGTGTGAGTGTCAGAGTGCATGCATGCTTGTGTGTGACCATGTATCAGAGAGTCTGTGAGAGCATGCGTGTGTGTGATAGTGTGAGTAGTGGGGAGGGTGTGAGAGTATGTACGTGTGTGTGATAGTGTGTTGGAGAGTACGTGAGAGCATGCACATGTGTGAGTGCGTGCATGCGTGTGTGATGGGGTCAAAGTGCGTGAGAGTGTGCATGTGAGTGTTGGAGGGGGTGTGAGTGTGTATGTGTGTGATAGTGTGTATCTCGCACATGTGTGAGAGCATGCATGTGCGTGTGTGAGTTCGTGCAATCATGTGAGTTGAGCAAGGAGACAGGAGAGGGTAGCAGCTTCCAGTGCCTTGGAAGCTAATGGAAGAACACTCTGCTGGGAAGGCTGATCCCGGGTCCAGCAAGGAGGTGACCTTAGGGCTGGAGTGTCGGGGCATCTTGGGTGGTGGTGGCAGGAATCTGTGGGCAGTGATGCTGTCTGGAGGGAGTGGTGTGGGAAAGCTGGAAGGGATCCCATTTTGGAAGGTTAAAGATGCAGATACATGTGCACATTTATGTCTGGAGAAGAGCAGGGTGGAAGGGTGTGAGGAAGCTCAGGGGGAGGATGCCAGTGATGAATGAAGACCATCAGGGGGCCGTGAGGGGGGCAGTGAGAGGGACATGCCTTCCTCTGGACCTATGTGTGGGAGTCTGTGCTCTGTCCCCTTCTCACATGAGTCCAGGATGGGTGCTGCAGATGGTATGGGGGGTGGCCCAGGCTGGGACATAGACTGGAGGTGGTCTAGCGTGGCCCAGGCCGGGATATAGACTGTTTCATGGCTGCTATTGTGTTTCTTCTGTATAGCCCTCGATGGGATTGTGCAGACCAAGGGGCTGTGATTAGGAGAGGCTGTGCAGAGAAAACCAAGGTGCAGAGGCCTAGAAGGGGGGTGGTTAGGGAAATGCATCCATATCGTGGTGGGGTGGTCCAGTTGGTTCAGGTCCAGGGAGCTGCTGAGACCCTGAGACCTGAGGAGGCCGGCCTGGAGATGGGAACTGGAAGGGTAGGTGGCCAGCCAGGTGGGTGGTGGAGCGGTGGGGCAGGAAACAGAGAGCTGGGCCCCAGTGCCTCTACTGCACTGGGGAAATAATGACTAGGACGTGGGGTGGGGTGGCCGGGCACCCCACTTCCAGGCAGTGGAACACAAGGGCACTTTCTTGACAAGAGGGTGACCCCACCCTCTTGTGGGGGCCTCAGAGGGCTTGGGAGGGTAGCAGAGGCCGTGGTCCCAGTGGGAGGGAAGGGGGTCTGTAGAGGTGAGGACCCAGGGCTGTGTGGGGGCAGTGGGCAGGTTTCTGTGTGACCTCACCCCATCACCTTTCTGGACTGCGAGTACTGGGGGGTAGGGGGACCTGGCTTTGCACTGAGGCCTTGGAAGTGTCTCCAGGCCAACGCGAGAGTCTTCATACCTCCCAGCCGGTGCTGGCTCGCCCTCCACCTGTGATCTGATTCTGGTCTAAGGCTGACCTGTTCTTCTGTAGGTGGACCAGGTGACCTGAGGCTGGCGTACAGACACAGTCCCTGCGACGGAGTGGTGCTAGTCCTACACAATGGGCAGTGGGGACACGTGTGCAACCAGGAGTGGACGTTGGCAGAGGCATCCGTGGTCTGCAGGCAGCTGGGCTGTGGACATGCTGTGGGAGCCCCCAAGTATGTCCCACTGCCCGGGGAGATGGTGCAGCCCTGGCTCCACAATGTGTCGTGCAGGGGTGATGAAACCTCCCTCTGGGAGTGCAGCCTCGGGGCCTGGACGCAGACCCAGTGTCCCCATGAGTGGGTGGTGGTCGCTCTGTGTTCGAGTAAGTCTGAGCAGGAGGGGGGTTGGTGAGGAGGAGGAGGGTGAGTCTGGGGGAGGGGAGGAGGGGGTGGGAGGGAGGAGGAGGAGGAGGGTCGGTCTGTGGGGGAGAGAGGGTCTGGGGAGGAGGTGTGTGGGTCTGGAGGAGGGGGGTAGGAGGAAGAGGGTGGGTCTGGGGAGGGAAAGAGTGTCTGGGGGAGGAGGAAGAGGAGAAAGAGGAAGAGGAAGAGGAGGAGGGTCTGGTGGCTCTGTGGTGGGGACTCCTCCCAGGGCACCGGACCATCCTGACCTGTAAATTGTTCCAGTCCCTCATGACCCCTTCACTCCTGTAAGGGGTCCTTTGTCTTTGTTCAACAGATGCTTATTTGCAAGGCTCTATTCTAGGTGCTTGGCCATGCAGCTGTGAATAAACCAGACAAAAATCCTGCTGCATGGAGCCTGTACTGTCCCAGGAGAAACAGAGTAAACAAATAAACAAGTAAAACAGCAAAGCGGGAATGTGGAGAAGCAGAAAACAGAAGGGGGGGGGTCAGAGACACCTTGTCTTCTAAATTCCTGAGGGCCTGACACCCGCTCCCCTGCCCCCCCCCCCCCGCCATAGGTGTTTAACATTAGGTATCTAAACATGATTTCAAAAGTGACGAGGAGGCAAATGCTTTCCCTTTGAGGTCTATCATGAGGGTGTTCTGCTGTCTCTGGGCACTTATGTGACAGGGAGCTTGTGAGGCCCCCTCACAGCATCCTGTCTCTGAAGCTGACCCATGACATGGTTTATAGGCCCAGGATCAAGGGAAAATCTTGTTGAACAAGATTTTTTTTGTTGTTCAACAACAAGATTTTCAAGACAATGATAGCAGAATGTTAAACCAGGCATAGGTCCCTCTGAGTGAGGAGTCCTCTGTGACTGCCCACTCAGAAAGGCCCTCCTCTCAGAAAGGGCCCTACTCAGTCCTTCAGTGACCCTCTTGGAGGAGTAGGGTTGGTCTCAGGCTGTAACTCAGGCCCAGGGCGGAGGCCCTGTTAGGGGCTGCCTTGCCCAGAATGAAACGTCTGGTCGTTGGGCAGGCCATAGGCTGCAAGTGACCGTGGGACCTGCGGGGTCCACACCTTCAGTAACGTGGGTCTGTGCTTCTCAGATGGCACTTTTCGGGAGATCCGGCTGGTAAAGGGTCGCAGCCCCTGCTCTGGACTCCCTGAGATCAGGAATGTGAATGGGGTGGATCGCCTCTGTGGTCTTCATGAGGAGGAGGCCACGGTGTTCTGCCGGGAGCTGGGGTGTGGGCCTGTGCTTCAGGCTCCCCGCCAGGAAGCGGGCGTCAGCGGGAAGTACATGACATGCCGGGGCACCGAGCCAACCATCCGAAACTGCAGACTCAATAACCGCCTGCGCAAGGGCTGTGACTTTCAGCACGATGCCGAGGTGGTCTGCTCAGGTGAGGCCCGCCGTACAGCCAGGCTCTGGGGGACTGACTGGTCCCATGCTGGGTGCAGACCCTTGGGGGATGCTCCGCCCTCACAGTGCCCTCCCCTCTTGATGGCTGGGCTGCTTGATGCTTCAGAGGGACTAAGAGCAGGCTGGGCAGGTGAGGGAAGGCAGAGAGGAAAGCACCATGCTGAGAAAATCTGGTGCTCTCTAGCTCAGGGTTGCTGCGGACAGAGGCCTAGAGGGGGGAGCTCAGGAAGCGTTCTCGGACGGTTCACTAGTGGGTGCCTGGTGTGCTCAGGTCTGCATGTACGTCCTAGCAGAGGTGTGCTGGCTCTGAAACCTGGGCCTGGTGGTGGAGGTGGTGGTGGGGTCCTGGCTGTCCTGCGGCATCTGTGCTGTCGGAGCTGTGATTATTGTGGGTCTAGCATGAGTCAGGGTGGCTGGTGCTCGCCCCCTCCTAGTCCTGTCTCAGTTGAGCAAGTGAATTGGCCCTCAGATCCTGGCTGTGTTCTGGGAATTAGGGCAGGCTAAAGTGAGGTGGGTGGGCCAGCCTCCTTGGTGCCCCTAAGAAGGCAGCATTCTGTGTGGCCAGAGAGATGCCTTGACCTGCCTCCTTGGGTAGGCAGAAGCTATGTCACACATGTGGGCACCTGTAGGAGGTGACTCTGACCTCTGACCTGTGACCAGGGACCCCTTCTATGTTCTGGGTGCAGGGTGTATGGGTTTCTGGCCATCAGCTTCTGCCCAGGACTTGCAGACCCACTGCCTGGTCACAGATGGTCTACCCTGGCCAGAGCCTCCTGCGGTCCAGGGAGGTGGCTGAACTGTTCACCTGAGAATACTTATCCCTAACTGAGAGTTTGTGTCCTCCCCCAGGACACATGGAAGCCCGACTGGAGGGCGGTGAGCACCCCTGTGCTGGGCGGCTGGAAGTGAGGCGCGGCCTGACCTGGGGCACTGTCTGTGATGCTAACCTGGACCAGGCGACGGCCCATGTGGTGTGCCGGGAGCTGCAGTGTGGTTCGGCTGTGTCCACTCCTGGGGGCGCCCGCTTTGGCCAGGGCTCTGGGCTCGTGTGGACGGAGGCCTTCCGCTGTGCAGGCAATGAGTCTCTGCTGTTCCACTGCCCTCGGGGACCTGGGCGGCAGTGTGGGCACCACCAGGACGTGGGGCTCAGGTGCTCAGGTGAGGCTGGGAGGGTGGGATCTAAGGCTCAGCCTTTCCTGCCAGCCTCCCTCAGTGACTCCACCTGGGGGGCTCTAAGCTAGGCTCATGAGGGCCCCTCTGGCCAGCTGGAGTGTGCTTGTCCTTAGCTAGGAAGTGTTGCTTCTGGGGATTGAAGGGGGGAAGGAGGAGAGGACTGTGTTCCCTGCCAAGGCTACACCACAGACTGTGGGCCCATCTGCAGAGAGCTATGATCTGGATGCTGAGGCTGAGGTGGGTAGAGGGCTGGTGAGGCAAGGGCCTGGCTCTGTGGCCACCACACTGGGTGCAAAGGGAAGAGACTGCCATGAGCTGGGTCTGCGGGTGAGGGAGGCGCTGACCCTTACTCCCCTCTTTAGAGTTTCGGCTGGTTAACGGCAGCAGCAGCTGTGAGGGGCGCGTGGAGCTCCAGGTGCAGGGGGCATGGGCACCCCTCTGTGCTTCCCACTGGGACTTAACAGATGCGACCGTCCTCTGCCACCAGCTCAACTGTGGCAGCGCGGTGGCCACACCCCAAGGAGGCCACTTTGGGGTCGGGGACGCTCCCATCTGGCCTGATATGTTTCACTGTGTGGGGACAGAGCCCTATTTATGGAATTGCCCAGTAAGCACCCTGGGGGCCCGGGCCTGTGCCCCCGGAAACGCAGCCGCTGCGGTCTGCTCAGGTGGGTCAGCAAGAGCGCTGTACGGCTGGAGGCTGGGAATGGGAGGGGGTGGTCCTCCCCCCTTTTCAGGCGGAGGGTCCCTCCCCCAACACCCTGTCCCTCCTGTCTCTCCAGGTCTCCCCCATGCCCTGCGGCTGAGGGACGGACAGAGCCGCTGCGATGGCCGCGTGGAGGTCTCCCTAGACGGGGTGTGGGGCCGCGTCCTGGATGACGCGTGGGACCTGCGGGGCGCCGGCGTGGTGTGCAGGCAGCTGGGGTGCGGACGGGCCGACCGGGCCTACGACGCTCCGGCGCCGGGGCGCGGGGCGGTCCCAGTGGGGCTGAGCCGCGCGCGCTGTCTGGGCACCGAGACCCGCCTGACCCAGTGCAACGTGTCTACGTCCCCGCTGGTACCCGCGGGGGCCTCGCGGGACGCGGGCGTCGTGTGCTCGGGTGAGTGGGTGCCTGGGCCGCCCGCCCCTCGGCCCCATGGGCCCCGCCGCGCTGACTCGGTGTCTCCGCAGGGAGCCGGCGGGTGCGGCTGGCCGCGGGGCCACACCGCTGCGCGGGGCGCGTGGAGGTGCTGCACCGGGGCGAGTGGGGCACCGTGTGTGACGATGGCTGGGACCTGCGGGACGCCCACGTGGTCTGCCGGCAGCTGGGCTGCGGCCGCGCCCTCCGCGCCCTGGGCGCCGCGCCCTTCGGAGCTGGGGCGGGGCGCATCTGGACGGCGGAGCTGGGCTGCGGGGGCCAGGAGTCCGCGCTGTGGCGGTGCCCGTCGCGGGGCTGGGGCCGGCAGGACTGCGGGCACAAGGAGGACGCCGGCGTCGTCTGCTCAGGTCGGTGCGGGGCGTCGGGCGGCTTCTCAGGGCGGCCGGGTGTCACGCGGCTGCGCTGTCTTGATGCACACCTGCCTTCCACGGATTCCACGGACACCCTTCCCGGCCTGGGGACTCCGCCGTGTACGGGAGTGTCCTGCTGCTGCGCTGCTGCTGCGGGACAGAGCGCCTTTACGGGGCGGCCCTGGGCCGGGACCAGCGCCGCCTGGGGTCTCTCGCCGCTGCTCACAGGCTCATCTCACATTTGTGCTTGAGGCTTCTCCTTCTCAGACTCCTGACTTGTGTTCGGGTGAGCGGCAGGAGAGGTGGCGTGTGAAGTCTTTTGCTTTTCAGCCTGTGCAGATGTGAGGTTCCTTATGTTGGTCTTGTCTGGGTGTGATCATTCTTGAGTGACAGAGTTCTGCCGGTTCCTGGGGAGCCTGTGACGGGTCTGTACAGGGCTGCCTCCCCGGGCGTCTTCGGGCTCCCTTCCAGGGCAGGGGTGAGCATTCAGGTGTGGTTTCTTCTCATTGATTTCAGTCGTTTCCCTCAACTGTGTCTCAGATGATTGCATCTATTTCAATCGTCCCGTTTTCTTTTCTTTTTTCTTTCCTTTTTTCCCCCTTTGCTTTCCTTTCCATTCCTTTCCTTTCCTTTTCTTTTCCTTTACGAAAAATTTTATTATAGAAAATTTCAAACATTTACAAAAGAATTTACAGTAAGCCCATCATCCACAATTATCAGTACATGGCCAATTTTTTTTTCGTCTGTATAGTCCTGTTTCTTTTAAAGTAACACCGGGGCTCATCATATTAGATCTTCCCCATCCTTTTTATTCATTATTTTTTTGGGGGGGCTCTGCTCTTTCTCATGTATTCTGGGAGAGTGTTTCCAGGTACTGTGCACATTACTGAGTGGCTTTTGTGTCTACACTGGTGCTTGGAGATACATTCCGACTGCTCATGGTGTTGGCAGTTCCCTTCTGTCTTCTGTCTCATGGGCTCCCTCAGGCCACTGGTCACTTGCTGGCTGATAGGACTCTGCTGCTGGGGACTGGCTGTTGGCGGGGGCGGGGGCACTCTGTTTCTGTCATGATTCAACGTGGAAGCCCACGTGGATTCAAAGTGTTCCCAAATTGAGAGCAGAAACAGTCAAGGTGTGTGTGAAGCCCAGGCCTCGAAGGGGCATGCGTCACTCATCCCCCATTGGGTCAGTTGGCTGAAGTCCCAGGGCTAGCTCAGATTCAGGGAGTGGGAAACAGACTCCTTTCTAGGGGTGTTGCGTACAGGCAGAAGACCTTGTGGCCGCGTTGGTAATCTATCATGGATGTATCAAGTGTTTTTTTTTTAATTTAAGCTTATTTAAATTTTAATTTGTTATGACTCTGTCACAAGCAATTCACATCTTACTTTTTCCATTTATCCTGTGGAGGTATTTTTGATGTATCAAAGACATTGTGACATAATTTTAAAGGGTTATCTAATACTTTATTATGGGCAATATTATAGTCTACTGGCTATGTCGCACTGTTGTGGGGATTACCCTGCCTGGGGACTTGGGCCCTGACCAGCCAGGGCTGATGCTATCTCCAAAAACAGAACTCTGCATTCATTCTTTTTTTGTTTGTTTGTTTTTTTAATTTTTTAACTTTTTATCAGCACTGCTAAATTGATCATCTTGGCAAAAGATTTTTCTGTGTTTTGAATGATTTCCAAGGGTGGATTTCTGGACAAGCAGGTGACCCCTGCTAAGATGTTACAGCTGGCAGTTAAATCTGATCACCTGAGGTTACCGGCTATCTGCATCCTCGGGGTGGGAGGGGGCCATGGGAGTGCATGACTGGTTTAAAGTTCTTGCTAGGGGCTTGCTGGCTTAGATGCCCCTAGAGCAGCATTCATCTTGGTGCTGGGACCCTCTCATTTTGGCGTCCTCCTCTGGAGATTTCTCCTGGCCCAACTGCTCTTGTCTTCCAGGGTCAGTGGCCCTGAGGCTGAGAGGTGGCACCCACCACTGTGCTGGGTGGCTGGATGTGTTCTACAATGGGACGTGGGGCGCCGTGTGCAGTAATGCCCTGAAGGACATCTCCTTGTCCATCATCTGCAAGCAGCTGGGCTGCGGGGAGCAGGGCTGGCTAGAGAACAGGCCCGTCCACACTGGCTTGGGCACCTCCTGGGTGGACAACATCGAGTGTCGCAGGCTGAGAAACTCCACACTGTGGCAGTGCCCCTCGGCACCATGGCACCCACGCTCCTGTGCCCATGGAGAGGAGGCCTGGATCACCTGTGCAGGTGGGTCTCTGGTGGTTTCTGACAAGTCTTCTGCAGGGCCGCCATTGATCCATGACTCAGGGCCTGGTGGTCACTCAGACTCTCCACACTTCATTCTGAAGCTTTCAGGGCATTTACACAGGGATGGTCGCTGTTTAATCCAATAGGATTGTCAGAGAAAATGATGCAGGATTCCGGGGAGACCCTTAACTGCTCATCCACCCACAGCTGCCCAGGTACCCTTCTGTCCATCTCCCTGTCCACTCTTCATCTCTGTCCTGCCCTGTAGTGACCACAGCCCCCTCTTCCAGGGGAGGGAATGCTGCGTGTGCGTGGAGGCAAGGACAGCTGCTCCGGCCGCGTGGAACTCTGGCACGCTGGCTCCTGGGGCACCGTGTGTGACGATTCCTGGGACCTGGCAGATGCAGAGGTCGTGTGCCGCCAGCTGGGCTGTGGCCCGGCTGTGGGTGCCCTTGCCGGGGCTGCCTTTGGCCCAGGCTCAGGGCCTGTGTGGCTGGACGAGGTGGGGTGTCGGGGCAGTGAGGCATCTCTGTGGAGCTGCCCCGCAGAGCCGTGGGGACTCGGAGACTGTGGGCACAAGGAGGACGCGGGCGTGCACTGCTCCCGTGAGTGGGGAAGGGAGGGGGCACAGGCGGGTGGGAGGGTTTGCCGGGGGCTGGTGAGGGGTCTTCTCCCCCAGAACATGGTCCTGAGGCTGTCCCTGTGCTGGGTCCCTCTGGCTGCCTCTGTGGCTATCCCATGACATGCTGGGCTCAGACTGAGTGGGGCTGGGACACTTCCCTGAGGGTCTGGGCTGCCCAGGGCTGTGGCTGCCTCTCTTCCTGGGAGTCCCTCCCATTTCTCCTGCAGGTGACAGGGGGACCACGGCCCCACTGCCAGCACTGGCATGGGTGTCAGGTAGGTGTGCTCTCCCTCAGGGCTCAGGTCATGCCCTCTTGTCTGGCCCCGACCCAGACGGGCCCTGCAGCGGGCTCTGCACAGAAGGGCACCCTGGAGTCTCCAGTGGGTGCCAGGGCCCCAGTCAGCCCCTCTTTAGGCTGTCGGGCCAGGATCAGGAGGATCAGGATCACCCTCTCCGTCTTCTTGTGCCAGCCTGGGCAGAGAGCTGTGGGGAGGGACAGCAGGCCCAGGCCCTGCCCAACCACTGCTCTGGCGTCTTTCTTGTTACCAACTGAGGGCATTTGACCCAGGAACACTGTGGTCTCCCGCCTCCCTGTTGACCCTGGCCCTGTGACCTCAGCCCTATGACCTCTGGGCCATCTCTGGGGGAGGAGCACCAGGGCCATCCCTCCTCTGGGTGCCTTCCCCCTCCCCGAGAGGTTCAGGTGGCCCAGGCCTAAGGTCACAATACCCCAAGCAGCACAGACACACAAGGGAGACCCCGCCTCTCACTGTCCCCACAGGCTCCCCCCTGACCCCTCCAACTGCCCTCATGGCTGGGAACCTGCCCATGACCTTTTGCCTTGTCCTGGGCACCCTCTTGGTCATCGTCTCCCTGGTCCTGGGGGTGCAGTGGTTCCGTGGCAGAAGAGTCTGCCAGGGTAGGTGGGTGTGGCTGGGGACGGTAACACAGGGCTGTAGGGAGGGAGGCTGGGAGCTTACTTGGAGACCCCACCCCATCACAGGCCCTTTCTGCTAGGTCCCACCTGGATCCCCACTGCATGGCTACTTCTCAGTGACACTCCTGGGCTCAGGAGCAGTCAGGGCCAGGGGACCCTGGGCCTTGCTCTGCTTCTGAGGGGTGCCTGGGTGTGAGGACAGGGGCCCAAGGGTGTCCTGATTCCTCATGTCATTTGTGTAGCGGGGCCAACCACCCTGGCTGCCCAAGACGTGACTCTGGGTGGGCATGCGTGAGAGACCCTACAGGCCCAGCAGCGGGTGGGCCCAGACTGAGAGAGTGACTGTCCTAGAAGCTGTGGTACGGTCTTTGCAGGTTCCAGAATATTGGGGAGTCTGCCCTCAGAAGGTGTTTATGAGGACATTGGAGTTGTTCCCATGGGGGAGAAAGAAGAGGGGCCCAGAGTGTCCCAGAACCTGGCCCTGGAGGAAGAGTATGATGATGCTGAGGAGCCGGAACAGGGCTCTGAAGAAGAGCAAACAGAGGACGAGGAAGAGGCGCCCCTGAACCCTGCCGGTGTGCACCTCTGTGCCTTGGTGCCCGCGCTTCTGTTCCTGCTGCACTCCTATGCCCAGGGCTCTGCTCTGGCCAGTGCCTACATTTAAAGACCCTGAGAGCCACCTCTCCATGTGTCCATGACCCTCACTCCTGCATCACAGGCTTGGACGTTAGGGGATTCAGCTGTCCCTTCAAAGCTGCTCCTTAGACTGGAATCTTCTTGTGGGTGGATGCAGAGTTCAGGGAGGGTCCTGGAGTTTTATTTGGGTTTCTTTTTGTGACTTCCCACAGGGTCCTTCTAGTCTTGGTCAGCTGCAGGGGGCCTGAGCAGAAAGGGTGGGAGGGACACAGCGTAACCCCGGCTCACACCGTCCTGTTCTTGTCTGACATTCTGGTTTCAAAGTGCAGTGACACTGTGGGGCCCAGAGGTCATGGGGGCTCTGAGGGAATTCCAGGGGGCCGAACGCGCATCTCTCTCCTTCAACACAGGTGGGGTTCCTCGCAGCCTGGGCCCCAAAGCTCATGCTGAGATAGAAGACGCGGCGTGCCCTAGGATGTGATGACAGTGCGCTGGCCATGGGGACATCAGTGAGACCAGAGTGGGGAGAGAACCCAGGCCCCGCAGGCCTTTCATTATCCTTATTTCTAAAAGAGATGTCATTAAACTGCCTTTGAAATCCCCCATTCATCCATTAGTTCATCTCAGAAACATTCCTCAGGCCTCTCCACAGCCCGGGTCCTGTTCCCTCCCACTCTTTACCCTGGTCTGATGCGGGCCCGAGTGTGTCCAATTTCTTCACTTCTCCTGCGGGCACTGAGGTGGGGTCCCGCGTGAAGCAGCGCCTTGCCGCCCCTCCTCACATCTGCAGAGGTGTTCCGGTGTTCTCCTGTGCCAGAGTCCCCAGTACTCAAGGAGGGGGACCCAGCCCTTTTTGAACACACCCACCCCATCCCACCCCTCACACCTTCCTCTGACCACACACCCTGACCACACCTCCCTACCCGCACCCTCACATCTTCCTTTCTGACTGAATCCTCCCCACTCGATCTTTTCTGACCACACTCACCACGACCAAACCCTGACCATACTCTCCCTGACCCTCCCCTCTCACCCCACTCTCACACTGGATATCCCTGGGGCCCGGGGGGTGGGGGAAGGTGTACAGCAGGAGGGCATCCCCAGGGATCAGGAGGGAGAGAAATGAGCAAGCGGCAGTGGTGTGGGGGTCTGAGCATGGGACAGGAAACCTGGAAGATATGTGGGGAGCAGAGTTAGGATGTCAGCTGAGCAGCCAGAGCAGGTTGGGACTTAGAGGAAGGATGCAGGGCTCCTCCATCTATGCTGCCCTTCCCCAGTGTAGGATGCTCCCTGTCCCTTCCCCAGTACAGAGTGCTCCCTGTCCTTCCCCAGTGCAGGGTGCTCCCTGTCTCTGCCCCAGTGCAGGATACTCCCTGCCCCTGACCCAGTACAGAGTGCTCCCTGTCCTGCTCCAATACAGAGTGCTCCCTGTCCTGCCCCAGTGCAAGGTGCTCCTTGTCCCTTCCCCAGTGCAGGGTGCTCCCTGCCCTTCCCCAGTGCAGGATGCTCCCTGTTCTTGTCCCAGTGCAGAGTGCTCCCTCCCCTTCCCCAGTGCAGGATGCTCCCTGTCCCTGTCCCAGTGCAGAGTTCTCCCTCCTCTTCCCCAGTGCAGGATGCTCCCTGCCCTTCCCCGGTGCAGAGTGTTCCCTGCCCTTCCCTAGTGCAGACTGCTGTGCCAGTTTTTGTAGTTTTTCTGGTAGGAAACTAACAGATTGCTGATCTGTTTGCTGCTTTTAACTTTACTTCTAAGTGCCTCTGGGGTTGACTAGGGTGGTCTCATTCTGCAGCTAAGTTGGCCTCACAACTGACCTCCAGCCTTTCTGTGTCCTCACGGGATATGTGAAGTCTCTATGAATCCTGAGGATGGACAAACACATGTCACAGAGGAGGAACAATGAGAGCAAATGACATCAACGATGAAATAAAATTTCACTTTCAGACTGGAAATTTTTGTGAAGAGAAGGGGAAATTAATACATTTGTACGTTGTTTGCATTTTGTGAACAAATAAACAAAAATTTGTCAGTTTTCATAAATATCCTTTCCAAAATTCATCCCCCTTCCCAGACTCATTCTGCATAAATGCCCAGTGCTTAAATATTTATAAAAATATCCAGTGTGGCATTTTTATAACAGAAAAATGAAGTAATCAAAATCTCCATCAATAAATATCTGGCTAGGAGTGCCTGGGTGGTTCAGTCTCTGACTCTTGGTTATGGCTCAGGTCATTATCTCACAGTTTGTGAGATCAAGCTGACAGCATAGAACCTGCTTAGAATTCTCTCTCTCTCTCTCTCTCTCAAAATAAATAAACATTAAGAAAATTGGGAGATGAATTCTAAGTGGCTAAAGTGGCCTGGAGGGACCAATTGAAACCATTTCAATGCAGTGCTTTGTAACATTCTGTAGCCGGTTCATTTATCTTTTGGAATCAGGGAAGGTGAGAATGATAGAAATGCAGATGGCTGGATGGTGGTTGGAAACATTCCTGTGATTAATATTTTGATAGAATTTAGAAGAAATCTCTTCCCTGTAATATTATTTTCGGAGCTCAAGGCCCGTGTTACCATCCGAAGCAGTGTGTGGTCCTCTCCCACCGTCCCACAGCTTAACTGTGCTGCCAGCGGTACATCAGGATCTGGTCACAGAGGGATGCATGTGCTGTGTGGTGTCCCTCCCACAGCAGTGAAACGTAACCTGCATGGAGCCTCTGGGAGCTGCCTGTGGCTGGGCCGTGCAGTGGGGAGATGACACATGGCCTGCAGGCCATCGAGAGGAAACGGGGTGTTCTGGGGGACATGATACAGTTTCCAACCAGCTGAGCTACCTACACTTACTAAAAAGGGTACCTCTAAAACCTCAGATTATGATACTGCAGCTTCTCTTTAAACAAACAGTATATGAGTATTTCTGTTGAGTGAAAATTAAAAGTTATCTGCTAAATGGAGGAATTTAGTTGAGAGATCCTTAGTTTTCTCCCAGTTGAGGGAGAATATCTGATCCCATGACGGGTACAGGAGTGTCTTGCTTTTACCTGGATCAGGAGTACTCACACCTTGGTTTACACAGGCATCACCCTGATTCATTAGGTTTTAATGAGCATTCCAAGTGATTCCTTTTTTAATTTTACTATTTTTAAACATGTGAAATTTCAAATGTATACATACAACAAGATGCTGACTTCTTGCACATTTACTTTATATCTCTGCATAAGAAATAAAACATCACAGAACAACTCAAGTTCCCATTTAATTTCTTTCCCTCCATGCACCTCCAGATGTGACTGCTATTCTGAAGATTGTGAACATCATTTCATATGTTTTTGTATACATTTATTTTAGTAAACAATATGACATATTATTTCAATATTTTTATAAATATGACAATGCTTGCCACCTGTGTGCGGTCACTTTCTACTTGCTTTCCTTACTTGACATTATGCTTCTGCTGTGTGTCCTCGTGGGTAAGGCACATCCAACATGATGGTCCATGTGTGGTGTGTGTCCACATTAATATTTCTGGATTCGGGTTGATAATCGATGAGTGATGAATCCATGGCTTGCTTATTCATGTTCTCATGGATGGGTGGTTAGGTAGTTTCCACTTTTTGTTCCTGCACAAAGTGATGGAATAAACAACTGTGATCCTGTGTTGTATACATAGGAGTGAAATTGTTGTATAGTAAATGTGTGCATCTTCATCTTGAATCGATGTGCAAAGTAAGATGGGACTGTGGATTATGTGTCATTTATTTATCACCTGTTATGTTCCAGGACCTGTTTTCTTGCTGAGGATACAATGGTGAGCAAAAACTATAGCCCTTCTCTTAATTAAACCCAGTATGAGAGATATTAATTAAATAACCAACTGTGTGATTAGCTCCCAGGGAAATACGGAGGCACTAGGAGGGCAGACAGTGAAGGGACCTGACTCAGTCTGGTTAGGGAGAAATTACTTAGGATTTAACATGCAGCTGGGATGTGAAAAGAGCATGAGCTAATCAGGTAAATAGCGTCCTATGCAGAAAGAACAACGCATACACAAGACTCAAAGAGGGATGTTGCCTTGGGTCATGAGGTTCCTATCCTACCCCTGGACCATGGATTCCAGAGGAATCATTAGATGGGAAGGGAGATGTCTTAGGTTTCTCCAGACAAACAGAAATGATGGGAGATATACATACTTTGGGGCTTATGATGATTTATACACACAAACGTATATAATGTACCCATATATACACATATGTATAACATATGTATAACTAATATATTTGTAATTACATGAATGATATTACACAATATACTATGTACATACCTATACACACACATATGGAAGTGTACTATTGGAATTGGCTCATGCAGTTACGGAAGCCCCACTACCAGCCATCTGTGAGCTGGGGGCCCAGAAGAACTGATGGAATAATGCAATCCAAGTCTGAAGGCCTGTAAATCGGAGGGGGTGGGGAATGTGTAAATACTATTCTGGGTCTGAAAGCCAAAGAAGCAAATACACTCTTCCTTCCTTTTTTGTTCCGTTCTGGCCCTCACCGGACGGGTGATGCCCATCCTCACTGGTGAGGACAATCTTCTTTATCCAGTTTGCCCATTCAAATGTTCATTTCTTCCAGAGACACCCTCACAAACACACCCAGAAATAATGTTTGACCAGCTGTCTTGTGTCTTGGGGCCCAGTCAGTTTCGCACACACAACCAACCACCTCAGGAGAGATGTTCTCGACAATTCAGGACCAAGACCCGCATGGCCTAAGCATACCTCTGGGTAGCTTTACAGGGGCATTTTCAATGGGACTGAGCAAGCTCCCACCTCCTGAAGGTCAATAAAACATAGGCAGAGACTCTGGGTTGGTGCGCAGTCCCAGGGATCTCAGAAGGAACCAACGCATCTGTTGTGTGTTAATGTGTGTCATATTCTGGGAGCTCCAAACTTTTAGTAACAGGCAGCCAAAAGCCACATCTCACTGGGATGCTGTGGAGAATCCACAGAGGAATATCTTCTCAATAAATCTGTATTGAAGGTGTCAGTGGCAACTCGTATAGAAAGAGGGTATTTATAACAGGTGGGACACATCTCATAAGGGTCAGTGGTCAGAAAGCAACAAAGACCTCAAACTTTAGAGACTGCCCATTTACAAGTTTTTGACCACATGCATCAAGACTTTCCTGAGAGCTGCCTTGATATCCTTGTTCTTCAGGCTGTAGATGAGAGGGTTCAAGGTGGGGCTCACGGTGGAGTAAAGCACAGCCACCATCTTGCCTGTCCCTGGGGAGTAGCTAGAGCCAGGGCTCAGGTAGGTGTAGATGATGGTGGAGTAGTACAAGGTGACTGCAGTGAGATGGGAGGAACAGGTAGAGAAGGCTCGCTGTTTCCCCTCGGCTGTTCGAATCTTCAGGATGGTGGCGATGATGAACCCATAGGACACCATGGTGAGCAGGAAGTTCAACATGGCAAAGAAGATGTCAGCTATAATTGTCATGATGTTATTCACGTATGTGGAGGAGCAGGAGAGCAGCAGCAGAGGGGGGATCTCACAGAAGAAGTGATCAATCACATTGGGACCACAGAAGTTCAGCCGTAACATCAGGCAGGCATTGACCCCAGCGCCGAGCACGCTGATGCCCCACACAGCTCCGGCCAGCACTGCACACACCTTGGAGCTCATCATGGAGCCGTAGCGCAGCGGCTGGCAGATGGCCACGTAGCGGTCGTAGGCCATGGCAGTGAACAGCAGCACCTCCCCTGCCACTGCCCACGACAGGAAATACATCTGGGCCATGCAGCCCCTGTAGGAGATGCTCCTCTTCTCCGCCACCAGGATCCCGAGCAGCTTGGGCACCACGGTGCAGGCACAGACAAGATCCATCACAGACAGGTTGACCAGGAAGAAGTACATGGGGGTGTGGAGCCTGGAGCTGAGGGTGACGGCCACCACGAGGAGGGAGTTCCCGCAGAGTGCCATGGCGTAGAGGCAGAGGAAGAGAATGAAGAGGAGAATCTGGAGCTGCGGCACTTCTGAGAAGCCCTGCAGCATGAATTCTGTCACCAACGTCTGATTACTCATGGCCTCTGGGCTGTTCAGACTCTTTTCTTCTGTGCAGCTGAGCTGGGGAGAAGTGTGTGAAATTAACGGCCTATGTAAGAAGGTCAAGATATCTTCATATGTCAGACTCCACCAGAACTTAAAAAACATATTTCACTAGGCTCAGTCATCACCAGGTAACAAGCTCCTCTCAGGGAAATGGGCAGGAGCACTTACCCTTGCTCTATCCTCCCACCCCTGTGCTCAGGACTACCTCCCCACCCCACATGCCCCTGCACTCAGGACTACCTCCCCCCACACACTCCTGCACAGCACAGTGGCCTTCCACAGTGATTGTCTGACTTCACCCTGTCCCTGCGAGAGCCCTTCTGGAGCATGATGTCCAGAAGTGTCCCCATGTCCCGTCCTGGCCAGGGAGTGTCCAGCCTCACCCCTGGTCTTCTTTCGCCTCTCCCCCGAAGTGTCCTATCCTGCTACCTCCGCCTGGTCCCCCAACATCTGCACATTCCCTGATGAGCTGCCCCAGATGGGAGCTTCCTCCTAAGTGAACGTCAGACCCTGACAGGGAGCCTGGGCTCTGCTTAGGGGGAAAGATGCTGCTGCCTGGGGAGCAGGAGCCCAGATTCAGAGCAGGACAGTCTGCACTCAGGTGGGAGAGCTAAGTCACCAATGGGGACAGACACAAGGTCTAGGCTGGTGGGTAGGGTCAGGACCAGTAGAGGAAGGCCAGTCCTGGAAGCAGGGAGGAGGTCACAGGCTGAGGATTCGGGGAAGCCACACAAAGAAGGAGAAGATCAAGGGGTTTCCCAGAGCACAGTGTTGCTGATTTTGCCTCAATGGCTGCCCAGTCCTGGGAATGATGCCAGATCAGGGCAGCATCAACAGATTCTGTAGGGGTGACCTTGTCCGTAGCCCTTATTCATGCTGATTCTGTGCTGGCACTTCAGAACTTCAGTACAATTGCAGATATATTTCATATTCCTTAATCATATCTGTTGTATGAAAACAGACACAAAAAATATTTCAAAGATGAGCCTGTAAATGACAAGTGCATAAATGTCAGGCTCATTGGGAAGGCCAGACACTTCAGAAAGACACAGTTATTCAAACAGAAGGAGTTACATAGAGTCTTCTTAACTGGACCCAGTGTCAGGACCATACCCACCACAAGCATACTTCACACACCTATGACACATGGGCCCTTTTCTGGCAACCAGCAAATTACTTCTGAGAAAGCCTGTTGCAGAACAGATGACAGGATTATCTGCTGAGTGGGAGAGTCTCTTTCTTCCATCCCAAGCCCAGATCTGCTTAAAGGGAAGCACACTGTGAATCAGAGACAGCCCAACCATGCACGGTCTGCCATTAAGTCTGTCAGTAAAGCACTTTTTTAGAGTTTCCTATGACAAATGAGTGACACACTGTATTGTCACTGTTTTAATTATGACTTTGTCCAGCAAAGGTACAAACCTTCCCCAAGTTCACAGGGGCAACCCAGTCTTAAGAAAAATATTTCCGCTTGAAATATCAGGTGTGAATGGGTCCCAGAATCCTCATTTTTACAACCCAAGAGATTTTCATGTTGGCAAGACCAGCAAGCATGGGGGAAGGCACTCCATTTTCTGAAATAGTCTGTTGATTGCTCCTGGTCTGTATAGTAACATGGTATTAATAGGGACATTGTTGGAAGCATTATTAAGTACATCATTCTGGCAATTGGACCTGAAGTCAGACGCTTTCAACCTCTTCCCATTCCAGAAAAGAGAATATTGCCCAGAATGAGCTATTTCTGATCTGTTGCCCGTGGCTTGGGCTGTGCTGTGAGCATGTGGGGCCCAAGAAGGGCAGAGAGGCCAAAGTCTGAGGGTCAGAGGGCAGTGGGAACACAGGAGCACTCTAGGGAAAACCCTCCACTCCTGCAAAGATGCGGAATACTCCCACCCTACTCTCCTTTCTGGCCCTGGGAAGGACTGAGCCTGGACACTGTGTGGTCACTAGTTGGTTTATGAAATTGTAATCTATTATAACAACATATTCTCTCAAAAAGCAGAAGTCAGTTGTTTTCAAACATGCTGAAGAGGAACCTCCCTAATGTCCAGGACAGACTTGCACACAGCCCCAGGACACAGCCATGGTACATGGACCCAGACAGACAGAAAGGGCAGAACTTAAGGGCACTGGGTTCTGGGAGGCAGCAGGCCACCACAGACATGACCACACTCAAACCCAAGACCTCACAGAAGGTGCATCAGGCAGAGAGGAACGGGAACAACCTTGGATCTTGTCTCACTTCCTTGGGGTCAGGAGAGGTGACAACTATAGCAGCATCCACTTCAGAGGAGAGCCGTGCTGCCCTCCGCCTTCCTGGCAGGTGTTTGGAGGCGTCTGCTGGTGGCCCAGAGGGGACGGGGCACAGCTCTGCCTTTGCATCTGCTCTGAGCTGTAAAACTCAGGGATGTGGACGTCAGCTACAGAGTCCTACCCCACCCCCTTCCCTGCCCTGCTCTCTCTGTGAACACTGAAACTGATTTAAACCCCTTAACATCCAAAACTGCTCCATAATTTATGACCTAGTAAATAAAAAGTTTCATGATCTGAGTCATTTTATTCCACTAATTTTGTAAAATGAATCTCTTTATAGCAAGAGATTCATGATCAAGAATAAATACACAGTACCACTTAAAAATTGGCAGATTGAAGCTTCTTCCCAAGTCCTGGAAACACTGCAGATGGTCCTTAAATTGCCTTGGGCCGGATTCAGAAGAAACAAACAACATCCCCTTTGTGCAGGCACTGTCTGGTCCTCCTGTGCTCAGGATGAGGGACAGCAGCCAGAGCTGAGGGTGGCCTCGTTTTAAATAGAGGCGCTCTGCTCTGTCCGTAGCAAGTGAGGGCGTAAACCCACTGGGATCCAGCTCCAGATTCTGCCACTTAGAGGAACTCAGAAGCCCTGGGGGCTTCGGAACTTGAGGGTGGTAGCCTCAGCACAGAGCTGGTAGCACTACCGACAGAGACAAGAGATGTTGACAGCAGCTGTCACTCCTCAAAGTTCAGCAGATAAGAAACTTACTTCCCTATGGGGCTGTGGTGGGGGTTGTCTGCCAGACACCAAAATGCTAAGTGTACACTCCGAGTGCTGGTTACTCGTGGAAACACAGAGCTGGAAGTTTCCTTGGAGGTGATGGTGCTGACCCTCATGCACAGAGGAGAAATCAAGTGCAGCAAGGGAGGGGGTCCTTGCCCCATGTCACAGGCCCGTGGACAGCAGAGCAGAGCTGGACACCGCACCCACACAGCCTCCAGGCTGAGAGGGACTGTCCTAGCAGCAGAACAGGGGGCTGTAGCGGTTCTGGGCCTCCACCTGCTTCGGATTCTGAGTCTCCCTCTCTCTCTGCTCTTCCCCACTCGTGCTCTGTCTTTCTTTCTCAAAAATAAACAAAATTTATTAATTTAATTAAAAAAAATAAAACAAAAACAAAACAAAAAAATTAGCAAACAAAAATTGTATATATTCAAGGTATGTGACTTAACATTTCCCCCCAGCATTTCTACATTTACTTATTGTGGTAAAATACCCATAACATAAAGTTTACTATTTTAACCATTTTGCATTTTTTTAAAAGTAGGCTTCTCCCCCAGCACAGATCCTAGTGTGGGGCTTGAACTCAAGACCCTGAGATCAAGACCCGAGCTGAGATCAAGAGTTGGATGCTTAACCAACTGAGCCACCCACACGCCCCTATTTTAACCATCTTATTTTATTTTTGTTAAGTATTTTAAGATATTAAAATTTTTTTAACATATATTTATTTTTGAGAGACAGAGAGAGACAGAGTGCAAGTGGGGGAGGGGCAGAGAGAGAGGGAGACACAGAATCTGAAGCAAGCTCCAGGCTCTGAGCTGTCAGCACAAAGCCTGTTGCGAGGCTTGAACTCACTGACCACGAGATCATGACCTGAGCTGAAGTCAGATGCTTAACTGACTGAGCCACCCAGGTGCCCCTAAAAAAATTTTTTTTAATGTTTATTTTTGAGAGAGACAGAGCACAAGCAGGGGAGGGTCAGAGAGAGAGGGAGACACAGAATCTGAAGCAGGCTTCAGGCTCTGAAATGTCAGCACAGAGCTTGCTGCAGGGCTTGAACCCACAAACTGCAAGATCATGACCTGAGCCAAAGTCAGATGCTCAACCGACTGAGCCACCCAGGCGCCGTTTGAAATTGAACATTTCAGTGGCACTGAGGACATTCTTGATGTCCTGTGACTGTTACCACTATCTAGGTCCAGAACCTTCTTGTCGTCCAAATGGAGATGGTGGAGCTATCAAGTGGTCACTCCACATCCTCACCCTGGTCCCTGCAACTGCCAGTCTGTGGCCCCGCATGTAGTGTTGCCTGTGGTGGACATTTCCTGTCCTCACTGTAGCCTGAGCTACAGCAACGACAAGAAATGCCCTGAAGACCACTGTCTGGGCCACGGCTAAGCTATGGCACCTCTCACCAGGGCAGTGGGTCAGGTAGGATGAAGGCCTCCAAGTCACCATCTTCCAGACACTGAAAACAGCAAGTTATAGAACAAAAAGTATATCATGTCGTTAACATGAATGTTACGAGGCAGGGGCTATAACTGTATAAATACAGGCACACAAATGTGCAGACCTCAGTTTTTGTGGACACACAACAACACACACCAGTGGTGCTAGGGTGTGATCTAATGGCTTCAGCTCTGGCTCTTAATGTTTGGGTTTCCAAGGGAAATGTGTTCATCTGTGAGTGCGTTTAAAAATTTTTTTATTGTTTATTTACTTTTGAGAGAGAGAGAGAGAGGGAGACAGAGACAGAGACAGAGACAGAGTGTGAGTGGAGGAGGGGCAGAGAGAGAAGATGCAGAATCTGAAGCAGGCTTCAGGCTCTGAGCTGTCAGCACAGAGTCTGATGTGGGGCTCGAACCCACAGACCGTGAGATCATGACCTGAGCTGAAGTTGGACACTTAGCCAACTGAGCCACCCAGGCACCCTATGTGAGTGTGTTTATATCGTGAATTGAATTGAGAGAAAACAGGAAAAGTGGAAGAGAGGGACCAGTGTGCTGGGGAAAAGGCAGGAAGGGTGGCCCACAGAGGGGCAGAGAAACCGCAGGCCATGCTGCACTCTCTCCGGAGCAGGGCAGCATGAGGTGCTTTGTTTTTAGTTTAAAATTTTTCCTCCACCACAAGTGCACTCCTGAACCCCCCTGACCCTCCACCCCCCACCCACCTCCCCTCTGGTGACCAGCAGTGTGTTCCCTGTGGTTGAGTCTGTTTCTTGGTTTGTCTCTCTTTTTCCCTTTGCCCATTTGTTTTGCTTAAATCCCACACATGAGTGAAATCATAGGGTAATCGTCTTTCTCTGATTGACTTGTTTTGCTTAACATGATACTCTCTAGTTCCATCCATGTTGTTGCAAATGGCAAGATTTCATCCTTTTTCGTGGCTGAGTAATATTCTATGGTGCATGCACCCTCTTCAGCATGAGGTATTCGACAGGGGGAGTCCTACTGGGAAATGAGCTGGATGCTGGTGATTCTGGGCCAGTCCCAGGGTTGCAAAACCCAGAGGCCAGTTCAGGGTGAAGCTGCTCTTTTCAGTCCTGCTCTGTAAGCAGTGCTTAGATTTTAGAGAAAATTCTCCAAGCTTAATCAAGTTGTTCTTCTCGTGTTGCCAATTCTCAAGCAAACGTGTGGGACGGGTGCTAAACCCACCCCAGATGGGGGCTCAGTACCTCCAGGGGGGCTGCCATCCACCACCCCAGGCCCTTGCTGCTGCCCACCTGCTCTCCTGCCACCGCCCTCACTCCAGGACCCAGGGACACATCCACCCAGAATCATGACGGTCTATTTGCCAACGGATGGTGTCTCTAGCCCCGATTGCGCACAAACCCCACAGACAAAACTCCCATGTTGTCCTGCCTGCTGGGCGGACACAGGATTGTGGCTCAGGAGGTTGAAGTGAGGAATTGGAGGTAGAGGCACATGGAGGGTCAGTCCAGAAGGGGC
The DNA here is from genome assembly GCA_028646485.1 of Cryptoprocta ferox. Lineage (NCBI taxonomy): Eukaryota > Metazoa > Chordata > Mammalia > Carnivora > Eupleridae > Cryptoprocta > Cryptoprocta ferox. Next base: position 82,354,650 of record CM053561.1, read on the forward strand.
CAGCAGAGCTCAGCCAGGGGAGTGGAGGTTAGGATACAAGTGACCTGGTCAGAGTGGGGACAACATCTCTTACTGTGGATGTGAGGATGGACATGGTGGTCTATGTGGACATGATGGTCACCCTGTATGAGACCTACAGCACCTGCCCTGCAGAGACTATGGCCACCGCACTGCCTGGTGCCCAGTGGTCCTCACACATTAGCTGACCTCAGAGGAAGATACCTGGGAGCAGGCTCGCCATTTGCCAGATCTAATGGGTGTTGTGGTCAACAAATTGTGGAACACTGTGTCTTCAATTAAAGTACAACCCGGTTCCAACATTGCAATAGAACCAATAACACATTTAGGGGCCTGGCCAAGTTCATGGACACACAGCTGATGAGGCTCCCTTCCTCCTGCCTCCTTCTTTCCATCCACAGGGAACTGAGTGCCTGAGCAAGGAACTTGAGGCCTCACAGGAGAGATGAGAATTGCAGCACACGCACATCAGCCTTCTGGCTTACTTTGGGGTCTGGTGGGGGGCCCCAGCCCCACATCAGGAGATGCTGGGACCCAGGTGGGTTAGGAGACTTGATGCCAGAAAGGTTAGCCAGGTCACCGAGAACTGTGTGTGCCACGTGAGGTCGGCCAGGTAACCAGGTGCCTTGTATGTCAGGTGAGATGTCAGGCTGTGACTTCAGAAGCAGTATATGATTGAGGGACCCTAAGCTGGACAAAACCAGGCTTTGAGGAAGATCCTCCTGAGGTCAGCGTGGGAAGTAGATAGGGCTGGACTGCAGGGAGGGAGACCAGTGAACAGTTTTGTAGGAATAGAAGAAAGAAATTGTAAAGGCAGTGGAGCAGGGCCTCGGAGGGGGATGTGTCTTGAGATGTTTGAGGAGCTTGGGGGGTGCCCCAGGGATGTGGCGGGCAGAGGAGGAGCCAGAATGGCCATGTGGTTGGCACATGGGTTCTTGAGAAGCAAACAGAGAATCACTATTCTCATCACCCCCTCCACTCCAGTCTGGGGAGACTGCACAGTAGTGGGGGCTTTCTGCCTTCATGGTGGAGACAAAACAGACACCGGGGACCATGACAAGAGTGGACAATAGTGAGAATCCATGGCAATTGAGTTAGCTGATGGATGCCTGAATTCTCTCATTCATAAAGTGTGGATAAACTTACCTTGAAGAACTGTTATAAAGATTAATTTGGAGACACAGTGGAGCCCTGCCTCCAGTTCTGACTCATAGTGTTTAAGAAGTGGCGGGCACATGGTTTGGGAGGTTAGAATGAAGCACAGGCTTTGAGGGAGACAGAAGACCTGCCCAATCCTCACTGCATTTCAACCCAGGTTTCCTGCAACCACCACTCTCCTGGGACGCACACACAGAGGCTTAGGGGCCCACTCAGCCTGCCCCTGTGCTGGACTCTGCCCACTGTGTGTCTGGCAGAGTAGCTCACCCTCTGACCTTGGCTTTTCCACCATCCTGGTCTGGGTTCTGCTCTGAATTGGGTGTCTTCCCTCCCACCCTCTCAGAGGCCTCCTCCTCTGCTCTGCCTTCTCTCCTGCGTAGTGGATTTTCCTTCTGGGCTGACTCCTTCCCACACTGTTCACATATTGAAATCAAAGAAGCAAAAAGGCAGAACAATCTTGCCTGGAAGTCATGTCCCCTCACAGCTCAAGGTTTTGAAGAGTCATCTTGAGTAGACGTTCACTTTCTGAAGGCACCTCTCATCTCATTCTCTCATGCTCTTACCTGCACTGAAGTGTCTCCTGGAAGGTCCTCCTACTTCCATCTACTCCTGTCCCCTCTCTCGCATCACTGTGCACTGGCTGGATGGTCTCAAACGTCCGCTGCTCATGCCCAGGCTGCCCCTCCTGCAGTCTCCTATCACATGCCCTGCTTTTGTGAGGGCCCCTCACCCCAGGCTCCTCCTTCAAGCCTCCACCTCTTACTGGTGGCCCAGGCCCTTTGCCTTATGACATTGCACTTTCCCCACCCACAGCCCTGCATGAGAGGTTAGAGTTCCTGACATGTGTCCCTGAATCTAGGTATTTTATATCAAATACAGAACTCCAAGGGCATTACTTTTCTCATTTTTTTTGTTTGTATAAAGGTGGCTCCCCTGCCCTGGGCAGCAAAATCCCTGAGGTAGGGGCTCTGCCCTGAGAGTCTAATCATCCTCCTTCAGGCTGTGGTGTTGATCAGGCAGGCAGTGCATGTCTGCAGGTCAATGGTGGTGGGGTCATGAACGGAAGATGAGCACCATCTGGTAAAGGACCTGAAGACAGAACACCTATTCATTCAAGCTCCAGGGCAGTTGAGGAAATGTGGGTTATCTTGTAGCAGCATGACGTTTGACATGGGAAGGAACAACAAGCAATTGTTGGTGCCGTTGTTAGGGTATGCTACAATGCTCCTGATGGAAAACATCTACGCTCAGCTCCTCAGACTCTGTAAACCACGTCACCCTAAAATACTCTGACCCCCCACCCCCATCTTAGACCTGACTTCCCCCAGGGCCTTGCCCTCTTCCTCACTAGGTGAAGGTCACTGGCTTGAAGATGGCATTTTTAGGATCAAATTCTACATTATTCCTGTTTTATTGCTGTTTTTATCTCATTTAATATATTTCATTTAAGACTAGAAAAGCTAAGCCATCACAGCTGTACCTGATTTTCTCAGAGGAATACATACTTTACCATGTCACTGAGCCATAAGCATGCTCACATACTCCTGGGTGACACTCTTAATGGAGGTCCTACCAGATTCCAGCTGCTAGGTCCCAATCCTGGTCCCTCAGAATGGGGCCTGGTGCAGTCTGGAAACTCAGTGTGTGTTAGGGGAATTGATTGTATGGGATGGAAGTTGAAAATTGAGGTGCATAGAAATTGAATGCCATGGACACCAAAGCCAGACAGGAGCCAGAGAGTTTTATGGCCTTCACCCTTGGCATAAACTCACTAAGAGACTGAGATCTAATCATAGGACTGTAGAAGACTTTTCCTGCCTCCATGTCATGACCACATTCTTAAGACCTATTTACTCTAGTTCCCTTCACCCATTCTATCATAGCTGGCTATGAAAAAGGAATTACTAGAATATCAAAATACCAAAAGCACAAACTGAAGACACAGAGCAAATCTCAGAACCAGACATGACAGGGATGTTGGAATGATCAGACCAGGAATTTAAAACAATTCTAATTAATAGGTGGGCGATGTAAGCAGAGAGGTAGAAATCCCAAGAAAGAACAAAAAAGAAATTCTAGAGATACAAATCACTAAAACAGAAATGAAGAATGCCTTTTATGGGCACATTAGTAGAATGGACATGGTGGAAAAAATAATCTCTGAGCTAGCAAATAAATCAGTGGAATCTTAAACAATCGCAAAACAAAGAGAAAAAAGGTTGAAACAAAAAAAAAGCGGAATATTCTCAGGCTGTGGGGCAACTACAGAAGGTGAAATATACATGTAATGGGAAGACCAGAAGGAGAAAAAGGAGAGAAAGAAATGGAAAAATGTCTTTGAAGTAACAATGACAGAGAAAATAGCTACTTTAGAGTAATTGATAATTCCAACATCTGTGTCATCACAAGATCTAATTCTATCAACTGTGTTTTCTATTTGTCTTTTGGTCACACACCTTCTTTATTGTATGTGTAACATTGTACTACTAGACCTTGTAAATGATACTTCACAAAGACTCTGATTATGTAAACTTTCTGTCAAGAGTGATAACTTTTTGTTCTAGTAGAGTTCAATTATTGGGGGATCTTATGGAAGCTTAGTTTACTTTTTATTAGGGATTACTTTTTATTTTGTCACGATAGGTCTGTTTTGGTTTTTACCTCAGTTTTTTTCCTCATTATTTTAATTTTATTTTTTTCAGATTTATTGAGATATAATTGGCATAAAACATTTGTAAATTAAGGTGTACAATGTGTTGCTTTGATACATTTGTATATTGAAAAGTTTGTGTATTGTAAAAATATTACCATCAGAGCATTAGCTTATACCTCCATCATGTCAAATAATTACCATTTCTTTTTTGTGGTAAGAACATTTACAATCTACTACTCTTTGTAACATTCAAGTATATAATATAGTATTATTAGCTATAATAACCATAATGTACATTAGATCTCTAGAACTTCTTAATCTTATAACTGGAAGTTTGTACCCTTTGACCAATATCTCCCCAATTCCCCATCCTACAGCCTCCAGCCTCTGTTAATCATCATCTTACAGTCTGTTTCTCTTCATTTGTTTGTTTTTTTAGATTCCACACATGAGAGATATCATACAGTATGTATCTTTCTCTGTCTACGTACCTCAGCTGGCATAATGCCTTCAAGGTACATCCAAAAGAGGTACCATTTTATAAATGGTAGATCTCCTTCTTTCTCATGGCTGAATAGTATTCTACTGTATATGAACCATATATTTATCCATTCATCCACTGACAGATGCTTATGTTGTTTGTACATCTTGGCTATTATGAGCAATGTTGTAATGGACATGACAGTACAGATATCTCTACAAGATTCTGATCAACCCCTTTGGAAACATACCCAGAAGTACAATTGTTGCATCATGAGGTAGTTCTATTTTAATTTTTGAGGAACCTCCATGCTGTTTTCCACAGTGGCTGCACCAGTTTGCATCCTCACCAATAGTGCAAGAGAGTTCCTTTTTCTCCACATTCCTGCCAACACATATTATCTCTTGTATTTTTTTTTAATTTTTAATGATTTTTATTTATTTTCTCAAGAGAGAGACAAAGCACAAGCAGGGAGGGACAGAGAGAGAGGGAGACAGAATCCGAAGCAGGTTCCAGGCTCTGAGCTGTCAGCACAGACACTGACGTGGGGCTTGAACCCATGAACCGTGAGGTCATGACCTGAGCTAAAGTCGGATGCTTAACCGACTGAGCCACCCAGGAGCCCCTCTCTTGTCTTTTTGATGTGAGCCATTCTGATAGGTGTGAGGTGACACCTCATTATGGTTTTTATTTGTATTTGAGTGATCTTAGTCTTAAGGTAAATTTTGGTCCTGTGACATAGTCTTTATTCCTTAGGTGTGGCCCTTCTTGGGTTTTAACGGAGATGTTGAGGTGTTTACCAAGCCCCTCTAATGTGGGAGGACTTGAATTTCAAACTCCATCTGTCCCATGATGAGAAGTAGCTCACATATCAGCCACTAGCGCTTGCCAGATATTGATACCCCTTTGTCTCCTCACAGGGCCCTCTTTTCATGCACAATTCTCGTATCAGTCAATGGCTGGAAGACCCTTCCCCACTCCCCAGCAGCTCTCCACTTTTTCTGAAACATTTATCCTCAATTTCCATCTGCCTGGCAGCCACAATCTTTGTCCTCTGACACCTCGGACCAATGAGCCTATGGCCCTGTGATGAGTCATAAGTGCTCTGAATTCAGTTAGCAGTTGAGCTTAGATGCAGGAGATCTTTACAGTGACTCCATTCGTTCGAGGTTTATTCCTATCCAGGTTTTCCTGGTTTAGGTCAGTTTAGGTCACTCTCAGGTTCTGGAAAGAGTTGTGACATTTAAAAAATATTCAAGAGATTGTAATTGGTATCTATGTGAGGGCTACTGATACAATCTAGAAACAGCCCACGGTGTTCTTTTTAATTCACATTTTTCTAAAAATCCTTAAATATGCATACATTTTATTCTGAGGTAAGAAAAGAACAAAAGACTTGCTGATAATTTGAATATAGGGGCTTGAGAAGAGGGAGAAGGCCAAAATTTCTAGAACATGTATCTGAGGCACTGCTGAGCCTCTGAACCTGCGTGCACATGCTGGTAACTAAACTGAGCACTTCCAATATGAACTAATTTAGGGGTGCCTGGGTGGCTTAGTCAGTTGAGCATCCGACTTTGGCTCAGGTCATGATCTCATGGTTTGTGGGTTCGAGCCCTGTGTCAGGCTCTGTGCTGACATCTCACAGCATGGAGCCTGCTTCAGATTCTGTGTCTCCCCCTCTCTCTGCTCATGCTCTGTCTCTCTCTGTCTCTCAATAATAAATAAACATTAAAAAAATTTTTTAAAAACAACATGAACTAATTTGGAAGAACCTGGAATGACATGGAAAGAATTACACAGTGGTTTTAAATGGAAAGAAACAGCTTATAAAATAATAAGTATAAAGTTATTCTATATTTATTAAAGTCTGTATATATGCAAATATAGACAGACAAAAATTGTTCACACCAGCCTTTGGATGGAATTAAAAGACTTTGATTTTTTATTTTCTTCTTTTAAATGTCTTTGTTTTTCAATTTTATTAGCATGAAAGACACGTTTGGAAAGATAAGAAACCCCATGGATCTTTTTCAGGGAATCCTTACAACATAGAGCAACAGAAAACCTGGAAGCAGATACAAGTTAGGGGTGTGAGCCATATTGGGGCTCCCTGGGCTTGGGATCATCCATGGTGGCTCTAGACCCTCCCCTCTATAGAATGCTTCCCTCAACCTGAGAATGGGAACGGGTGCCTCTCCTGCAGAATTCTGGCCCCAGAGTTCATCTCTGGGAGTGCATCCCACAACCAGTTTCCCCTGCGGTCAGAGCAGCAAGGCAGGCAAAGCCCATACCTCTGTGGGTGCAGCCAGTCCCAACATGACTGTGCTGACCAGCCACCCTCCTGTGTCCTGCGCAAAGCTTGGAGGCTCCAGGACTGTGTTGCAAACTCTGCCCCCAGCCGCCATCCCAATACCTCTGCCCAGGTTCCCCAGGTTCTATAAACCTCATAAACCTGAGGTTTATTTCCAATTAGCGAAAAATAAAGAGAATTGTCACCATCCCCCTGACTAACCATGTCACAAAAATGTTTCTGTGCAGCCTTTCCAAAATTACTTGTAATTGGTAGAAATCATCCCTGGATGATTGGTTCATTCTGTCAGCTAGTATTTACTGGGTTCCTGCCATGTGCCTGTTGCACACTACTTGATTTGAAGTGAATTGATTTAGACAAACAGACCCTCGTACAGGAGTAAGAAGGTCAACAAGACATTGTCCTTGTCCTCAAAGAGTTTAAAGTCTGTAGAGGGAGATAGACAAGGTGACGTGGAGGAGGGCTGGCCTGGAAACATGGTGACAGGGCTTGTGGGGAGTCACAGCTCTGTTCCATCAAAGGACCATTTCTGTCCATGAGCTTCCAAATCACACATGTCTTGCACCCTGTCCCCAGCCCTGCACAGTTAGATCTCAAGGGTAATGGAGTGTTCGGGCCTCCCTTCCCTAGGGCCTCCCCTGGTGCCCAAATTCTCTGGAACCCAAATCTTCTTGAGTCCAGAGTTGACGGGTTTGTGGTTTGTGATGGAAGAGGGCACAACCGCCCTGGTACACTTCACACACCAATGTCCATAACATCTCCACATCCCATACTTGAAAAAGCCTTGTCCGAATATTACTATAAAAAGTGCTAAAAATATTTTTAAAGACAACTCTTGGAAACTCTGCTTCCAGGCAGAACCTCTTCTCCTGAAACCAATTCTTTCCCCAAGCTGTCACCCTCTCTGGTGCTGCCTGCAGCAAAGGCAGCCTCCAGAGCCTGGTGGGGGGAAGGCGGCCACAGGTGCCCCCCAAAGCCTGTGCCTCGGGCCCCTTCTTTCAGCACAGGTACTTTGGAGAGGCAATTGGGCTGAGGATAGGGCCATGTCTGCACTGATGATTTCTTTGATCTACTTAGTGCCTCTCAGTTCACAGAGCTGCCACACAGGTCATTCCTTGACCCTATGGGACAGGACACCCAGTGTCTGGGAGGATAAGGGGCTTCCTGAGGCCCCAGGATGCAGTGGTGTGCAGCTGGGCCCCATGGATGCTGCATAGTGCACTGAGATGTGCGTTCCAGGAGCAGGATGGGGGCTCCCAGACACCAGGACGCAACTCAAGTTAGAGAAAGCTGCGCCCTGGGTCATTGCCTGCTGCATTGGGCACACAGAACTTAGCTCAGGAGAGCAGCCTCCGGAGGGCGGCTTTGACCTCTGTGTTCCTCAGGGAGTAGATTAGGGGGTTCAGGGATGGTGCCACAGAAGTGTAGATCACAGACACAACCTTGTCTTTGTCCAGAGAGTATCTGGATGCTGGGCGGATGTAGGTGTAGATGACGGTGCAGTAGTACAAGGACACCACCAGGAGGTGGGAGGAGCAGGTGGAGAAGGCCCGCTGCTTGCCCGAGGACGAACGGATGCGCAGAATGCTGGCGATGATGCAGCCGTAGGAAAGCATGATCACAGAGAAGTTCCCCAAGGCCAGGATCACGTCTGCAGTGAAGGCCATGGCCTCGTTTAGGCGTGTTGGGGCACAGGAAAGCTTCAGCAGAGGGGGGATCTCACAGAAGAAGTGCTCGACCACGTTGGAGTGGCAGAAGGGCAGGCGCAGCAGGAGGCCGGTGTTCACACTAGTGTTGGCCAGGCTGACTGTCCACACAGCCACCGCCAAGAGCCTGCACACCCGGGAGTCCATGAGGGTGCTGTAGCGCAGGGGCCAGCAGATGGCCACGTAGCGGTCGTAGGCCATAGCAGAGAACAGCAGTAGCTCAGCCCCCAGGGACCATGTGAAGAAGAAAAGCTGCACTATGCAGCCCCCATAGGAGATGGTCCTGTCGCCCACCATGCTTCCCAACAGCTTGGGCAGGATTGTGGAGGTGCAGAGGATGTCCACCATGGCCAGGTTGATCAGGAAGAAGTACATAGGGGTGTGCAAGGCAGGGCTGGAGCCAATGACCACCACAATGAGCAGGTTTCCAGAGAGGGCCACCATGTAGAGGAGGAGGAAGGTGGGGAAGAACAACATTTGCAGTCGAGGTGTTTCTGAGAATCCCAGAATGAGGAACTCGGTGACCCGGGTCTGGTTCATCACAGCCACTGAGGTGGGGGCTCTGGCCCTGGCTGTGAAGGAAAGAGGTACTCACTGTTTCAACCTGTTCTGAGCATCCCATTTTGCAAGTATGTGTGTATCCCACTTTGAAAGAGAATTTCAAATACTATTTTGGTAATAAAAATGGAGAATTTGTGTACCTGAAAACTTTGGAGAGCAGAGACATCACAGAGAAAGCAGCTGCCCTAATGTGCAGAGAAGCCCCAGTCCTCACCCGTCTCCTCCCTGGTGAAGGACTGAGATGGCCTCACAAGATCTCTAGACCTGGAGCCCTGGTCAGTGAGGGCTGGTCTCTCCAGCCACATAGAGCACTGAGCATGCATGGTGTTGGGGGTGCTTACAGAGAACTGGGGGACCTGATTGTGTTTACAGCCAACGCATCCACTCAGACAGGGTCTGGGAACAGAGAAGGGATGGGAAGGATGGGGAGAAGGGAGAACAGTAAACAGAAAGACACTGCTTCCAAAGTCTGGCTATCTCCTTCCCAGACTGACCACATCCAGGCAGCGCTGGCTGAGGGGGACCCAGGGTCCTCACACACATGCACTGGGCACAAGGGGCAGGCCTATCTTCAGGGTGCAGGACAGCCCACAAGTCCCGCAGATCAGAGACAAATCACCACCCAAACTCTTCAGCTGAATCAAAGAGTTCCCCAAGATAAACCTGGGATAGTGGGGACCCGGGCTCATCCATGCCAGTTTCTGTAAGCAGAGATGGCATGGCCCTTTCTAGATTATTGTGTCAGTGTGGGGCACTGTATTTATTTCAAAACAGTGTATCTTGAAAATATTTCACTGCTTAGATCATAGCCCTTTAATGAAAAAAGAAGAGTTTCAGACATCTGCATAAAGCCAGGGGCTTGGCAACCTACTTGTTGGCATTGTTGTAGGGATGTTGACTTTCATTAAACATTACAAGGACCTGTCGCTGTGCGGGGTGGTCCAAGAATGAGAAATCAGATCACCCACTAGAATGTGCTCACTGGTGTAGAAAATGCTGACACGTTTCAACCAAAAATCTGATACTTAAAAAAAAAGAAAGACGAGAGACAGAGAGAGAGAGAGAGAGAGAGAGAGAGAGAGAGAGAGGTGCATTTTATACTACATACTTTCCATGTTGCTCCTTTTCCCTATTAGAAATATAATTAGAGAACTTTCATCCTCAAACATAACAGCCAAAGGGATCTCATGATTCTTAGTCACAGAGTAAAATGTAATTATCCAACATGATCTAAACACTGTTGTTCATATTTAAAACATACATGATACATAGAATCAACATTCAATGATAGTAGGTGCTTGCAAAAATATGAAAAAAGGCTTCTGGAATTCCTGGTATCCTCTCAAAAAACTTCCTTCTTGGTCCCAAGGAAAAATCTTTAGAGAATCATCAGCAACTAATAGGAAATAGAGTTGGTTTTAAAAAGAAAAAGTATAGTGAGTGACAACCTGTAACCAAGAGCAGGGTCAGTTGAGATTTGTAACCAGGGCTGGATAAGCCTTATATCATCTGGAATAAACAGACACAGGTAGTGCTGGTGCACCCTGAGGGATCAATTAGCACAGAACCTGCTCGCCCATGGATTTAGGACTCTCTGGAGAAGCTGACCAGCACCTGGGGGATAGATCTAATCACCACCAAGAAAGAATAGAAGGCATTCTTGTCACCTGATGGTGTGTTCCAGGCTCCAACGGGGGCTGATGCTCAGCAGTAACCACCCAGAGACTGGTTGACCAGCAGCAGCATCAGGAAGAGCTGATGGGCATGTCAGGCAGTGAGGCTATGACGGCATTGAGCCAATGAACATACTGACCCACCATTTCTGCCTTGGGAAGAATTTTTCCTTTCTTCCTAGATAGAAATGTACAAAAATTGGGGTGCCTGAGTGGCTCAGATGGTTAAGTGGCTGACTTGATTTTGGCTCAGGTCATGATCTCAGAGTCGTGAGATCGAGCCTTCGTCAGGGTCTGCACTGAGTGTCAAACCTGCTTAAGATTCTCTCTCTCTCTCTGCGCATCCCCCCCTCAAAAAAAAATCAAGGCCAACCCCATTTGCCTAGGGCTGTTGCTTGATATTACCAGCTCCCGGAAACTTGGAGTAGGAAATGGCCAGTTGTCAGTGGCCACTGGGCATTGTTCTCAGCTTTCTGTGCCCCCTGCTTCACACACAGAGTGAGTGCAGACTTCATCCAGTCAGGCAACACTACTCTCCTTACTCAACAAACCTGGGAGAATGGAAGTTTCCCTGCTCTGCGAAATCCAAACTAACCCAGGCTAGTGGCAATAGGCTGCCCCATTCATGGAAAGGGTGCATCTTACAGCTGGTGGCTTCTCACACCTCCAGGACATTTACTCCAGGACAGTATGTGGAAGCACTCTCTGGCTGGTCACCAGGTCTTCTGAGACTTGTACAAATTGCTGATCTGGGCTGGACATCTTCAGTTCATGGTCAGGGCACTTGTCAGCTTGAGTCTAATCTAGGGTTCACTCACCTTAACCCTCAAATGCTTGGTTTCAGAGAAAAGGTCAGCCTGTCACTTGGGATGCTTCCTCTAGTTTTATTTTGGTATGGATGACAAATAAAAGTTGTATATATTTTGTTATAACAACATGAGTTTTTTTAAGGTATACAATGTGATGATTTGATAGATGTGTACATTGTAAAGTGATTGCCACAATCAAGTTAAATAACATATCCATCACCTTGCAGAGTTACTTTTTTGTTGTTTAGAAAGCCTAATATGTACGGTCCTAGCAAATATGAGGTAAAGTGATCTAGGTTCATTCTTCTGCACATTGATGTCCAGTTTCCCAACACCATTTGTTGAAGAGATTGTCTTCCATCCATTGGATATTCTTTCCTTCTCTGACCAAGCTTAGTTGACCATAGAGTTTGCGTCCATTTCTGGGTTTTCTATTCTGTTCCATTGATCCATGTGTCTGTTTTTTATTCCAGCACCATACTGTCTTGATGACTACAGCTTTGTAATATAGCTTGAAATATGGAATCATGATGCCTCCAGTTTTGTTTTTCTTTTTCAGGATTGCTTTGGCTATTGGGGGTCTTTTGGGGTTCCATAAAAATTTTAGGATTGTTTGTTCCAGCTCTATGAAAAATGCTGGTGTTATTTTGATAGGGGATTCCATTAAATGTGTAGACTGTTTTGGGTAGACATTTTAACAATATTTTTTTCTCCAATCCATGAGCATGGAATATTTTTCCATTTTTTTGTGTCCTCTTCAATTTATTTCATAAGTGTTCTGTATTTTTCAGAGTACAGATCTTTTACCTCTTTAATTAGGTTTATTCCTAAGTATCTTTTTGTTTCGGCACAATTGCAAATGGGATTGAGTCCTTGATTTCTCTTTTTCTGTGCTTTGTTATTGATATATAGAAATGCAACAGATTTCTGCACATTGATTTTAAATCCTGCAACTTTGTTGAATTCATGTACTGGTTCTAGAAATTTTTTGGTGGAATATTTGGGTTTTGGACATGGAGTATCCATGTTGTCTGCAAACAGTGAAAGTTTAACTTCTTCCTTGCTGATTTGGATGCCTTTTATTTCTTTTTGTTGTCTGATTGCTGAGGTTAAGACTTCCAGTACTATGTTAAGTAGTAATGGTGAGAGTGGACATTCTTGTCTTGTTCTTGACCATAGGTGAAAGGCTCAGTATTTCCCCCATTGAGGATGATATTAGCTGTGGGTCTTTCATATATGGCCTTTCTGATATTGATATATATTCTATCTATCCCTACTTTGTTGAGAATTTTTATCAAGAAAGAATGCTGTGGGGAGTCCTAAGATGGTGGAGAAGTGGGGAGCTCTGTAATCAGCACTCGCCCACATCGACTGAACTGAGAAGGACTGAAGGGAGAATACGCTGAGTTGCAAGTGGGGGAAAAGAAGAAACAGATGCCAGAAAGAAGACAACCTCAAAGATGCCTGAGTGAGTGATTGTGAACTGGAAATTGGGGGACGGGTGGGCCCCAGAGGTGCAGGGGAAAAGAGCCCGAGCCCAACACAGGGAGAGCGCACTGTGCCCCAGAGAGACAAGGGGAAGAGAAAGAGAGACTGAAAACGCTCATAGAACCATCTCTAAGGGAGGAAAAGCTCGCCCGTCTCCGTCCCCCCATATATAACTGCCGGGCACGGGGAGAGAAATCCATCCCATCTGGCTGGTGAATTCTTCCTTGGGCACAGCAGCAGCGGCAGTGCCCGTTCCACGCGGCACTGGGAAGGGCAGCCCCCATCGCCTGCGTGACCCTGGCTGCAGCGACGCCTGTTTCTCGTGGCACCCGGAAAGGCGTCCCCGCCCCCTGCACGATCCCGGCTGGGAGGCCGGCCACCAATGGGAATGCATCTCATCGAAGGTGGTACTGTTGAACTGCATGGACTAGGATTTGGAAGTGAGGCGGAGCTTGGAGAATACAGTTTGGCTCGCCCTCGGCACAGGGAGATCGGACTCATAAGAGCGGCTTGCAATGCTTGATTCCAGCAGAGCTTGAAGCGCCGCCATCCTTCTCCCCGCAACCACCAAGGTGGGGCATCGGAGAGCAGCCCCCAAGACCCACCTACCTATGCCAAACCACACCCATCCGCACAGGAAAGTTTCCTTTTTTTCTTTGCTTCTCCCTCTTTTCTCCTGCCATTCAAATATATTTCCCTTATCTTATTCTTATCTCTCCTCTTGGCTGGTTATACACTTTTAGACTGTCAACAGTGTTTTGCTGTCTCTGTCCCCCCCTTGTTTTTGTTTTTCTTTTAGTTTTTATTTTTACTTTTCTTCTTTTTCTTCTTCTCCTCTCTCTTTTCCTTCCTTTCCTTTCCTTTTCTTTACTTCCTTTCCCCTTTTGGTTTGCTTGTTTGTTTGATTTGTCTGAGCGTTTGCATGCTTTTGTTCCCTGTATGTTAGTCTGTATTCCTTTTCAGGGCTACTTCAAGAAACGAGCCAAAGTGCACATGGTGGAGAGTCCCAAATATCACTGACCAGGGAAGTAAAATAATCAAAGGCACAACAAGAGAAACTGAGAGACACCATTAAAAGAACACCTTCTGAAATGACAGGCCCTGGACAATCAATGAGCCTCCTTCAATAAAGCAATACTAACAGGTGCACAGGGCATAATGAGCTTTTAAAACTGTCAAGAGACAGAAAGCTAGCCAAAATGACGAAACGAAAGAACTCTCCTCTAAAGCAACTCCAGGAAGAAGTCACAGCCACAGAACTGCTCAAAACAGGCTTAAACAACATAACCGAACAAGAATTTAGAACAATTGTCATAAAATTAATTCCTGGACTTGAAAAAAACATCAAAGTGGCTATTGATACAAGACTAGGGACTTTCAAACTAGCTGTGTTGAGTTAAAAAAATCTATAAATGCGGTGCATAATAAAATGGAGGTGGCCACTGCACGGACTAAAGAGGCAGAGAGGAGAACAAGTGAATTAGAAGACACAGTTATAGCAAAAGAGAAAGCCGAGAAAAAGAGAGAGAAATCGATACAGGAGCATGAAAGGAAAATTCGAGACCTGAGTGATACAATCAAATGGAACAAATCCTATCCGTATCATAGGAATTCCTGAAGATGAAGAAAGAGAAAAAGGTCCTGAAGGGGTGCTCCATCAAGTTATAGCTGAAAACTTACCGAATATCAGGAAAGATGTGGACGCTGAAATCCAAGAGGCCAAAAGAACCCCCCTAAGACATAACTTGAATCGACCTTTGGCACGACATATCATAGTGAAACTGGCAAAATAACAAAGACAAAGAGAGAATTCTGAAAGCAGCTAAGGAGAACATACAAAGGGAAACCTATCAGAGTGGTTACAGACCTATGTAATGAAACTTGGCAAGCCAGAAAGGAATGGCAGGAAATCTTCAAGGTGATGAACAGGAAAAATATGCAGCCAAGAATCTTTTATCCAGCGAGCCTGTCATTCAAAATAGAAGGAGAGATAAAGGTGTTCCCAAATAAACAAAAATTGAGAGAATTCGTCACTACCAAACCAGCCCTACAAGAAATCTTAAGAGAGATTCATGAGGAAAATGTTGCAAGGAATACAAGGTACCAGAGACACCACTAAAAACATGAACTCTACAGAAAACACAATGAGCCCAAACCTACACTTTTCAATAATAACCCTGAACGTAAACGGACTGAATGCCCCAATCAAACGACACAGGGTAGCAGAATGGATAAAAAAACAAAATCCATCCATTTGCTCTCTACAAGAGACTCATTTTAGACCTGAAGACACCTTCAGATTGAAAGTAAGGGGACGGAGAAATATCTATCATGCGACCAGTAGTCAAAAGAAAGCTGGGGTAGCCATACTTACATCAGACAAACTGGACTTTAAAGTAAAGGCAGTAACAAAAGATGAAGAAGGACATTACATAATAATTACAGGGTCTCTCCATCAGGAAGAGCTAACAATTATAAACATCTATGCGCCGAATTTGGGAGCACCCAAGTACATGAAACAATTAATCACAAACAGAAACAATCTTATTGATAAGAATGTGTTAATTGCAGGGGACTTTAACACTCCACTTACAGCAATGGATAGACCAACCAGACAGAATATCACTAAAGAAACAATG
>CM053561.1:82370649-82389958 GCA_028646485.1 Cryptoprocta ferox
AGCTATCAGTAGAACTCCCCTATGACCCAGCCATAGCACTGCTGGGGATTTACCCAAGGGATACAGAAATGCTGATGCATAGGGGCACATGTACCCCACTGTTCGTAGTGGCACTTTCAACAATAGCCAAATCATGGAAAGAGTCTAAATGTCCATCAACTGATGAATGGATTAAGATGTGGTTTATCTATACAATGGAATATGACATGGCAATGAGAAAGAATGAAATCTGGCCATTCGTAGAAAAGTGGATGGACCTCGAGGGTGTCATGCTAAGCGAAATAAGTCAGGCAGAAAAGGACAGATATCATATGTTTTCACTCATAGGTCTAACAGGAGAAACCTAACAGAGGACCATGGGGAGGGGAAGGAGGAAAAAGAGGGAGAGGGAAGGAGACAAAGCACGAGAGACTCTTGAATACTGAAAACAAACTGAGGGCGGAAGGGGGCGGGGGAAAGTGGAAGCGGGGTGATGGTCATGGTGGAGGTCACTGTGGGTAAGAGCACTGGGTGTTATATGGAAACCAACCTGACAATAAACTATAAAGTTAAAAAAAAAAGTAAGAATGCTGTGTTTTGTCAAATGCTTTTTCTGGGTCTATTGACAGGATCATATGGTTCTTATCCTTTCTCTATGGATGTGGTGTTATCACACTGATTGATTTGCAAATATTGAACTGGCCCTGGAGCCCAGGAATAAATCCCACTTGATTATGGTGAATAATTCTTTTAATGTACTGTTGGGTTCAATTTTCTGATAACTTTTTGAGATTTTTTTGCATCCGCATTCATCAGGGGTATTGGCCTGTAATTCTTCTTTTTAATGGGGTCTTCATCTGGTTTTGGAATCAAGGTAATGCTGGCTTTGTAGAATGAGTCTGGAAGCTTTCTTTCCATTTCTATTTTTTGGAACAGTTTGAGAAGAATAGGTATTAACTCTTCTTTAAATGCTTGGTAGGATTCTGGTGTGAAGGCATCTGAACCTGGATTTCTTTTTAAAGGTTTATTTATTTATTTTGAGAGAGAGAGTGAGCATGATCAGGGGAGGGGCAGAGAGAAGGGGAGAGAGAGAATACTAAGAAGGCTATGCACTGTCAGTGTAGAACCCTATGCGCAGTTTGATCCCATGAACCATGAGATCATGATCTGAGCCAAAATCAATAGCTGGATGCTTAGCTGATGAGCCACCCAGGCACCCCAGGACTTTTATTTGTTAGGAGATTTTTTGATTACTGATTCAATTTCTTTACTGGTTATGGATCTGTTCAAAGTTTCTCTTTCTTCCTGTTTCAGTTTTGGTGGTTTGTATATTTCTAGGAATTTATCCATTTCTTCCAGACTGCCCAATTTGTTGGCATATAATTGCTCATAATATTCTCCTGTTATTGTTTGTATTTCTGAGGTATTGGCTGTGATCTCTTCCCTTTCATTTGTGAATTTATTTTTTGGGTCCTTTTTCTTTTCTTTTTGATAAGTCTGGCTAGGGGGTTATCAATTTTTTAGAAGAAACAGCTCTTAGTTTCAATGATCTGTTCTACTATTTTTTGGCTTTGTTTTGTTTCTATATTGTTTATGTCTGCTCTAATCTTTATTAATGCCCTTCTTCTGCTGGCTTTGGACTTTATCTGCTGTTCCTTTTCTAGCTCCTTTAGATGTAAGGTTAGGTTGTGTATTTGAGACATTTCTTGCTTCTTGAGATAGGCCTGTATTGCAATATACATTCCTTTTAGGACTGCCTTTGCTGCATCCCAAAGATTTTGGACTATTGTGTTTTCACTTTCATTTGCTTCCATGTACTTTTAAAATTTCTTCTTTAATTTCCTGGTTAACTCATTCATTCTTTAGTAAGATGTTCTTTAACCTCTATGTATCTGTGGTCTCTCCAAATTTTTCTTGAGGTTGACTTCAAATCTTATAGCGTGTGGTCTGAAAATGTGCATGGTATAATCTTGAATTTTTTGTACTTACTGAGGGCTGATTTGTGACCCAGTATGTGATCTGTCTGGAGAATGTCCCATGTGCACTCAGAAAGAATGTGTATTCTGCTGTTTTAGAATGGAATTTGTTCTACATATACAGATCTGAATATATATGTTATGTCCATCTGGTTGAGTGTGTCATTCAAAGCCATTTTTTCCTTGTTGATTTTCAGCTTATATGATCTGTCCATTACTGTTAGTGGGATGTTAAAGTCCCCTACTATTATTGTATTATTATCAATGAGTTTCTTCGTGTTTGTTAGTAATTGATTTATATATTTGGGTTCTTCCATGTTTGGGGCATAAATATTTACAATCGTTAGCTCTTCTTGATGAATGGACCCCTCAATTATGATATAATGCCTTCTTCATCTCTTGTTAGAGTATTTATTTTAAAATCCAGGTTGTCTTATATTAACAAATTTATATAAATCTAGTTTGGCTACTCCGACTTTCTTTCGACATTTATTAGCATGAAAGATGGTTCTCCATCCCCTCACTTTCAATCTGCAGGTGTCTTTGGGTCTAAAATGAGTCTTTTTCAGGCAGCATATAGATGGGTCTTGTTTTATTTTTTAATTCTTCTAATATCCTATTTTTTTTTATTGGAGCATTTAGTCCATTTACAGTCAGGGTGATTATTGAAAGACATGAATTTAGTGCCATTGTGTTACCTGTAAAGTTGGTATTTCTGGTGATGTTCTCTGTTCCTTTCTAGCTTTTCTTCCTTTTGTACTCTTATTCATTCACTCAAAGAGTCCCTCTTAAAAATTTTTACAGGGCTGATTTAGTGGTCACAAACCCCTTCAGTTTTTGTTTGTCTGGGAAACTTTTTTTTTTTTTTGAGAAGTCACAAGTGAGCAAGGGGCAGAGAGAGAGTAAGACTCCATGAGGGGCAGAGAGAGAGAGAGAGAGAGAGGGAGAGAGAAGTGGGGCTCACCTGAAGTGGGGCATCTGTTTTTACCCAAAGCAGGTCTTGAGCTTACCTGAAGTAGGGCTCGAGCTCACCCAATGTGGGACTTGAATTCATAGATCCTGAGATCATGTTCTGTGTCTGATTAACGATTGAGCCACCGAGGTGCCCTGTCTGGGAAACTCTTGATCTCTCCTTCTATTCTAAGTGAGAGTCTTGCTGGATAGAGTATTCTTGGTTGCATATTTTTTCCTCACTCAGCCGATTGAATATATCATGACACTCCCTTCTGGCCTGCCAAGTTTCTGTGTACAGAACTGCTGTGAACCTGATCTGTCTTCCCTTGTAGGTTAAGGACTTTTGTCCCTTGCTGCTTTCAGGATTCTCTCCTTGTCTGTGTATTTTGTAAATTTGACTGATATGCTTTGGCCATGGCTGACTTTTGTTGAATTTAATGGGAGTTCTCACTGCTTCTTGGATTTTAATGTCTGTGTCTTTCCCCAAATTAGGGAAGTTTTCAGCTATAATTTGCTCAAATAAACCATCTCTCCCTTTTTCTCTTTCTTCATCTTCTGGGACTCCTATGATATGAATGTTACTCCATTTTAATGAGTCACTGAGTTCCCAAAATCTACTTTCATGATCCATTACCTTTGTTTCCTTCTTCTTGTCAGCTTCATTATTTTCCATAATTTTATCTTCTATATTAAGAATTCATTTCTCCATTTTGTCTATTCTCATTGTTATGGCAACCATTCAGGTTTGCATCTTGGTTATATAGCATTTTAAATTTTGAACTGACTAGATTTTAGCTCTTTTTACTGTGCAATAAGGGATTCTCTAGAGTCTTCTATGCTTTTTTTCAACCCCCACTAGAATTCTTACAATTGTTTTAAATTTTAGTTCAGACATCTTAATTATTATTATATATATTGATTAAATCCCTGGTGGTCATTTCCTACTATTCTTTCTTTTGAGATGAGTTTCTCCATCTTGTCATTTTGAAGGGAAAATTTTAATAATAAAATTAAATTAAAATTAAAAAAATAAACACATAATAAAAAGGAAGTTATATCTTAAGTGTGTTTTGGTCTGCTTGTAAAGTGGAACCTGATAGAAGAAAAGATAAAAGATAAAAAATTAAAAATAGGGAAGAGCACTGGGTGTTATATGGAAACCAATCTGACAATAAACTATAAAGTTTAATTAAAAAAAAAAGTTTGAAAAGCATTCTCCTGAGTTGTCAAACTGAATATACATTATAGAAAGAACTGCATTGAAATAGTTAATGTTTAGGTTTTTGTACTTGGAGAAACAAATTTCACTTATTTAGAAAACTAGTTTTAACAAACCTAATTATTTGCCAATTGTATTAGAGCACTGTTATCTGAAGTAAAAGAACTTTCAGTTAAAAAAAATTAAAAATAAAAACCCCAAAAATAAAAATAAATACTTGCTCTTTCTGTATCCAAGAAAAAAAAAAAAAAAAAGAAACAAAAACAAAACCAGAAAGAAAACAAGGAAATAATCCAAATGAAGCTAGATCCAGTTTCTACTACAGCTGAAGTTTCAAAGCACTCCGTGATCAGTAGACTTAGCACATGCAAGGAATTTGTGCTGGTTTTATGGGGGAGGGACCTGCTGCTCTGATTCTCAGGTGAACTTGCCCTAGTGGAGAAGATCCTGGAGTGCATACGGAGGGCGGGGGTGGGCAGGGCTTGGTTAACTTCTGTTCTCCACTTGGCGGTGCTGTTTGGTTCACCGGGATCCATCAGTGCTGGTGGGCTAGAGGCGAAGATGGCTTTACTCTGCTCTCTAGTCTCTGGATTGGGAAGTTCACACCTTCACAGATGTGCAGTAAATCACCTCTCATATGTCCACAGCTTCTGTCAGATCCCTGTCTTCACCCTGTGTTTGAGCTGGCCACCTGCCAGTAGTACTGCCCTCCTGGGTTATATCTTAGGTGTGGCTGTGTTTCAAAACTTCAAACTTCAGAGATCCCCAGTGCTCAGACCCACACTGATCATCTGGGGGAGGGTCTCACTATGTTATGGTCGGTACTGGCTTGTCCCAGGAAACGTTTAGAGTTTATGGTAAATCACAACACACAGCTGGTGCCAGGGTTTTCTGCCCTCAGCCAGGGCCTTTGTTCCTATATTGGTAAATGGGGCAGCTCTATGGTGCCTGCTGGGTTTTTTGCCCACAGAGAGGTTGTATCTACCCAGTGCACTCCAAGCAGAGGAACAGCTTTTCCCTATGCAACCCAGGGATCCTCAGACTGTGCTGCCCATTCCTGGGACTCCATCCTGTTTCTTCGCCGGAACATGGCCAGGCATTGAGCTCTAAAACTTCGGACTCTGCACTCTGCTACTTATAAAAAGCTGGTGATATTGGAACCTTCTCTTTTTTCCCCATCACTGGTTTTGAAGAACAGTTTTCTTATGCAGTCCCCTGTGTGTGTTTTCACTTTTTTTTTCCTTCACTCTTAGCTCACCTTTCTTTGATCAAGGCTCTCTCCCCACTTTAGCACCCATAGCTCTTTTCTCCCATATTGACTCTAATGCAAGTTATTGTTCTAGATTTAGGAGTACAACACGAACAGAACAGACAATAGAATCCATGCACTCATGGAGCTTATGTTCTAGTAAAATATATGTGCATAAATAAACAAATGATTTCAAAAAATAAACAGTAATATAGTGTGAATAGCTGGAAGAGAACTTTTAGGTAAGACGACAAAGAGACACTCTGAGGTTGGCATTTCATCTGAGGCCTGAGTGAGACCAAGGTCCAAGACAGGAGAAGGGGCAGCACAGTGGGCAAGCTGGCCATTGGCTTTTCCTGCTCTTGAAGCCCAATGAGTGCCTGCCTTTAGGACCTTGGGCAGCTTAGTTGAAGTGCCACATGGAACACTGTGCAGCTCCTACAAGGGAAACATGTGTACAAATCTATTGCATAAATTATCTTCTTGCTCTTTGTCACATCAGATTCTCTAAGTCCTATTTTAGCTGGTTAAGCTAAACTAATTTAGCTATTTAGGCCTATATTAGCTGGTTAACACCTGAAAATCCACATTGGCCATTTCCCTTCATTTATCGGATGTAGGAAAATACTTTCCTGAGGGCCACCTTGACATCCTCGTCCCACAGAGAGTAGATGAGGGTGTTCAAGGTGGAGCTGATTGCTATGTACAGCACAGCGACCATTTTGCCATTTTCCATGGAGGAGCTGAAGCCTGGGTGGATGTAGGTGTAGATGATGGTTCAGTAGTGCCAGATGGCCACCAGGAGGTGAGGGCAGGTAGAGAAGTGCTCGCTACTTCCCCGCGGCCCAGTAGATGCCCAAAATACTGGGGATGATGCAGCTATAGGACACCAGCATGAGCAGGAAGTTGACCAGTCCAGGATAAATGTCCATGATGACGATCATAATGTTGTTCAGGGTCGTTGGGCCACAGGAGAGCAGCAGCAGTGTGGGGACTCAACACAGAAAATGACGGGTCTGACAGGGCCACAGAACATTAGCCTGGTCATCAGGCCTGCATGCACAGTTGTGCTGACCACACTGACCACTCATGCTTCCTAAGAGCCAGACACAGATGGGCCAGTTCATCAGAGTGTTGTCATGGAGTGGGCAGGAGATGACTACATAGCAGTCACAGGCCATGGCCATGTGCAGCAGCAGCTCAGCCCCCAGGAACAACATCAGGAAGAAGAGTTGGACCATGCAACCCCAGTTGGAGATGGTGCCCCCCGTGACCACCTGTTTCTCCAGCAATTTGGGGAGAACTGTGGATGTGAAGGTGGTGTCTACAAGGATGTGAAGGTAGTGGGAAAGAAGTACACTGAGGCACAGAGACCGGGATGCAGGCTGGTGGTCATGACAACGAGGGCAGAAGAGGAGGGAGATGGCCAAGAAGAGAACCTGCAGCCTAGGGTCCCCAGAGAAATGCTGCAGGGACAAATTCCTCTGCAGCCAGAGGGTTGTTTGCAGCCATTCAGCAGGTGAGGCTCCCTGGCCCTGGGATGCAGCAGCTCCTGCATAGTGAAGCTCAGGGTAGGGCGGGGTGGCCTCTGTGGGAATGCTTCCTGCTTGAGACTTGGCTGCACAAAGCATATAATTAAGATACCAACGAAGGTCCCTAGGAGACAATCAGAGAAACTCTCGTCTCTGGACCCCTTCCAGGCCCTTCCTATCCCCTCCCCATGACAGCCTGTTTGTGGCTGGACCACCATCACACCACAAATTACACAGAAACTTAGTGTGAGGCTTTCTTCTTTGATTTTGAACATTTAATACATTATCCAGAGACAAGAAGCTCACTGCTTCACTGTGTTTCCGGACTCCAGATTCCCAGAAGGAGAATCCTATCAACGGGAGTTGGGGCTCAAGGACAGGATGGAGTTTTCATCTGTGGGGGCTTTGAGCTGGCACTCAGTGGAAGCACAGGGTCTTAGAGGGGAGTGAGTGGTCATAGCTTGGGCACCAGAGGGCTTGGCTGCTTTTTGAAGGTCACAATCAGCTGTCAGAGTCAGCTGTGGACTGACCTGGCCATAGCCCTTCAGTTGAAGCCACAGCTGCCTGACACTGCCAGGGCCAGTCCAGGCTGCTTCCTCGGGATGGAAAGGGGAGAAAGGGAAAGGATCACCTAAATTCTTTGTTCTAACCCCATTCCCTGCTCCTGGGCTAGACAGAAAGTTTATCCCTTCTCTGGACCAGAGACTGGGATACAGGGAAGAAATGCACAAACCTAGCCCAGAGCATCCCCACGACCTCAGCCGATGGACCCACCCATCTCCCAGGCCTGTGCACCAGTCCCCACAGCCCTCAACACTTCTGGGGCCACCCAGCCTCTCTGGGCAGAAGAGGCCCCAGCTCAGTTGAGGAAACCATCTTCCTCATGCCACAGAACAATCAGATGATGCATGAGTGGAAATGAGGTAAGCCCCATCTCCCTCCCTGGGGCCAACTCCAGGGATTAGGCAGGAGCATCCACAGCCTGCCCTAGGGGCTCACGAGGCACAAATGCACGTCTCAAACAGAGAAAGTTTGTCTTTTCCAGGGTGGAATCTGAACAAAGACTTGCCAATTTATAGAAATATGTCATTAGCTGCAATCAATTATGATGGAGCTCCAAGGCTGGAGGCCTCTGGGCTCCTTGACAGCCCCTCTGCTGCATGTCTAACCCTTTCCCCTCTTTGCCCCACTCCTGCAGAGCCAAGGTGCCATTGAGTCAGCAGGACAGGGCTCCCCATCTGCTGGTCACTGCTGGCCTTGTCCATGTCAGATGCCACACGCACCCCTTCTTGGCAGTCACCCAGGGCCTGCTATGTGCAAGTGTGAATTCCGAAAGCGATCTCTGGCTACAACATCTGAGCTGCCTGAGCTCCCCTCTAGTACCCCAGGTACCCAGATTCATAAAACCCCAGCTTCAGGCTCACTGCTGGGTCAGGGGCCTTGGGCTCTGGTTTCTCTTAAAGATCCTGACCCACTTAGAGACCAAACCTCACTGCTGGTTTCTCCTCCTTCCTGATCTGGTGCACAGATAGGTCACAGATGAGCAGATGTGCTAGAGGTCTCTGGGGTCTTTGCAATTCAAACCAACACAGTGAAAGCCATGAGCAAAGTGATTTTCTATCACTTTTTTCCACAATAAAATAGGTCAGGGCAAGAAAAAAATTTGCCTTTTGAGAAACATCAAATGGGAAGTTAGGGGAGATAGTCCACAAAGCAAGAAGAGATAATGACAGAAAATTACTTACTGTGAATGGAAGGGGTGCACCCTAGACCATCTCCTGTGTAAATATAAGACATCCAAATATTCATGCAGACACAGGAAAGGTGGGATAGAGAATGGGGCGTGAGGCTGAGACCATCTCTCCTGGTTCTGTGACTCCCTTGTTTGGTTTAACCTTTAAGTGGAGTTTGTCCCCTCAAGTGGATGCTGGGGTGTTGGCTAGCTCAGAGCACAAGGAGCCATAACCCCATCAGGAAGTAAACAGGGACCCCTGTGGTGCTGAAAAAGGCCAGGGTGCCTGGGGCCACAGGGACAGGGGTTCAAGGCGCACAAGTGTGAAAGCAGCCTGAGCTGACAGACGATCTCAGACAAGAGCCATATAAAACCAATCCCTGCAGGAAAAACGGGGTTTTATTTTAAATAGAGTTTATTTCTTGGAACAGCTTTTGAACATACATAAAAATCAAGAAGACAGTACAGAGAATTCCTATAAGCCCCAGATCCAGTTTCCCTTATTATTAACACTTTCCATTACTATGGGATATTTGTTATTATTGGTAATGAATCAATGTTGATATATTATCATCACCTAAAGTCATAGTTGATTCAGATTGCTTTATTTTCTATGTTAAGTTTGTCCTTTTTTGGTCCCAGGATCCCACCCCGGACATCACATGACATTTAAGGTCCTCTTCGCTGACATTTCCTCAGAATTTCCTTGGTTTTGATAACCTTGACAGTTTTGAGGGGTGCTGGCCTGGCATTTTGCAGAGTGTTACTCTCTTGGGATTTGTCTGCTCTTTTTCTCATAATCAAATGAGGATGGTGTATTTTAGGAGGAAGATCACAAGATGAGGTGTCACCCTCATCTCATCACATCAGGAGACATTCATCACTTGATTGCACTGTTGATGTTGGCCTGGAGAATATGGTATTCTCTATCATCATTTTTAAGTGCCCAGCCCAATGCGGAGTGTCCCAGTTAGGGGAGAAGAGTCCACACTGCAGGCTTAACCCCCACTCCTCAAGCCCCTGGGTGTCTGGAGTGGGTGATGAGACGCAGTGAGCTCATTGCAGGTGGCTCCTTCATCAGAATGGTCAAGAGGCCCAAAACTGGTTGACAGAATATCTGTTGGTGGTCTGTCTACAACCTGACGAACAAATAAAAAAATAATATGTACAAGGAAAATCCATTAATTTATCTTAGTGACCAAGTTCAGAAAATAAGGCATACAGACATTAGTCATTGCGAAAGAGCCAAAGAAGGGGCCATTATTTATTTCAAGTGGTTAACTTCGCAAAAAGAATAACCACTAGTCTCAAGCCTTCAATGCCTTCACCTCAATCATTAGCACATAGTTTTAGTCTCTGATCAATAATTATTTATTTCACATGACAATAAATGCAATAGAGTTTCAGCAACTCAAGATATGAACAATTCCTCTACTTTACTTAGATGTGATATAAACTTTGACTATGTCTGATTTTCCTTATTGACTCATTCCCTTAAAGGGATTATGTTGACCCATAAAAATAATCAGTGACCAAGGTGTCTGCAACACTAACTTTATCTCATGGCACACAACATGTAACCATAATTTGTAGCATATAAGCTTCAATATCTGTACTGATTTAGTTAATTACAGTCTAGTGGGCACCTGCCAAATGGGTAGAACTGTCCCAGAGCTGTGAGGATTCTCCGACTAGTGCAAGAGTCTCTCTTTTCCAGAGGTTTCCAGGTCCACAGGGCAGCAACACTTAGCAGGATCCAACAGACCCAATAACACTCTTTCTGACTTTAAGTTTTCTATGAAGTTACAGTAATCAAGGCATAAGGATTGACATGTACATTGATGGAATACAACTCAGAGTACATAACTTGTGTAACTCTGGCCAATTGATTTTTGACAAACCTACTAAAACCATTCAGTGGGGAAGGAACAATCTTTTGAATAATGGTCCTGGGACAACTGGACATCTACCTGCAAAAGAATGCAGCTGGATCCCTGTCTCATGCCAGAACTCACTAAAAAGGATCAAAATCCTAAGAATGAAAACTATAAGACATTTAGAAGAAAATATAGAGGCATATATATCATCATGACCTTGAATTTGGCAATGTCTTCTTAGCTATGACAAGAAAAGGACTGGCAACCCAAGAAAAATAGATAAATTGGACTTTGAATTTTAAAACTTCATGTGTCAAAAGACACTATCAAGAAATTGAAAAGACAACTTAGCAAATGGGAGGAAATATTTGCAAATCATACATCTGATAAGGACTTATATCTAGAATTAAAAAAAAAACCCTTACAATTAAATAATACAAAGATAAGTAACCTGATTAAAAATAGTCAAAGGATCTGAATAGAAATTTCTCAAAAGATGATATATAAATGACTAATGAGTACATGAAAAGATGTTCAACATCATAAGTCATCAAGGACTTGCAAATCAAAACCACACAGATACCACTTCACGCCCACTAGGACAGACAATAATTAGTGTTGCTAAGGATGTAGAGAAATCTGACCATTCATGCCCTGCTGGTTGGAACATAAACTGGTGCAGCCACTTTAGAAAACAGTTTTGTGGTTCTTTGTCTGTTAAATATGGAGTCACCATCTGACACAGCAGGTATATATGCAGGTATATACCCAGGTATAGAGGTACCCAAGAGAAATGAAAGCATCTGTATACAAAAAATTGTATACAAATGTCAGCAAATAGCAGCACAACTCACAATAGCCAAAAAGTGGGAATACACAAATGCTCATCAACTAATGAGTAGATAAACAAAACGTGGTACATCAACAAGGAGACCAGATCTTGTGCACTGAAAACTACACAACAGTGTTGACCTAGATGAATGGCAAGACACCCCATGAAATGTTACTGGGTCATAGACAGGAAGGAAGTCCTGGCACAGGCACCACGAGGGTAAACCTGGATGACACTAGACTAAGCGGAAAACCTTATCATGATGTACCAAGTATTATAGGATTCCACTTCTATGAAATGTCCAGAAAAGCCATTGCATGGCTCCCCAGGTGAAGCTTCACAGGCTTCCTCCCATCTCTGAAGGTACAAGGCCCAAAGTAACCTCTATGAACCTCACTCAGGATCATCTGCAAGCAACAAAAATAATAATAAGTGATCACCCATGGGGTATGCTTGAAACCACAGAAAACACCAGACCCTACATATGCTGTTTTTTAGGAGTACTGCTCCTTCCTGAGCCCAAGCCCCTCACTCGTCTCTTCATTGGTGCCTCTTTCACCATCTTCTCCATGGACAGCAGTTGGCCTCCCTCAGCTCAGCCTCCCAGAGAGCCCTGACTCCCAGGACTTTCCGACCAGTCATGTCTGCCCTGGGCTAGCAGTGACTCGGAGATCTGGTATCTGCTAACCACAAAGGAAAATGCTCAAGGCTTGAGCTCCCTGCCTTAACATGATTTTTACTCCAGAGCCCCACAGGTTCACAAGAGCAGTTCTAAAGCTTGACTGCATGGAAGTCAAGTGGGAAGGCCCGAATCAGGCCCCATACCATGACATCAGAATGGCTGAG
This sequence comes from Cryptoprocta ferox, assembly GCA_028646485.1. NCBI lineage: Eukaryota > Metazoa > Chordata > Mammalia > Carnivora > Eupleridae > Cryptoprocta > Cryptoprocta ferox. Next base: position 82,382,846 of record CM053561.1, read on the forward strand.
GATGGACCCAGGCACCCATGTTGATTAAAGTTTCCCAGATGGATGGTGGATGTCAATATAGCACCAAAGCTAAGAACAAGCATCTAAAAATCAAGCTCCTGACTGATCAATGCACTTCAGTTCATGTAGAATCAGCAACACTTTCTGAAATGGGTCCTTTGCCTTTTGAAAAAGTTTGTAGCATTTTATATGTTGTTTTCTTGTTTGCTTTATATTTTGCTCAGTTCAAGGAATTCAAGCAAGCAAGCAAGTAACCAGAAAACAAGGAAATTCAGAGAAAGTAACTCTAGAGACAGCAGGACTTAAATAGCCACTCCTCCCCCCACCCAAGAGGGGACAGCAGGACCAGCCCAGGCCCCTTGTGTGATGGTCTCAGGCCTTTGAAAAGCTGGGGACTGGCAGGTCCCAATATGCAATGCATGCTGTTCTTCTGGCAAGATGCTCAGGTAGAGACTTGCCATCAAGCCAGACAACAGGATGGACTCCCACAGAGTGGGAGTGTCAGCATTGCTTCCTCTTTGACATTGATGATTTGAATGAATGTTTTTTTTAAAAGTGTTTATTTCTTTTGAGAGAGAGAGAGCAGGAACCAACAGCACCGGGGTTTGTGGCTGTCGTTCCAATGGTTTGCAGGGCACTGTTGAGAGTATTTTACTATCTCCTCTGTGGCAGTAAGTAGTTTGACATCATCATCTTGGCAAATGATTTTTAGATTTAACACCAAAAGCAAAGGCAACAAATGCAGAAATAAACTGCTGGGACTACATCAAACTAAAAAGCTCTGCACAGCAAAGGAAACCATAAACAAAGTAAAAAAGCAACCTATAGAATTGGAGAAAATTTTTGCAAAACGTATTATCTGGTAAGGGGTTAATATCCAAAGTATATAAAGAACTCATATTAAAAAGTAATCATATTAAAAAATGGGCAGAGGACCTGAATAGACATTTTTCCAAAGAAGACATACAGATGACCAATAGACACATGAAAAGATGCTCAACATTACTCACCAACAGGGAAATGCAAATCAGAATCACAATAGGATATCACCTCACACCTGTCACAATGGCACGTATCAAAAAGGCAAGAAATAACAAGTGCTGACAAGGATGTGTAAAAAAAGAACTCTCGTGCACTGTTGGTGGGAATGCCAACTGGTGCAGCCACAGTGGACAGCAGTATGGAAGTTCCTCAAAAACTAAAAATCGAACCACCATATCATCCAGTAATTCCACTTCTGGGTATCTGTCCAAAGAAAATGAAAACACTAATTCAAAAAGATATATGCACCTCTATGTTTATTGCGGCAGTATTTACAATAGCCAAGATATGGAAACAACCTAAGTGTCCATCAATGGATGAATGGATAAATAAGATGTGATTTATATATATATATATTTATTTATATATGTATTATATATATAATATTATTCAGCCATAAAAAGAAGGAGATCTTATCATTTCCAACAACATAGATAGACCTTGAGGGGCATTATGCCAAGTGAAATAAGTCAGGCAGAGAAAGACAAATAAGTTATGACCTCACTTATATGTGGAATTTAAAAACAAGTTCATAAAAACACAGAACATCCTGGCAGCACCAAAGGCTGGGTGGGGAGCAGGTGAAATGGGTGAAGGGGTCAACAGGTACAGACTTCAAGTTATAAAGTAAACAAGTCATGGGATGTTGAGTTTGGCATGGTGACTATAATTAATTATACTGAATTGCATATTTGAAAGTTGCTAAGAGAGTAAATCTTTTTTAATGGGATATTTTATTTATTTTTTTTAACTTTATTGTCAGGTTGGTTTCCATATAACACCCAGTGCTCTTCCCCACAAGTGGCCTCCACCAAGACCATCACCCCGCTTCCCCCTTCCCCTGCCCCCTTCCGCCCTGTGCACCTGTTAGTATTGCTCTATTGAAGGAGGCTCATTGACTGTCCAGGGCCTGTCATTTCAGAAAGTGTTCTTTTAATTGTGTCCCTCGGTTTCTCTTGTTGTGCCTTTGATTATTTTACTTCCCTGGTCAGTGATATTTGGGACTCTCCACCATGTGCACTTTGGCTTGTTTCTTGAAGTAGCCCTGAAAAGGAATACAGACTAACATACAGAAAACAAAAGCATGCAAACGCTCAGACAAGTCAAACAAACAAGCAAACCAAAAGGGGAAAGGAAGTGTAGGAAAGGAAGGAAAAGAGAGAGGAGAAGAAGAAAATGAAGAAAAAGAAAAACAAAAACAAGGGCGGGGACAGAGACAGAAAAGACTGTGGACAGTCTAAAAGTGTATAACCAGCCAAGAGGAGAAATAAGAATAAGATAAGGGAAATATATTTGGATGGCAGGAGAAAAGAGGGAGAAGCAAAGAAAAAGGGGAAAAAAAGACAACTCCCCTTTGTGGATGGGCGTGGTTTGGCGTCAGGTGAGGTCTAGGGGGCTGCTCTCTCCGAGGCCCCGCCTTGGTGGTTGCGGGAGAAGTATGGCGCCGCTTCAAGCTCTACTGGAACCAAGCGTTGCAAGCCGCTCTTCTGAGTCCGATCTCCCTGTGCTGCAGGTGAGCCAAACTGTATTCTCCAAGCTCCGCCTCACTTCCAACTCCTAGCAGTTTAACACTACCACCAGGGATGAGATGCGTTCTCGCTGGAGGTCGGCCTCCCAGCCGGGATCGCACTGGGGGTGGGGCCGCCTCTCCTGGTGCTGCCTGAAACGAGCGCCGCTGCTGCCGCCAGGGTCTGGCAGGCGGTTGGGGTTCCGCCCAAAACGGGCGCCTCTGCTGCCCGGGTCCAGCAGGCGGTGGGGGTGTGGCCGAAAGGGGCGCAGCTGCTGCCGGGGTTGCGCAGGCGGTGGGGGCTGCCCTTCCCCTTGCCGCGTGGAAGGGGCGCTGCCACTGCCTCCGTGCCCAAGGAAGAATTTGCCAGCCAGATGGGATGGATTTCTCTCCCCGCGTTCCCGGCAGTTATATATGGGGAGACGGAGACGGGCGAGCTTTTCCTCCCTTAGAGATGGTTCTATGTGCGTTTTCCATCTCTCTTTCTCTTCCCCTTGTCTCTCTGGGGGCACAGCGCGCTCCCCCTGTGTTGGGCTCGGGCTCCTTTCCCCTGCACCTCCGGGGCCGCCCGTCCCCCAATTTCCAGTTCACAATCACTCACTCAGGCCTCTTTGAGGTTGTCTTCTTTCTGGCGTCTGTTTCTTCTTTTCCCCCACTTGCAACTCAGCGTATTCTCCCTTCAGTCCTTCTCAGATCAATCGATGCGGGCGAGTGCAGATTATAGACCTCCCCACTTCTCTGCCATCTTAGCTTAAAAACTTGAATTTATTTTTGTGTATGGTGTAAGGAAGTGGTCCAGTTTCATTCTTTTTCATGTTTCTGTCCCATTTTCCCAACACCATTTGTTGAAGAGGCTTTCTTCCCTTGATTATTTTTTCCTGCTTTGTCAAAGATTATTTGACCATATAATTGTGGGTCCATTTCTAAATTTTCTATTCTGTTCCATTAATCTATATGTTTGTTTTTTGTGAAGTACCATACTGTCTTGATGACTACAGCTTTGCAATATAGTCAGACTCATGATGTCTCCAGCTTTGCTTTTCCTTTTCAGGATTGTTTTGGCTACTTGGGGACTTACGTGATTCCATACAAATTTCAAGATTGTGTGTTCTAGTCTGTGAAAAATGCTGGCAGGATTTTGATAGGGATTGCATTAAATGTATAGATTTCTTTGGGTATTGTAGACATTTTAACAATGTCTTCCAATCCATGAGCATCAGATTTTTTCCATTTCTGTGTGTCCTCTTCAATTTTTTCCATAAGTGTTCTATGGTTTTCAGAGTACAGATATTTTACCTTTTTAGTTAGGTTTATCCCTAGGTATCTGATTGTTTTGGGTGCAATTGCAATTGGGATTTATTCCTCAATTTATTTTTCTGCTGCTTCATTATTGGTGTCTAGAAATGCGACAGATCTATATATTGGTTTTATATCCTATGATTCTGCTGAATTTATGTGTTAGTTTTAGCAATTTTTGTTGTAGTCTTTTGAGTTTTGGACATAGAGTATCATGTTACTCGCAAATAGTGAAAATTTGACTTTTCCTTTGCTGATTTGGGTGCCTTTTTTTTCCTTTTTGTTATCTGATTGATGAAGCTAAGCCTTCCGGTACTATGTTAAACAGTAATGGTGAGGGTGGTCTTGTTCCTGCTCAGTATTTTCCCATTAAGGATAATATTAACTGTGGGCCTTTCATATATGGCCTTTATGATGTTGATGTATGTTCCATCTGTCTCTGCTTGTTGAGGGTTTTTATCAAGAATCAATGCTGTATTTTGTCAAATGCTTTTTCTGTATCTATTGACAGGATCATATTGTTCTTATCCTTTCTCTTATTAATGTTGTGTATAATGTTGATTGATTTGCAGATTTTAAACCACACCTGAGGCCCAGGAATAAATCCCACTTGATCGTGGTGAATAATTCCTCTGACATACTATTGGATTCAATTTGCTAGTATCTTGTTAAGAATTTTTGCCACTTGTGGGGAAGAGCACTGGGTGTTATATGGAAACCAACCTGACAATAAACTATAAAGTTAAAAAAAACATAAATAACTATAAAAAATTTTTTGCATTCATGTTCATCAGGGATGTTGGCCTGTAATTCTCCCTTTTAGTGGGCTTTTTGTCTGATTTTGGAATCAAGGTAATGCTGGCTTCATAGAATGAGTTTGGAAGCTTTCCTTCCATCTCTATTTTTTGGAACCGCTTGAGAAGAATAGGTATTAACTCTTCTTTAAATGTCTGGTAGAATTCCCATGGGAAGCCATCTGGCCCTGGACTTTTGTTTGTTGGGAGATTTTCAGTTACTGATTCAATTTCTTTGCTGGTTATGAATCTGTTCAAATTTTCTATTTATTCCTGTTTGAGTTTTGGTATTTGTATGTTTCTAGGAATTTATCCATTTTTTTTCAGATTTGTTGACCCAATTTGTTGGCATGTAATTTTTTATAATATTCTCTTGTAATTGTTTGTATTTCTGAGGTATTGGTTGTGATCTCTCCCCTTTTGTTTGTGATTTTATTTATTCAGGTCCTTTCTCTTTTCTTTTTGAGAATTCTGGCTAGAGTTTATCAATTTTGTTAATTCTGTCAGAGAACCAGATGTTAGTTTCATTGGTCTGTTCTACTGTTTTTTTGTTTGTTTGTTTGTTTGTTTGTTTTCTTCCATATTGTTCTTTCTGCTCTACTCTTTATTATTTCCCTTTGTCTGATGTCTTCAGGCTTTATTTGCTTTTCTAGCTTCTTTAAATGTAAAGTTAGATTATGTATTTGGGGCTTATCTTGCTTCTTAAAGTATGCCTCTATTGCAATACACTTCCTTCTTTGGACTGTCCTTGCTGCATCCCAAAGATTTTGAACTGTCATGTTTTCATTTTCATTTGCTTCCACGCACTTTTTCATTTCTTCTTTAATTTCATGGCTAACCCCTTCATTCTTTAGTAAGATGTTCTTTAACCTCCATGTATTTGTCTTCTTTCCAAATTTTTTCTTGTGGTTGCCTTCAAGTTTCATAGTGGTGTGATCTGAAAATATGCATGACATGATCTCAAATTTTTTGTACTTGTTGAGGGCTAATTTGTGCGCCAGTATGTGATCCATTCTGCAGATGCTGCATGTGCACTCAAAAAGAATGTATATTCTTCTGCCTTAGGGTGGAATGTTCTGAATATATCTATGAAGTCGATCAGGTCCAGTGTGTCATTCTAAGCCATTGTTTCTGATTTTCTGCTTAGATGATCTGTCCACTTAAAGCATTGGTTCCCTACTATTGTTATATTATTATCAATTAGTTTATTTATGTTTGTTAGTAATCAGTTTATATATTTGGGTGCATTCAAGTTTGGGATATAAATATTTACAATTTTGTTAGATCCTATTGGAGAGACCTCTTTATTATGATATGGTAGCCTTCTCATCCCTTGGTACAGCCTTTGGTTTAAAATATAGTTCATCTGATATTTAGTATGGCTATTCTGGCTTTTGATGTCCATTAGCATGATAGGTAGTTCTCCATCCTCTCACTTTCAATATGCAGGTGTCTTTACGTCTAAAACAAGACCCTTTAGGCAGCGTATAGAAAGATTTTGTCTTTTTCTCCATTCTGTTGCCCTATATTTTTTGATTAGAGCATTTATTACATTTACATTCAGAGTAATTATTGATAGATATAATTTAGTGTCATTGTATTACCTGTAAAGTTGATGTTTCTGGTGGTGGTCTCTGTTTCTTCCCAGTCTTTGCTGCTTTTGGTCTTTCTTTCCCACTCAGAGAGTCCACTTTAATATTTCTTGCAGGGCCGGTTAGTGGTCATGAACTCCTTTAGTTTTTGTTTGTCTGGGAAACTCTCTCTCTCCTTATATTCTGAATGATATTCTTACTGGATAAAGTATTCTTGGCTAAAGATTTTTTCCATTCAGCACATTGAATATATCGTGCTACTCCCTTCTGGTCTGCTAAGTTTCTGTGGGCAGATCTGCTGTGAACCTGATCTGTCTTCCCTTGTAGGTTAAGGACATTTTTCCCCCTTGCAGCTTTCAGGATTCTTTCCTTGTCTGTGCATTTTGTCAATTTGACTATGATGTGTCTTGGTGATGGCTTGCTTTTGTTGAATTTAATGGTAGTTCTCTGCTTCTTGGATTTAGATGTCTGTGTCCTTCTCCAGATTAGGAAAGGTTTTAGCTACAGTCTGCTCAAATAAATCTTCTGTCCACTTTTCCCTCTCTTCTTCTTATGGGTTTTCTTTTCTTTTTTTTTTTTTTAACTTTATAGTTTATTGTCAGGTTGGTTTCCATATAACGCCCAGTGCTCTTCCCCACAAGTGATCTCCACCAACACCATCATCCCCCATTACCTTCCCCCCTTCCCCTTCCCCCCTCAGTTTGTTTTCAGTATTCAAGAGTCTCTCGTGTTTTGTCTCCCTCCCTCTCCCTAACTCTTTTTCCTCCTTCCCCTCCCCATGGTCCTCTGTTGGGTTTCTCCTGTTAGACCTATGAGTGAAAACATATGGTATCTGTCCTTCTCCGCCTGACTTATTTCACTTAGCATGACACCCTCGAGGTCC
>CM053561.1:82390458-82433830 GCA_028646485.1 Cryptoprocta ferox
GGACTGTGTCAAAGGTGTAGTGTGTATCCCAGGCATTTATCAAGAACAAAATGACACGGAGATACTTAAAATGCTGGAATGAACAGAAGAAAGCACAAGTTGCAGCAATTACCAAAGGGACAAAAATGTGTTTATGTTGCTAAGAGGCACAATTTGTTAGAAGATAAATTGTCAAGTCTTAATGTGCATTGAATATGTCAAAGTAAACTTTGCTAAATAAAAGAAAATTTAATGAAACATGATTATAGTAGGAAAAATCAACATCCCTTACTTAGTAATGACAGGGTCACATAGATTTTTTTAGACAGGTTTTAAATTACACAATTCAAAAGTAATTAACAAGAAAGAAGTAATTAACAAAGACAGAAATATAAGATAAATATTTTGTAATTGCTAATAAAGACCTTCAGGTGGTGAAGATCTAAAATCCAAAAGCAATAAAGGAAAGGTTTAAAATTTTTAACTATATAAAAACCTAAATTTCTTAAGTCAGGCGGAGAAGGACGGATATCATATGTTTTCACTCATAGGTCTAGCAGGAGAAACCTAACAGAGGACCATGGGGAGGGGAAGGAGGAAAAAGAGTTAGGGAGAGGGAGGGAGACAAAACACGAGAGACTCTTGAATACTGAAAACAAACTGAGGGCGGAAAGGGGAGGGGGAAAAGGGAAGGGGGTTGATGGTCATGGTGGAGGACACTTGTGGGGAAGAGCACTGGGTGTTATATGGAAACCAACCTGACAATAAACTATAAATTTAAAAAAAAATTTAAAAAAACCCTAAATTTCTATATGGCAAATCAAACAAGAGACTGGAAAAAATTATTTCCAACACATAAAACAGAAAAAGAACTAATGTTTATTTCATATATAAAGAGTACTAAAAATCTGATAAGAAATATGTAAGGAGTGCCTGGGTGGTTCAGTGGTTAAGTGTCTGACTCTTGATTTCGGCTCAAGTCATGATCTCATGGTTCATGGAATGGAGCCTGACATCCGGCTCTATGCCGACAGTGCAGTCTCTGCCCCTCTCTGCCCCTCTCTGGCTGGTGCTCTCTCCTTCTTTCTCAAAATAAATAAATAAACTTAAAAAAAGAAATATGTAAAGTCCCATTATAAAAAGGGGAAGTATATATAAATGGTTATTTCATTTTATAGAGAATTCAAATAGCTAACAAATGTATGAAAAGCTGGTCATTTTGTATTGATCAGAGAAATGCAACTCAAAGTAATGAGATGAAATTTCTCACTTATTGGTAACTGACAGCATCCAGTGTCAGGGGATGTGTAAAAACTGGCCGTCTATACTACTATGGGGGGATTTTTAACATAGTTCAACCTTTTTGCATAGCAATTTTATATACCTGTTGATATCTTAAGTCTGCATACCCAATGATCTAACAGCCCACTCTCACAAAACTAGCTTATGGAAATCCATGAATGTCTGAACAAAAATGTCTCTATAAGAGTATCACTGCATCACTACTTGTTGTTTTGTTTTGTTTTGTTTTGTTTTGTTTTGTTTTGTTTTGTTTGAGAGAGCAAGCAAACATGTGAGCAGGGGAGGGGCAGAGGAAGAAGGAGAGAGAGAATCTCAAGCAGGCTTCATGGTCAGCAGAGTCCAACATGGGGCTCAATTCTATGACCCTGATCATGACCTGGCCAAAATCAAGAGTGGGACGCTCAACCAACTGAGCCACCCAGGCGCCCCAGGGTAGTAGAGACATTTTAACAATGTTTATTCTTCCAACCAAGAACATGAAATCCTTTTTAAAAATTTATTTATTTATTTTGAGAGAGAGAGAGAGAGAGAGAGAGAGAGAGAGAGAGACAGAGCACGAACGGGGAAGGGGCAGAGAGAGAGGGAATGAAAGAGAATCCCAAGCAGTCTCCACACTGTCATTGTGGAGTTCATTGTGGGGATTGAACTCACAATCTGTGAGATTATGACATGACCCCAAATCAAGAGTTGGACACTCAACCAACTGAGCCACCAGGTGCTTTTCCATTTCTTTGTGTCCTCTTCAATTTCTTTCATCAGTGTTCTGTAGTTTTCAGAGTACAAATCTTTTACCTCTTTAGTTAGGTTTATTCCTAGGTATCTTATGGTTTTTGGTGCCATTGCAAATGGGATTTATTCCTTGGTTTCTTTTTCTGCTGCTTCATTATTTGTGTGTAGAAACGCAACACATTTCTGCACATTGATTTTATATCCTGCACCTTTGCTGAATCCATGTATTAGTTCTAGCAATTTTTTGGTGGAGTCTTTTGGGTTTCCTACATAGAATATCATGTTGTCCACAAATAGTGAAAGTTTAACTTCTTCCTTGTTGATTTGATGCCGTTTATTGCTTTTTGTTTTCTGATTGCTAAGGCAAAGGCTTCCAATATTTTGTTAAATAGTAATTGTGAGAATGCACATCCTTGTCTTGTTCCTGACTGTAGGGGAAAGGCTCTCAGTTTTCCCCCATTGAGGATGATATTAGCTGTGGGCCTTTCATATATGGCCTTTATGATGCTGATGTATGTTCTATCTATCCCAACTTTGCTGAGGATTTTATCAGGAATTGATGCTGTATTTTGTCAAATGCTTTTTCTGCATCTATTGACAGGATCATATCGTTCTTATCCATTCTCTTGTTAATATGGTATATCACATTGATTGATCCATGGATTTTAAACCACTCCTGCAGCCCAGGAATCAATCTCACTTTGTCGTGGTGAATAATTCTTTTCAGTACTGTTGGGTTCAATTTGCTAGTATCTTGTTGAGAATTTTTGCATCCATGTTCATCAGGAATATTGGCCTGTAATTCTCCTTTTTAGTGGAATCTTTGTCTGGTTTTGGAATCAAGGTAATGCTGGCTTCGTAGAATGATTTTGGAAGCTTTCCTTCCATCTCTATTTTTTTGGAACAGTTTGAGAATAGGTATTAATTCTTCTTTAAATGTCTGGTAAAATTCCCATGGGATGCCATTTAGCCCAGAACTCTTGTTTTGGGGATATTTTTGACTACTGATCCAATTTCCTTACTGGTTATGGGTCTGTTCAAATTTTCTATTTCTTCCTGTTTCAGTTTTGGTAGTTTATGAGTTTCTAGAAATTTGTACATTTCTTCCAGATTTCCCCGTTTGTTGCTATACAATTTTTCATACTATTCTCTTAAAATTGTTTGCATTTCTGTGGTGTTGGTTGTGGTCTCTCTTCTTTCATTCATTTAATTTTTTTTAACGTTTATTTATTATTGAGAGACAGAGAGAGAGAGAGAGAGACAGAGCATGAGCATGGGAGACACAGAGAGAGGGGGAGACACAGAATCTGAAGCAGGCTCCAGGCTCTGAGCTGTCAGCACAGAGCCCGACGCGGGGCTCAGACTTCACAAACCATGAGATCATGACCTGAGCTGAAGTCGGGCACTTAACTGACTGAGCCACCCAGGCGCCCCACATTCTTTTTTTAAAAATCTATTTGGATCCCCTCTCTCTTCAATAAGTCTGCCTATCTAACAATATGTACAATTGTTAGATCCTTGTTGGATAGAATCTTTTATTATGATACAGTGCGCTTCTTCATCTCCTGGTATAGACTTTGGTTTACAATCTAGTTTTTCTGATATAAGTATGACTACTCTGGCTTTCTTTGATGTCCATTAGTTTGACAGGTGGTTCTCCATCCTCTTTCTTTCTTTCTTTCTCTCTATTTTATTTATTATTATTAGTTTTTTAATTAATTTATTTAAATTAATTGGTTTATATACATGTAGTATTGGTTTCAGGCATAGAACCCAGTGATTCATCACTTACATATAACATCCAGTGCCCATCCCAACAAGTGCCTACCCACCTCCCCTCCAGCAACCCTCAGTTTGTTCTCTGTATTTCAAAGTCTCTTATGGTTTACCTCCCTCTCTATTTTTATCTTATTTTTCCTTCCCTTCCCCTATGTCCATCTGTTTTGTTTCCTAAATTCTACATATGAGTGAAATCCTATGGTATTTGTCTTTCTATGATGGACTTATTTCGCTTAGCATAATACACTCTAATTCCATCCATGTTGTTGCAAATGGTAAGATTTTATTATTTTTGATCACCAAGTAGTATTCCATTGTGTGTGTGTGTGTGTGTGTGTGTGTGTGTGTGTACCACATCTTCTTTATCCATTCATCAGTTGATGGACATTTAGGCTCTTTCTATAATTTTGGAATTGTTGGTAGCGCTGCTAAAACATTGGGGGTGCATGTACCCCTTCAAATCAGAAGTTTTGTATCCTTTGGATAAATACCTTGTAGTACAATTTCTGGGTCATAGGGTAGTTTTATTTTTAATTTTGGGAGGAACCTCCATACTGTTTTCCAGAGTGGGTGCATCAGTTTGCATTCCTGCCAACAGTGCAAGAGGGGTCTCTCTCTCCGCATCCTTGTAAATCTGTTATTTCCTGAATTGTTAATTTTAGCCATTCTGACACGTCTGAGGTAGCATTTTGTTGTGGTTTTGATTTGTATTTCTCTGATAATGAGTGATGTTGATCATCTTTTCATGTGTCTCTTAGCCAGCTGGATATTTTTCTTGGAAAAGAGTATGTTCATGTCTTCTGCCTATTTCTTCACTGGATTTTTTTGGGGGAGGATTGAGTTTGATAAGTTCTTTATAGATTTTGGATAGTAGCCCTTTATCTGTTATGTCATTTCCAAATATCTTTTCCCATTCCATTGGTGCCTTTTAGTTTTATTGATTGTTTCCTTTGCTGTGCAGAATTTTTTATCTTGGTGAGGTCCCAGTATTTCATGTTTGCTTTTATTTCCCTTGCCTCTGGGGACATATCTAGTAAGAAGCTGCTGTGGCCAAGGTCAAATAGGTTGCTGCCTGTGTTCTCCTCTAGGGTTTTGATGGTTTCCTGTCTCACATTTAGGTCTCTCATCCATTTTGAATTTATTTTTGTTTATGGTGTAAGAAAGTGGTCCAGTTTCATTCTTCTGCATGTTGCTATCCAGTTTTCCCAGCACCATTTGCTGAAAAGACTGCTTTTTCCCCCATTGCATACTCTTTCCTGATTTGTCAAAGATTAGGTGGCCATAATTTGTGGGTCTATTTCTGGGTTCTCTATTCTGTTCCATTGATCCTTGTGTCTGTTTTTGTGCCACTACCATACTGTTTTGACAATTACAGTTTGTAATACATCTTGAAGTCTGGAATTGTGATGCCTCCAGCTTTGGTTTTTGTTTTTAAAATTATTTTGGCTATTTGGGATCTTTTCTGGTCCCATACAAGTTTTTGGATTGTTTGTTCTAGCTCTGTGAGGAATGCTGGTATTATTTTGACAGGAATTGCACTGAATGTGTAGATTGCTTTGGGTAGTATTGACATTTTAAGAATATTTGTTCTTCCAATCCATGAGCATGGAAGGTTTTTCCACTTTTGTGTGTATCTCCTTCAATTTTTTTCATAAGTTTTCTATAGTTTTCAGCATACAGATCTTTTACTACTTTGGTTAGGTTTATTCCTAGGTATCTGATGGGTTTTCATGCAATTGTAAAAGGGATCAACCCTTGATTTCTTTTTCTGCTGCTTCATTATTGGTGTGTAGAAATATAACAGATTTCTGTACATTGATTTTATATCCTGCAACTTTGCTGAATTCACATATCAGTTCTAGGAATTTTTTGGTGGAGTCTTTTGGGTTTTCCATGTACAGTATCATGTCATCTGTGAAGAGTGAAAGGTTTTTTGCTGGTTTGTATGCTTTTTATTTCTTTTTGTTGTCTGATTGCTGGGCTTAGAATTTCCCGTGTTGTGTTGAACAGTAGTAGTGAAAGTGGACATCGCTATCGTGTTCCTGACCTTGGGGGAAAATCTCTCAGTGTTTCCCCCATTGAGGGTGATATTAGCGGTTGGTCTTTCCTATATGCCCTTTATGATGTTGACATATGTTCCTTTTATCCCTACTTCCTTGGTGGGGGGGGGTTTAATCAGTAAAGGTGCCATATTTTGTCAAATGCTTTTTCTGCATCTATTGACAGAATCATATGGTTCTTATCCTTTCTTTTATTAACGTGATGTATCACATTCATCGATTTGCGAATATTGAACCACCTCTGCAGCCCAGGAATTAATCCCACTTGATCATGGTGAATAATTCTTTTAATGTACTGTTGGATTCTATTCTAGTATCTTCTTTCTATTCTAGTATCTTGTTCAGAATTTTTGCATTAATGTTCATTAGGCACATTGGCTTGTAATTCTCTCTTTTTGTGGGGTTTTTGTCTGGCTGTGGAATCAAGGTAACGCTGGCTTCATAGAATGAGTTTTGAAGTTTTCCTTCCATCTCTATTTTTTGGAACGGTTTGAGAAGAATAGGTATTCACTCTTCTTTAAATGTCTGTTAGTATTCCCATAGGAAGCCATCTGGCCTAGAACTCTTATTTGTTGGGAGATTTTTGATTACTGATTCAATTTCTTTGCCGGTTTTGGAGCCATCCCTCATTTTCAATCTGCAGGCATGTTTAGGTTTAAAATGAGTATCTTGTAGGCAGCATATAGATGGATCTTTTTTTTAATCCGTTATGATATCCTATGTCTTTCATTGGAGCACTTAGTCCATTGACATTCAAAATAATTGTTGAAAGATATGAATTTAGCGCTATTGTGTAATCTGTAGAGTTAGTGTTTCTGGTGATGCTCTCTAGTCCTTTCTAGTCTTTGTTGCTTTGGTGTTTTTTTCTCCACTCGAAGAGTCCCCCTTAAAATTCCTTGCAGGGTGGCTTAGTGGTCACGATCTCCTTTAGATTTTATTTGTCTGAGAAACTCTTCATCTCTCCTTCTATTCTGAATGATAATCTTGCTGGATAAATAATTCTTGGCTGCATATTTTCTCCATTCAACATATTGAATAGTTCCTGTCACTCCTTTCTGTCCTTCCAGGTTTCCACACAGAAAAGTTTTAACCATAGTGTTGTACGTACCATTAATTGATAATCTAACATCTATTCCCAATTACTTTACTTTTTGCACATATCTATTTATAAAGTCTGGAAAAACTAAATATTCATTCTCAAATCTATCTTGCAGATAGATGTGCACATGTTCTAATCAATAATAAAACAATTTCAGGTTTCCTGGAAGTTTCTTGGAAAATTCTTAAATAAGGTCTGACAAAGGGGATAGGAATGGTAGAGTAAGAACCTCCAAAATCTGCTTCTCCATAAAAACAATGAAGAACAAGGAAAACTGTCAAAATCAAGAATAAACAGAACATCAGAGACTTGTGGTACATCATCAAGATAGCTATATATGCATAATGGACATTCCAGAAGGAGAGAAAAAATAAGGGAACAAGAAAACTATTGGAAGAAAAAGTGGCTGAAAACTCCCAAATTTTATGAAAAATATTCATCTACATATTCAAGAAGCTTAGCAAACTCCAAGTTAAATAAACTGACGGAGGACCACATGCAGATACTCATATTCAAACTGTTAGAAGACAAAGACAAAGGAGAACCCTTGAAACACCAAGAAAAAATGGAGTCCCTGTATATAAACAGTCTTCAATAAAAATAACAGGTGACTTCTTGTCAAATACCATAGAGGCCAAAAGGCAGTGAGATGATATATTCAAAGTGCAGAAAGAAAAATACTGTCAGTTAAGAGTTCTATATACAGAAAATCACTTCTTCAAAAAAGGGTAGATTGAGACATTCTCAGATACACAAAAATTGAGACAATTCATCACTAGCAGGCCTGTCTTACAAGAAATGCTAAAGGGCATCCTTCAGGATAAAATGAAAGGACACTAGACAGTAACTCAAATCCACATGACAAAATAGGGAGCAACAGTAAAAGTAACCACCTGGATGAACAGAAAAGGCAGCATAAGTGTATTTTCATTTGTAACTCTTCTTCTACCTGATTTAAAAGACAACTGCATAAATCAATAAGTATAAAATGGTGTTGCTAAGCTATAATGTATAAAAATGTCATTTGCATGACAAAAAATAAAAATAAGAGGAGGAGAAAAAAGCTGTATTGGGGTGAATTTGTATACTATTGAAATTGTTTGTATTAAATACAAACTAGATTGTTTTAAGTTATGATGTTCATTGTAATATCCACAGCAACCAATAAGAAAATAACCCATAACATAGTATAATATTACATTTAATAGAATTATAAAATAATATATTACATTACATAAATATATTCTAATTTAATATAATTTATGTGAATATATAAGTAAAAATGAAATTAAAATATTACACTTAAAATATCAATTTAACACACACACAGAAAACAATAGAGGAAGAGAGAACCAAAAAAGACATAAGACACCCAGAAAACTAATAGCAAAATAACAGATGTAAATCCTACCATATCAGTAATGATATTAAATATAAATGAACCGCACACTCCAATCAAAGATAGAGATTGGCATATGGCTTTTTTTAAGCGGTCATCTTACATTTGTCTATAAGACACATACTTTTATTTTATCTTTTTTAGAAATTTAATTTTTTGAAGTTTATTTATTTTGAGAGAGAGAGTGTGTGTGTGGATAGGGAGGGGGAAGAGAGAGAGGGAGAGAGAGAATCCTAAGCAGGCTCTGCACTGTCAGCACAGAACCCAATGCTGGGCTTAAACTCACAAACCGTGAGATCATGAACTGAGCCAAAAACAAGAGTTGGATGCTTAAATGACTGAGTCACCTAGGCACCCCTATAAGACACATACTTTAGATTCAAAAACCCAAAAAGTTTGAAAGAAAAAGGTGCCATGCAAACAGTAACCAAGAAGGGTTGGAGTGGCTATAGTAATATCAGACAAAATCGACTGTACAACAAAAATTATTGGTAAAACAAAAAGCATTTTGTTATGACAAAATAATCTATCAGAAAGACCTAACAGTTATTAATATGTGGGTATCTATTAACAGAGCCTCAAAATTTAGATTAATTAAAAACTCGGAGAATTGGAGGGAAAAAGAAGGAATTTAACAATACTAGGTAGAGGGTTTAATCCTCCCCTTTCATTAGTGTATAGAACAACTAGGCAGAATATCAACAAGGAAATAAAAGACTTGAACAACACGAAAACCCATTAGATCTATCACTCATCTATATAAGAGTTCATTCAACAGCAGCGGGGTACACATTCTTCTCAAGTATACATGGATCACTCTCAAGGCTGGACCATGTGTTAGGTTGTGACATATGGTCTCAGAAAATGTAAAAGGATTGAAATCACAAAGTATGTTCTCTGACCATAATAGAATGAAATTAAATTTTGGAAAGTCAAAAGTATGTGGAAATTAAACAATACACTTTTTTAAAAAAATGTTTATTTATTTTGAGAGAGAGATTGAGAGAGCAAGAGCTCAGTGTGGAGCCCAACATGGGGCTCGATCTCATGACTGTGAGAGCATGATCTGAGTCAAAATCAAGAGTCTAGCATTCAACTTACTGAGCCAGCCAGGCGCTCCTAAACAATACACTTCAAAATAACTAGTGAGTCAAAGAAGAAATCACAAAGCAAATTGAAAAAACACTTTCTAGTAAATGAGAATGAAAGCACATGAGATACAGCTAACTCACTGCTTAGAGAAAAACTTGTACCTGCAAATGCTTTTACCTGTATCTACCTGTAAGTGCCTATATCAGAAGAGAATAAAGATCTCAAATCAACAACCCAAACTTCCACCTTAATAAAATAGAAAAAAGCCCCCAGCAAATTAAACCCAAAGCAAGCAGAGGGAACAATATAATAATGAATAGAGCAAAAATCCATAAAATAGAGAAAGAAAAATAATAGAGAAAAATTTAAATCAAAAGTTAATACTAGGAAAACATTTTTAAAAATTGATATAGGTAGTGCTTATTTTGGCAGCATATATATTAAAATTGGAACAACACAGAGAAGATTAGCAAGGCCCCTGCCGGGGGTGATATGCAAATTTGAAGTGTTCCATATTAAAAAAAATTGATATAGGTAGAATGACCAGGAAAAAGAAGACATGATTTGAGTTGCTAAAATTAGGGATGAAAGCAGAAATATCACTAATGAAATTACAGAAATAAAACTGATCATATGGGGATACTATAACAATTGTACACCAACAAATTAGATAAACTACAAGAAATGGGCAAATTCCTGGACAAGCTACCAAAACAGACTTAAGAAGAAATAGGAAATCTGAATGTGCCTATAACAAGTAAAGAGATTAAATTAGTAATAAAAAAACTTTCAAAAAATAAAATCCCAGGCTCACATGTTTTCAAAGGTGAATTCTAAATGTTTAAAGGAAAATTAAAACCAATACTTCACAAACACTTCCCAACTTATATTATGAGGCCTGTGTTACCCTAATACCAGAGCCAGACACAGATGTCACAAGAGAAAAGTACAGACCCTTTATCTGTTATGAATATACACTCAAAAATCCTCAACAAAATACTAGCCAACCAAACCCAGCAATACATTAAAAAATTATAAACTATAACCAAGTAGAGCTTATCCCAGGAATGTTAGGCTGGCTTAACATATAAAAATCAATCAATGTAATGCACAATATTAATAAAAGATAAAGCTGATTGATCATCTCAATAGACACAGAAATAGCTTTTGACAAAATTCAACACCTGTTCATACTAAAGCTCTAAACAAAAAATTTATGGGAACTTCCTGAAGCTGATAAAAGGCATCCACAGAAAAACTCACAGCTAACACTACACCTAACAGGGAAAGACTGAGTGCTTCTTCCTAAGACCAGGAATAAGACAAGAATGTCCCCTTTCTCCACATCTAATCAACATAGTACTGGAGGGGCAATTAGATAAGACAAAGAAATGAAAGACATTTTGATTGGGAAGGAATAAGTAAAATTAAGTCTATTCAAAGATGACATGATCTTGTACGTAGAATATCCTAAAGAATCTACAAAAATTATTAGAACTAATAAATGAGTTCAGCAAGATTGTAGGATACAAGTTCAACACACAAAATTCAGTTGTATTTCTATATGCTACCAATGCACTATCCAAAAGTGAAATAAAGAAAATGAGAAAATAATTCCATTCACAATAGCATCAAAACCCAAATACTTAGGAACAAATTTAACAAAAGAGTTATAACACCTGACACAGAAAACTACAAAACATCACTGAAAGAAACTGATGAAGATCTAAATAAATGGAAAGACATTCCATCTTCATAGATCAGAGACTTACTATTGTTAAGATGGCGTTATGGGCTGAATTATGTACCGCCCACCCCAGTTCATATGTTGAAATCCTAGCCCCCAGAACCTCAGACGGTGACTGTGTTTGGAGATAGAGGTAATTAAGCTAAAATGAGGCCATTAGTGTGGGTTCTACTCCAGTCTGACTGTTGTCCTCATAGGAGGGGATTAGGACACACAGAGAGACACCAGGGGTGCCTGTGCACAGAGGAAAGGCCATGTGAAGGGGCAGTAAGAGGACAGCTGTCGGCAAGCCAAGGAGACACACCTCAAAAGAAACCAGCCTACAGACATCATGGTCTTGGACTTGTAGCCTCCAGAACTGTGAGAAATAAAGTTTTATTGCTATGCTGCCCTGTCTGTGGTGCTTTGTTACAATGGCCCCAGAAAACTAATACAGATGGCAATGTCCCCCAAATCGATGTACAGATTTATTTCAATTTCTACCAAAATCTCAGTTGTCTTTGTTGCCAAAATTGACAAGCTGAAAATTCATATGGAAACACAAGTCACTCAGAATAGCTAAAAACATTGTTGAAAAGACGAACTAATTTGAAGATTCACTTCCTGACTCAAAAACTTACTGCAAAACTACAGTAATCAAGACAGTGTGGCACTGGCATAAGGGTAGACATATAGACCAATGGAATAGAATTTGGAGTTCAGAAATAAACCATTACATCTATGACCAACTGATTTTTGACAAGACAGTTGGTACTCTCAGGGCTCTCTTCATTGCTGAAATAGTCTTTTCAACAAGTGGTGCTGGGGCAACAGGAGGTCCACATGCAACAGAATGAAGTCAGACCCTCTCTCATATCATGAGAACCCTTATCTCAAAGTAGATCATAGACTTCAAAGAAACCCTGACAGTAAATCTTTGCAACCTTAGATTTGGGGGTTGTTTCTTAGATACAGACCAAAAGCACAAATGACAAAAGAGGAAAATAGATTAATTGGACTTCATCAAAATTTACACCTTCTGTGCTCAGAGGACATCACGAGGATGTAAGAAGGCAGCCCACAGAATGGGAGAGAATATTTGCAAGTTGTCTGTCTAACAAGGGATTTGTATCCAGGACAAATCATTCAGGTGCAACTCTTTTGAAGCACATCATTCATCTGAGCTGTCAACATTCATGGTTTTCCTGCATAATATTTTTCTGTGTGCTGTTAAGAGCATTGCAGGCAGTTTTTATTAATTAATTAATTAATTAATTAATCAATTAATTATTTTTAATTCCAGTATACTTATCGTGTAATATGAGTTTCAAGTGTACAATATAGTGACTCAACACTTCTACACATCACCCCATGTTCATCACAAGTGCACTTCTTAATCCCCATCACCTATTTCCTCCACCTCCAACCCACCTGCCTTCTGGTGACCAGCAGTGTGTTCTCTATAGTTGAGAGTCTCTTTCTTGGTTTGTTTCTCTGTCTCTTTTTCCCCTCTTCCCGTTTTTTTCATTTCTTAAATTCCACATATGAGTGAAATCATAGGGTATTTGTCTTTCTCTGACTTGTTTTACTTAACATAATACTCTCCAGTTCCATCCATGTCATTGCAAATGGCAAGACTTCATTCTTTCTTATGGATGAATAATATTGTATTATATATTTATATATCACATCTTCTTTATCCTTTCATCTGTCAGTGGATATTGGACTGCTTCCATATCTTGGCTATTACAGATAACACTGCTATAAACCCAGGGCTGCATGTATCCCTTTTAATTAGTATTTCGTGTTTTTTGGATAAATACCCAGTAGTGCAATTACTTGATCACAGAGTAGTTCTATCTTAAACTTTTTGAGGAAACTCCACACAATTTTCCACAGTGGCTGTACCAGTTTGCATTCCCACCAATAGTGTACAGGGTTCCCCTTTCTCCATATCCTCCATATCCTCACCAACACCTGTTGCTTCTTTTGTTGTTAATCTTAGGCAGGCAGTCTTTTTAAAAAAGAAGACTCTGCTATTTTCCTAGGACTTTATTTCAGGTTCCTGATGCTAATTCTGCAAGTGTTGAAGGTGTGGCTCCCACCTGGAGTGAAAGGCCATGGAAGCACGCAGGAAGTTGTTTAAAGTTCATTTTAACCAAAACATTTGTTTACAAATGTTTACATTTCCCTTTTAAATGTATGCATGAGATTGATACACAGAATTAATAAGTGCAAAAGAAATCATTTAAAAGTAAAACAAAAATCAGAAATAACAAGAAACAATTAGCAGCAATTTTTCTTTCTTAGTGGGATTTAAAATAAGAAAGCTACTACATGGGGAGAGTCTGAGACTCTCACTTTTTGCTTTATCCAACTCCTCATTGCTTGAATTTCTTACAAAAACATACTTTACTTTCCTAATTAAAATGGTCTCATTTTTTATTTTGGAGAGAGAGAGTGCGCAACTGGGAAGAGGGTCAGAGGGAGAGAATCTCAAGCAAGATCCACACTCAGTGCGGAGCCTGACATGGGGCTCGATGACATGACCCTGAGATCATCACCTGATCTGAAATCAAGAATCAGTCACTCAACCGACTGAGCCACCTAGGTGGCCCTAAGGTGGTCTTTAATCTTTACAAACAGTTGCTTAACTTCAATAAAGCCTCTCCATATTGTTTCCTGACAGTGAAATTTCTGATAATTTCCTGACGGTTGATGTTATTTGGGTGGCAACAGCCCAAATTGACTGAGGGCCCCGAGCAGGGCGACCTGGCCCCAACCACAGCTGCACCCTTGTGAGGTCCAGGCTTACCAGCACCTGCCCTTAGTCTCCCTCCCTGGCAAGATGCATAGGCACGGCTGTTCTCAGACAGTGGGAGCCAGGAGGCCTGCTCTGCCGCACACACAGCTTATCCTTACCCTGGCTTGAATGAGAGACTGAGAGGGAGCTGGCTCTGCCCCCTCCGCCAGCAGTAGCAAGTGGGACAAGCAAACAGGAGAAGTGGTGTGTGAACTCAGTGGATGTCTGACCCAGATGGGCCTTGTAGGGCAGATTAAGAGGGCTGAGGGTCCAGACAGCTCACTTTCCATCTTGAGGAGTGGACCTGCCTCCCCACTAGCTCTTGGAAGGGGTATCAAGGCCAAGAGCAACTCACACAGAATCTACCATTCAACCCACAGTGTCAGTTTTCACACAGGGTCCACAACTCAACCAGCCTGTTCTGTTCCAGCTCAAGGGGCACAACACAGCTGAAAGGAACAAAGACCCTCAAACTGCTACCAGAGATCCACACCCCTTCACAACACAGGATAGTTAACTAGTAAAACACAAGTAACATGGCTGCACTTCTAAATACAGAACAATCAGGGATTCCTGGGTGGCTCAGTTGGTTAAGCATCTGACTTAGGCTCATTGCATGATCTCGCAGTTGGTAAGCCCCCCATTGGGCTCTGTGCTGACAGCTCAGAGCCTGGACCCTGCTTCGGATTCTGTATCTCCCTCTCTCTCTGCTCTTTCCCTTTCCCTGCTTGCACTCTGTCTGTCTCTCTCTCTCTCAAAAATAAATAAGCCTTAAAAATTAAAAAATAAATACAGAACAATCTATAGATTGCCCATGTTGCTAATAATTTGAGAGAAAAAAATGGTTTAGAATTAGGTATATAAAGTACACTCTCATTTTCATATAAATGAATGTATAGAAGATGGTTTTTATTTTTTCATCTTTTATCCTATTTTTCATTATACCCCAAAATGCATTACTTACATAAAAGTATAAAATTACAATAAGATCTTCCCTATATCACCAGTTAGAAGACAGAATGAAAAGCATTCTCTTTATTCTAAACACACACACGCACATAAAAGCTCAGTGAAATGCCTAGAAACAGTCCTAGTAGGTAGGTGGAAGGTCCTGTGTGAAGGATAATGGTGACCAGAAGGTGCAGACTGGAGCCCTGCGATGTTCATGGATAAACAAAGAAAAGACATTGTAAGAGTATAAAGTCTGCTCAAGTTAACTCATTGATTTAAAACAAACCCCATAAAAATCCTAACATAATTTTTTAGAATTTGACAAAAATTATTCTAAAGAATAATTATCCCCGAATTTTCTACAATAAAAAAACCTATAATAGATATTAACTTTTTCAAAATTGGTCAATTATTTTTTCTTTTTTCCTTCCTTCCTTCCTTCCTTCCTTCCTTCCTTCCTTCCTTTCTTCCTTTCTTTCTTTTCCTCCTCTCAATTTTCCAGTTGCTTTGACCATGTGGGGTGGAATTCAGCTGTTGAATTTCCCTGTTCTAGCCCTATGAGTTTCACTGCTGGTGACTCAGGTACTACTACTGGAGGCTGCTCAGATGAACCTGATCAGATGTTAAGAGACTTGCATTATGAGATCTAGCAATTGGTTGTGGAGACAGTTGTCAGCATGTAATTGACGCAGCACATAGATCCTGCTCTCAAACAACACATGTAAACACAATCTGAATCCTCCTGTCCAAACCAGTGTCCATGGTCTGACCTAAGGGTTGGTGATATTCCTCTGGATGTTGTGTTGGCTGACTTTGGCACAGATGCCAGCATCCAGTGTTGACAGGCCCTGGGGATCATAAAGTGGGTGCTGGGATGGAGCTTCTCGGATGCAACCACTACAGGAATCAGCCTTTGAAATGATGGCCAACAGTAGTTAATGATAAATTAGTATCTTGGGGCAGAGGAAAAGGAAGGTGGCATTGGTTGGTTGGTCACCCTCCTTCCTGAAAGTGCATTATAAAAGCTTTGCTTTTCTTCCAGAGCATCCTCACAAGTCAGTAGTGGCCCCAAAGACACCATGGCTGCCCTAGGCATCACAGTTGCTCTGTTGGTGTGGGTGGCCACCCTAACGCTTATCTCTATCTGGAAGCAGATCTACAGCAGCTGGAAACTGCCCCCTGGCCCTTTCCCACTGCCTGTTATTGGGAATCTTCTCCAGTTGGATTTCAAGAATGTTCCCAAATCTTTAACCAAGGTAGGAGAAATATTGTTGATATGGGGGTTGGAGAATTCACGGATTAGATGCAACATGTGTGCATTCAATTCATTGTCACACAAGTTGTTATTCAATATAGGCTTGTTATGAATGAACTAACCTAACAGTGGTATTCAAGAGTGATATTAAAAATATTTAGCTAGTGGTACAGCATGGGCATGGAGCCCTTGAGTGGGCATTGGCCATGGTCATCCCCAGAGGCCTCTGCTTGAGCCAAGTGTTAACTGCTCTGTCACTGGATGTCTTGGTGAGGCCAGTGTGGCTGGGGTTGCTGCTGCTGTTTGCCACTGCAAAGCAAGGAGAAGCCATATATTCACACCAGGTGCACATTGTAGATGACAAAGTACAGGGTGAAAAGTGGTGTCAACCAACCTGTGTGGTACCTTCACCTATAGTTTTTGTGAACAGTGAATGAGCTAAAGAATCTAAAAACTGAATGAGTTGCTAAATCTATTACATGAGTTAATAACAGAATGCCATAGAGCACAGAGCAGGCTTGCGTGGTGTTTGCAATAAGGAAGATGTTGACAGTGCTTTGTGCACCATGGAGGATGGACTTGTGGAGGACAGTGCTGGCTCAGGGTCCTCCTTCAGCACCCTGGTGTCCAGGACTTAGACTGGGGATAGCAGACAGGGGGGGTGATGGGACAGATGTGGTCAAAGGAGCCACAGGGGAGGGACAGGAGTCAGCCCACCATGTTAACTGTGTCCAGACACATGTGTCCTGGTGTCTAGGTGTGCTGGAACTTCCATCCCTGCAGAAGAGCCTCTATGGGGAGGGTCTTCCCAAACTGGGTTGGACAAAGACTGTCTTTCCCTAGATCCCTTTGCGCTCTTTTGGTAAATAACAACTTTGGGAGTCAGTTTAAAGACTGTCCCACCTTCTCCCTAAGTTCCCAGTGGCCTCACCTGGCTGCTTGCTGGTTTCTGCAGTTGGCAGAGCGGTACGGGCCAGTGTTCACCTTGTACCTGGGCTCCCAGCGCACCGTGGTCCTGCATGGCTATAAGGCAGTGAAGGAAGCCCTGCTCGACCACAAGAATGACTTTTCCGGCAGAGGAGAAATCTTTGCGTTTCAGGCACACAAGGACAAAGGTGAGCCCCACTTCTCAGAGCACCCCCGTGGTGGGGTACCAGCCAGGTCCTGAAATACCAATGATGATAGCCCCATAGTAAATAATACAAGATAGAAAGGTAAAGAGACCCGCAGACAATTCAGGTGCTCAGTACATACTTTATTGAAAGCTACCATGATAGACTTGCACTAAAAAAGATAGGACCTCAAGCACCCACACACTGATGAGCAGGGCAGATGTGCTTACAGAGGAATGCCACGGAGGAAAACGCCTCCGGCAGTTGAGCTGTGCCTTCCTCCTGCAGATGTTGGAGCCTCAGTCTAAGAACTCTTTCCACTCATAGCCTCACCTGCTCATGGGTGTTGATGCTCCATCCTCCAAGGTCCCTCACCTCGGATGAGGCACTGACACCGCTGACCATTCTGCTGGTCTGTGGGGCTTAGCTCAGCTGAGGTTCACATTCTTCAATGAGGAGGCCTACGATACCCCACCTGAGGTGTTCTTAGACCAGGAAGGGGGCTGAGCACAGCCCCAGATCGCAAAGGGATTTCCACATGATCCCGTCTTGCAGCCTCACCTCTCTTTCTTCGGCAGCCCATGTCTCTAGAGCCCTGGGTTCCCTGTATCTAGAACATGCACTGTCACCTCCTGTTGGGGTCTGGAGGCCTGCCTTGTTTTTATCTGAGTGACTCCAGTTCCCATCTCCTGTGTCTCCTGGGACATCCTGGAGTTCATGGGGGTACGTGCTCATAGTTCCTCCAGCTCACAGCCCTGTGAGCTCCCTGCCCATCCCTGCCGGTCCCCTGACGTTGCATACTTATTCTTTTCTACTTGCTGTCCCTGTCATTTTAGTAAGATTCTAAAGCTGATTAGAAATAAAGCAGTGTCCCATCTACCCTATGAAACCCAGCAGGCCCTAGTTTCTCCTGGTTTAACTTTGGTGACAGATCTCTAGAAAACCTATATCCATTTTATGCAGAATTTTCAAACTGATGTGGTTCCTGTTGTGTGTGCTGTTCCCATGGTGCTGTCCCCTTATTTCTGTATACATTCCCAAGGTCATACCCTGTCACTATCAATGGCATTTGATTTTCTTTCTTGGATGTTGTGGGTTTTACTTCTTTGGGGTTTTCAAAAGCAAAGTTAACTACTCAATCTTTGTCATTAACACAACAGGAGCTTTGCTGCTCCACAAGAACAAAAGTTGTGGGGTCAAGGAGCTCTGTACTAGTTCCAGGGAGCCCTTACCTGCCACCCCTGGTCCAAGTCTGGGTCCCTGGATGCAGCCAGGCAGGGGCCACATTCACATTCCATGGGTTGGACTCAAAGGGGGATGGTTCATCCCTTCTTGCTTGGGCTCCCAAGTCCTATTTTCACATGTCCAGGTAGCCCACACTCTGTACATGGGATACATCTGATTCCCCAGGGATAATAATGCAAATTTTAATTATCAGCATAATATGTTGAGCACAGGGTGCATGTTAATTAAAAAAATTTTTTTATTTCAGTAAATGTTTATAAAGCTGTGACGGAGAAGCATTATTGTCTCCATCTCAGCCTGTTTTGGACTCCAAAGTCTTGGCTTCTCTGGAATCTCTCTTTCTGTCTCTTTTTACCATTTTAAAATAAACTACCTCCCTGCCTGTCCCTCCTCAGTCCCCCATGTCACAGACATTGGTGCGTGGGGAAGGCAGGGGGTTTCCACTGAGCACTCCCTCTTCCTACTTTCCCTGCCAGCTTCTTGGGTCCTCAGGACTGGGACCCAGCTCACAGCCCTGTCTTCGGGCCTACTGAGCACACACACTCCGGTCCCCCCACTTGTCTCCTCTGCATCCTGGGTCAGCAAGTCTGCTGCGGCCACTGGAAGGTTGAGGCTGCCCTCCCTCCGAGGCAATCAGTGGGCCCCACAGACACATGGGACTGTGGTCACGTGTGCCCTGGATTCCCTCTTGGGCTCTGAGCTGTGTCCCCAGTATCCACCCAGCAGCCTCCACAGTGTCCAGTGGGAATTGGGAGGTCAGCATGCACAGACTTGATCCCAGGACCCCCAAACTCCATCCCCAGCTGTGTTTTTAACTGAACTCTAACTCTAACCTCTAAGTAGGGCCTTGGATGTTGTGTACCCTCTATGCACCCACACCCAGTAGGGGGCCAGGCTGTCCATCAGTCCACCTGTCTGTCCCCACCTCATGCTTCCCTGCAGGGTGGAACTGAGACGCTCAGTGCTGCATCTGGCCTGTGCCACATCCTCTCACTCCCCCCTGTCCCTCTCAGCTGGCCAGACTTCCTTCTAGAACGTACTTTGCCTCGGCCTGCCTCAGACCTTCGCTTGCACCTCCAAGGGGAACTTGAGTGAGGTCTTCCCAGATCTAATGGTTGGCAGAGTCTGAGTGACAGCTCAGGTTTTAGTAAGGACACTTTCTGTGAAGCCACAAAGCTGCAAGTTAAGGTATTTGTAGTGAAGAGGTTAAAAGTCAGTAGAAACAGGACAGCTTTCTTGAGAATTTTGTTAACAGACGGGAAGGGGTGGAGGTGGGCTCCTCTTGCTGTGCAGCTGCGGCTTTGTGTCACGTGGGGAAGACTCCAGGCAAAGGGGAAGAAGGTAAACTGGAGGTCTGAAGGGCGCCCAAGGGAAGAGAAATGCGACGCAGAAAGCCAGCAGCGAGGAGATGCCAGAAAGGCTTCTCCAGAAGCTCGGGTTCTTGCCCTCCCCCGGGGCATCTGCAGTGACTGCACGACTCTGCGTCTATCCTCTCTTCCCTAGGGATTACTTTCAACAATGGGCCAAGCTGGAAGGACACCCGGCGCCTCTCCCTGAGCATCCTTCGGGACTATGGCATGGGGAAGCGCGGCAACGAGGAGCGGATCCAGAGGGAGGTGCCCTTCCTGCTGGGGGCGCTCAGGGGGACCCTGGGTGCGTGCGGCCGGGCAGGGCCAGGTCCTCGTGCTACTGCCGGGGGAGGGGGGTCGGGACTGGCCGGGTCCTTGTGCCACTGCCTGGAGGGGGTGGGGCAGCCTCTCCGAAGCTGCTGGCACCGAGCGGGTCGCGTTAACCCACAGGCACCTTTGGCCGATCGGGCTCCTCCTTATCTCAGGGGGAGAAAGGGTGCCGTCAAATGTGTTTATCCAAAATAGCCAGAAAGTAAAGGGACCCCAAGTAGGCTCCCCACAAGGCTTTTAGAATTTTGGCAGCGTCCAGGGCCTCTTCTCCCAGGCGCTGGCAAACAGTAGCGGCGCGGGGTGGGGGGGGGGGCGGGGAGGGGGGACCCTGACTGCTCAGCTGTCTTCCAGGCCAGCCCTTCGACCCCACCTTTCTCCTGGGCTACGCCCCCTGCAACGTCATCTCCGACATCCTCTTCTGCAAGCGCTTTGACTACACGGACCAAACGGGTCTGAGGCTACAGAAGCTGTTCAATGAGAACTTCTACCTGCTCAGCACCGGCTGGCTCCAGGTGAAGCCCCTCACCCCCCTTAGTATGCATCTGCCCTCGGTTACTCCGCTGAGGTTGGCAAAGGACAAGGTGGGGGGATTGGGAAATGGGCAGGGGCCTGGGGCACGTGCAGCTCTATGGCCTGGATGTTGCTTATGGAGACCTCCACAGGGACCCATGTTCCCTTTGCTGACCACGGGACACTTACCGTTTTACCCTTTAAAATAGGACCCCACTAACACGTGACTTTGCACACCTGATGTCGTGGTGCCAAAAAGTTACTGTGAGCCAAAATGTTCTAAATAGTACAACCTAACAGCCATCAATTCGGGTTGGAAAAGTTATTAGCCAAGTACACAAAACCATGTTGCATCTGCAAGAAAGCATAGTAAGATAATCCTCTCTCTCTCTCTCTAGTTTTATAACATTTTTCCAAGTTATCTGCACTACCTACCTGGAAACCATAGAAAAGTAATAAAAAATGTGTATGAAATAAAAGGTTACACTTCAGCAAGAGTGAAGGAACACCAGGAGTCCCTGGACCCCAACTGCCCCCGGGACTTCACCGACTGCCTGCTCCTGGAGATGCAGAAGGTACCGCAGAACCCGTGCATGAGGATGTGCTTCAGCTCCTCGTTAGGAGCTGTGACTGCTGGGGGGCCAGGGTGGAGCTGCTGCAACCCAGAATGCCCACACTGGGCACATCTCCTGCTCCTGGCTCTACACTACTCTGGCTTCATATGAACACCACACTTGCTCCCATGGGTGTGGAGACACGGCCAGCCTGCCTGGCTGGCCTCAAACACCATAGAAGGTCTGCAGTGCTGGCCAGCAAGATGGCTTTCTTGGGGCAGCCATCAGAGGCTGTGGGGCTGGCGCATGGGCTCTTCTTGTGGGTTCCCTCCTGGCTGTACTTCTTAACCATTTCTGACTTTGATGACTGTGTCTCATTTGGCTCGAAGCCCTTCACACTCCTTCTCAGCACATAAACCCCAAATTGTACATGAGTTCAAGGGTTTCCAGGCCTACCCAGCATTACCTACCTGACAGCCCCCAGGACCCCACCCAGGTGATAACTCTTCTCCTCCCTCCTTTGACATCTCTTGTGGCTCTAGAGCAGCATGTGAATTCTGTACCTGATTTCCCTGGAAGCTTGTCTATCACTGGGGCCCCTCACTGCCCTACCCAGGTTTCTGGCTTCTTGGGGATTTTCCTGCCTCCTGGGAATCAGGAGGGCTTGGAGAAGGTCAAGGGCAGCCTGAGACTCTTGCGTTGTTAGCAGAGGCCCCACAGTTCAGCCCTGGGCTGCTGGAGGTCACAGCTCAGCACCAGGGACAGCCTTACTCCCAGGACAGCCCTCAGTTCTGTAGAAGGAGCACAAGGCTCCACACCCTGGGCGAGGAGCACAATCCTGCCAATGGTCAGTTTTGTGGGAGCCTTGGTTCCCCTAACTGTGCCATGGAGACAGTCACAGTTCCACGGGATAGCCTCATGCACACTTGCCCCCTTCCCTGTGGGGCTGGCAAGCTTGTCGGGTTCTTTTCTGCTGAGGAAGGCAAGGGTCTCTTCTCATCCACCAAAAACACTCTCTGGAGTCTCCGTCTGTCTCTGATATCTGTAGGAAAGATACAGTGCAGAGCCTTGGTGCACCTTGGACAACATTGCTGCCACTATAGCTGACCTGTTCTTTGCGGGTACAGAGACCACCAGCACTACTCTGAGATATGGGCTCCTGATTCTCATGAAATACCCAGAAATCGAAGGTATGCCAAGTAGTGGGCAAAGATTCTGGGGTCATGCAACTGTCACACCTGGAGTCAGGCTGGAGTATTTAGGCTTTAGCTTTCTTCCTGCAAAATGGAAACTGGCATTGCTTGTTAACCATCATGGGAGTAAGACTGGAATCACTGGCATGAATTCAGTGTAAGTGTTCTTGTATATGACAGGGACCTGACACTCTTGAACACCAGTCCCTCCACATCCCACTGACACACACCTGATTTCAGACAAGAAGAGCTAGCACCAGCATGGAAAATGCAATGTCATCTGCATTCCAGTTCATAATATAACCTATTCATGACAGTGAAAACAATGTCTACCCTGCCCATGAACAAGACTGGGCCTCCCAGGCAGAGCAGAGAGAGAGGGCAGGATGGGGCCAAGGCCTCCATGGCATAGTTCACCCAACTGGAAGAATGGGGACCAGAAGAAGGGATCTCCAGGGAGAAGCATTCCAAAGTTGCCTGCTACCCTGGAACCCATTTGTTCTTTCCCAAGGGCTCCTCCTGCACTGGGGCCAGGTGGGACTCGGAATGCCTTTGAGGAGGAGAAGGCTTCTGGTGCCACACACGCAGAGGGCCATGCCCCAGAAGTACCCGCCCTTGGCATGGGCCAAGTAGAGGCACTGAGAGGGCATCGATATGTTAACAGGGTGATGAGTGCTGACCTTCCAGGAAAGAGGAAGGAAAGGGAGCTGCTGCCTGGGGGGAGGGTGCCCTCATGACTAGTGGTCAGGCCTAGTGTCCCCCCTTCCCCTGGGCTCTGCTCCAGGGGGCTCTGAGGCATCCCGAGGCATCGTTGCTGCTGCTTCTAATAAGCCAGATATGGGTGTATAATCGCTTAAATACACTGTGTACTTAAGGGTAGGTATCATAGGACATGAAGTAATTTCCCCCGGGGTGTGGAATGTGACCTGTTCAGGATCAGATCTGGTCCATCTGACTCCAAGGCCATTGCTTTTTCTGTCTCACAGAAGGGTGAGGGGCAGAAGTCCCTGGAGGGAAGTTTTTCACAAATCTGACAGAACCTCTGACCAGTCTCTACCAGGGGAACTATAGACTGAAAAATTGTTTTACATGATTAATTATGAGTAATTTCCAATATAGAGAAAAAGAAAATAAATATGACTGACACCCATACCCTATTGCAAAATGTAACATGTATTAACATTTTGCAGTATCTGCTTCAGAGCTCTTGCAAAGAACAGGTTGCAAAGCCAGCCAAAGTCCCTCCTTAGGCCCCCCTGCTGCCCACCCCCAGACTTGGCAGTGTCCCAGGACTGCTGTGTGTCATCTCTGCTTGACTTCATACATTTAATGCTTGTTAAGTATCAGCATACAATCCATATTGTGTGTTTTACATCTTTACCTGGGAACCATATGGCACATAATTTTGTGATTCACTCAACATGTTGTAAAGGCTCACAGGAATTCTCAAACTCACAGAGGTCCAGCCCAACCCAAAGGTTGCTGTTACCTCCACCAGAAAGAGATGGACACCCAGACCCTACTTTCTAGTTCTTCATGCTGAAGGCCACACAGATCTGTTTCCATTCTGCCTTTCACATCCATACTTCCTGAAACATGCAATAGACCAGCCTGGGGTAATTAATAATTAATGCAGAGATTTCACTCCAACTTGAATGTTAATTTTTATTTTTAGAGAGAGAGCATGAGTGGGAGAGAGGGACATAGGGAGAGAGAGAGAGAATCTTAAGCAGGCTTCACACTCAGCCTGGAGCATGGCTCAGGGGTCAATCTCACGACCCTGGGATCATGACCTGAGCTGAAATCAAGAGTTAGATGCTCAACTGACTGACCCACCCAACTCCCCATCCTCCAACTAGAAGTTTATAAGACCCCTCTGTTATTCTCTACTCCTGGCATAACAACAAGAACTGGATTAGCTATGATCAGCTAGGGGGTAACACGTGCGAGAAGCTTAAACAGACTCACAGAACTTGGCTGTCTTTGGTGTTTATGGTACCCAGGACACCCTGAAGCACTGCTGAGAGTGCTCCATAAGTATCTGCTGGGTGGACCGGTGGATGGGTGCTGAGCCAGCCTGGAGTCACTCCTTTACATCTATTCTATTCATATCGTGGCAGAGAAACTTCATGAAGAAATCGACAGGGTAATTGGGCCAAGCCGAATCCCTGCCATCAAGGACAGGCTAGAGATGCCCTACATGGATGCCGTGGTGCATGAGATTCAGCGATTTATCGACCTCTTGCCCTCCAACTTGCCCCATGAAGCAATCCAGGACACAATGTTCAGAGGATACGTCATCCCCAAGGTCAGATATGAGCCTGGCATGCACATCCTGAGCACCACCCCTCCAGCCCATCGACCAGCTGCCAAAGGGCAGGATACTTCGGCAGATGTGGCTGAATGGTGGGTTCTGGGCCAGAGTTCCCAGCCTGCAGAGTGCTGCTTCCCCAGCAGTCCTGACATGGACCTAGTGACCAAGAAATGGAGAAAATCTGGAAAGGAGACCCCTGGAACAGTGTCTGGGGTTTGTGGTATTTCCCAACCCCAGAAACCAACAACAGTAACATCTAGCCCTGAGCTCCTCCTCTGATAAGATTTCAGCTCTTGGCACCATTTATTTTTTTATTTTTTAATTTTTGAGATTCTACTTCTTTTTTTTTTTTTAACTTTATAGTTTATTGTCAGGTTGGTTTCCATATAACACCCAGTGCTCTTCCCCACAAGTGACCTCCACCATGACCATCACCCCCCATTACCTTTCCCCCTTCCCCTTCCGCCCTCAGTTTGTTTTCAGTATTCAAGAATCTCTCATGTTTTGTCTCCCTCGCTCTCCCTAACTCTTTTTCCTCCTTCCCCTCCCCATGGTCCTCTGTTGGGTTTCTCCTGTTAGACCTATGAGTGCAAACATATGGTATCTGTCCTTCTCCGCCTGACTTATTTCACTTAACATGACACCCTCGAGGTCCATCTACTTTGCTACGAATGGCCAGATTTCATTCTTTCTCATTCTTGGCACCATTTAGACTTGAACCCTGACTGCCTTTCATGTAGTCCTTAAGCAAACGACTTCCCCAACTGGAGGTCCCAGTGGAAAGCCCATGTCCTGTTAACTTGATGGACTGACACAGGCCTTTGCTCTTTTTAGGGTACAGTCGTGGTCCCAACGCTGGACTCCCTCTTGTTTGACAACCAAGAATTCCCTGATCCAGAGAAGTTTAAGCCAGAGCACTTTCTGACTGAAAGTGGCAAGTTCAAATATAGTGACTATTTCAAGGTATTTTCTGCAGGTAAGAGGAGTGCAGATGTAGCCCCTTCCTTGGGGAGCTGTCCCTGGTTGGCGCTCTCTGCCACAGCCGTGGACCTGCACTGGGGCCTGGCTTCTGTTCACGACATGTCCCAGATGTGTTCCTCCCTGTTCACACAGCTTAAATGACATCTTCTTACCAGAGGTCCTGGGAATGAGATGATTTGTTATTTCTACAAAGCAGATACTTCATTCAGTGCTGAAATTCTTATGTGTTTAATAGGACTCAGTGAAAATCTTTCAAGACTCTAGTACCTAATTCTCCATAATTTTAAACAAAGGTTAATAAGCAAAATCTAAGATTTGGTTACCTGGACTCATCATGGGACCATAAAGTCCTCTCCTGGGTCCTTGGTCTCCTTCTCCAGGACTTTTCTTCAGGGGTTGGTGGGAGAAAAGATCATACAACCAACTCAGTAACACCCAGTGTTAGAGTGTTTGACTTCCAACTGTGGCCCGTCTTATTTCCTGTAGGATGTCAGGGTGAACACTGGGCAGAGATCACTCTCCCAACCTAACATATGTTTATGCTGTTGAGTCCTGGTGACGGAAGCCGTATGAAGGCTGGTCCCTGAATATGTCTATCACAGATATTGTTATACTGAAATGTGTTATGTGCTTCCTTTCAACAGGTAGAGAGGGGTCAGTTCTGCTTTAGGGTGACAGTTTATCCACAAATCCCCCCCCCACGTGGCCCCCTCTGCTGCCTCACCTGTAACAGTGCTGCTGTTTCTTGAAGCCACCTCAGAGTCTCAGCAGCACTGTTTTCCCTTCCAGGAAAGCGGGTGTGTGTTGGAGAAGGCCTGGCTCGCATGGAATTGTTCCTGTTCTTGTCTGCCATTTTGCAACACTTTAACTTGAAGCCTCTCGTTGACCCCAAGGATATTGACCTCAGTCCCAGCATAATTGGGTTTGCCAAAATCCCTCCCCATTACCAACTCTGTGTCATTCCCCGTTCAGATATGTGAGGCACACATGTCCTGAAGACCCCTATCCTAGGCTCTTTGATGCAAGCCTGGAGTCTTTCTGCTCCCCCACATCCCCTTGTGTGCCTCCAGGAAGACCCTCCCCACACGGTCTCATCAAGGGCAGTCAGGGCTTCCTGGGGGAATAAATTGGGCTAGAGATGCCGCTTTCCAGAGTCACACTCATCAGACAGAATTTGACAGCAAAGTCCAAAAAAGGTTGTGTAAAACTAATTAAGCAAATTGAAATAATCTCTGTGACCTAGTTGAATCTATATTCAAGCCCCTGGAAACAAGGGTGAGTGAGACCATTGTAGTGTAAACACCTTTTCTGGGAAAGCAGAGCTACCCAGTCACCAGGGTTCACAAAAAGGAATACAAATGTTATTGTGTTGTTTGAAAAAAGGAAAACAATATACCTTTGAAGTCTTGTTAACCACATCAAAAATATATCCCCTACCATCTGTCCCTAGGACAGGAAATTGTCCCTTTGGACTCACTTGTCAGCATCCTTCTGGGCTATATTTTAAGATTAAAATATGTCTGAAAAGTCAACATAGACATCTGTTATTATCTCTTAACACTAAAATGTGACTTTGTACCTGGAAGAAAAAAATTCTAGGCACGTGGGGACCCTGTGTGGAATGAGGCAGATATGAGGAAATTATTAATCAGCTCAGTGAACTAAACAATGTTGTGAAACAGAAGAGGAATTTGGAACAAGAGCTTTACCCCCACCCCACTGGCACACACCAAAGCCCACTGTGTGCTCAGCCTTCATGCCCTGACCACCCATCTGTGGGTGTGCTGGAAGCCCCTCTGCTCAATAGAGTATGATGGCTGCACAGGTTAGGTGTGCAGAACCTTTGGAATAACCATGTGGCACACAAAAATCCTGCCTAAGTGTTCCTTAATAAAACAAGTAATGTTTTAAAGCCAGCAGTGTAGCATCCTTCAATCTCTCTCTGGTTAACCCTCCTGGCCTGCCTCTTGTAAGGGTCCTGTGACTGTGGGGAATAAGTTTAAGAATTCTCTGAGCTTGCACCAATGGGTTAACAAGGCTTCGGGTGGAAAGCCACCACAAGGCAAAAGTGCCCAGCTTAGAACAAAACATAGAGTGGAAAGCCACTTCCACAGGATGGAAGTGTCTGAGAACAGGTAGAGCCGGAAAACTGCCACAGCAAGGTGAAAGCACCCAGAATTCATCATTAGGTAAAACAAAGCATAGAGCGGAAAGCCACTACAGGGAGAAAGCACCCAGAGCTAATTAGCAAGAAAAATGCCTTGTTGACACTGAGGTAAAGTGCTCTATCTGTCATAGCCCCTAGAAAAGGTAAGATAAACAGACACGGTGCCTGGTACCTGCAGTAAATGTCTATCTGCTTGGAGCTGGGATTTTGATTATCTTGACCCGAACTCCTAGCACTGCATAACTTTGAAACCCCCTTTATTTCACACACATGAGTTAATGATGACTGTTTTATTGTCTCTTTCTGCATGTCCATCACGTATGTAAGCCTCTGATCCTAGTAAATATGGAGAAATGACCCTGACTGAGAGCTCTTGTCTCCTCCTGGACATTAGCTTCTCTCATATTCAATTCTACATCTGCTCTCTTGCTGGACAAGAGAGAAGTCCAGACTCAAAGTCTGGGACATGTGACAATACTGGGCCCACACAGATAACCCAATATAATCTCCCTGTCTCCAGGGTTCTTAAACACATGTTCAAAGTCCCTTCACCAATAAGGTAGCACAATCACTGATTCTGGGATTAGAATGTGCATGCCATCTTATGCCCCATGAGTCACTAGCAAAACCCAACATTGACAGATCAGCAAATCATAAATTGAGGAAGAACAGTTGCCCCATTTTGAAAGGTGCCTGTCATTTTCATGACCACACCTACATGGTGAGTGATACTGCTTCCAGCAGAAAAATATAAGAAAACATCTTTTAATTTGCTTTGGGAATTTAAATTTTAGAGAATTCCCTATGAAAATTCTAAAGTGCTCAAAAGTGATGAAAAAAAAAAGTTGGAATTGAGAGTGGAGGCCTTTTTAGTGTAAATGTTTAACTGATCCAGAAAGCACCATTTGGTTATTAGCTTGTTTATAAATAGGAGGTAATACCACCTTGATAATTAGTCTGAGCTTGAGAAACTCTCCATGGATCTGAACCACATTTGGCAAAATGGAGAGAGAGAGGGTGGGGTGGATGAGCGAGGGGAGGAATGTCTTGGTCTGTTCTGTCTGCTGTAACAAAGTACCATAGACTGGGGTTTATCATCAACTGAAATACACTTCCCACAGTCTGGAGGCTGGAAGTCCAAGTTCATGATGCCAGCATGCTTTTGGGTTGCAGATGGCTGACTTTTTGCTGTCCTCACATGGTAGAGAGATAGCTAGCTCACTGGCCCCATTCATGTGGCTCCACCCCCATGGCCTGATCACCTCCCAAAGGCCCCACATCCTAAGACCATCACATTGGGATTAGGGTTTCAACATATGAATTCTGGGGAACACAGACATTCAGTCTATTGCATTCCATTCCTGGCTTCCCCAAATTCATACCCTCCCACATACAGAATACACTCATACCATCCCAACAGCCTCAAAGTCTTACTGCTTGCAGTCAGCCCTTAAGTCCAAAATCCAGCATCCCCTAAATATCCACTAAATCAGATGGGGGTGAAACTGGAGGCACAGTTCCTCCTCAGGGAAAACCCCTTTCCAGCTGTTCACTATGGCACCAAATGAGTTATATGCTTACAGAATATAGTGGTGGGGCAGGCATATGGTAGACATTCCAGTGTGGAAAGGGAGAACCAGTAAGGAAGGCGGCTGTGATGGGTCCTAAGTATGTCCAAAGCCCAGCTAGGCAAATTGCAAGATGTTAATGCCTGAGGAGAATCTTCTTGGGCTTGAAGCTCTGTCCCGGGTACCCAGTGGGGTGTAGGTCCTGTCCCTGAACCTCTGCTGGGCAGGGGTCATGCCCCTGGGGCTCTGCCAGGCACTCTACCCCACAGACTTTGGGCAGAGGATGTCTGGCCTGTGAAACAAGGCAACTGTCCTCCTTTGAAACTGAAGAGGTGGTTCTGGTAGTCTTTGAATGGACTTTGGGGTCATGCTTCCCTTGCCTTGACATACTGTGCACTTCACAGCTGAAGAGCTCTAATACCTCAGCCTGTAAAATCCAAGTTGGACAGCTTCCCATCTCTCCTTCCCATCTCCTCCCCCTCACTTGGCTCCCACTCTGCGAACCTCCAAACCAAAGCATTATTTGGCCACACCCTTAGAGCCCCTCTGCTCTAAGGTGAACTTTCTTCTGAACAGGCTCTCTCTCTCTCTCTCTCTTTTTTAATTTTTTTTTGCAGTAAGGATAGGCTGAGGATTTCCCACAGATTTAAGTTCTAGTTCCTTTTTGCTTATTAATCCCATCTTCAAGTCACTCCTCTGTCCTTGCATTTTCCTATGAGCAGACCAGAAGGACAGGTCTGCTCCACCAGCACTTTGTTTAGAGACCTACTCAGCTACATGTCTAGTTTCTCTCAAGTTCTGCCTTCCACAAAATGATGCAACTCAGACACAATTTAGCCAGTTTTTTTTCCAACTTGCTACAAGGAGCACCTTTTCTGCACTGTCAGTGAGGTGCTCCTCCTTTTGTCTTGAACCTTATCAGAACAATCTTTATAGTCCATGCTTCTGACAACATTTTGTATATGATTACCTTTTTAAATTTACTTTTAAATTTACATCCAAATTAGTTCACATATACTGCAATAATGATTTCAGGAGTAGAATCCAGGGATTCATCCCCTATATATAACACCCAGTTCTCATCCCAACAAGTGTCCTCCTTAATGCTCCTTGCCCATTTAGCCCATCCCCCCAAACCCCTCCAGCAGCCCTCAGTTTGTTCTCTGTATTTAAGAATCTCTTATGTTTTGTCCCCCTCCCTGTTTTTATATTATTTTTGCTTCCTCTCCCTTATGTTCATCTGTTTTGTGTCTTAAATTCCACATATGAGTGAAGTCATATGATATTTGTCTAGTTCCCTCTAGTTCCATTTACGTTGTTGCAAATGGCAAGATCTCATTCTTTTTGATTGACATGTAATACTCCATTGTATACATATACCACATCTTCTTCATTCATCTGTCGATGGACATTTGGGCTCTTTCCATACTTTAGCTATTGTCGATAGCACTGCTATAAACATTGAGGTGCATGTACCCCTTTGAAACAGCATACTTGTATCCTTTGGATAAATACCTAGTAGTGCAATTGCTGGATCCTAAGGTAGTTCTATTTTTAATTTTTTGAGGAACCTCCATACTGTTTTCCAGAGTGGCTGCACCAGTTTGCATTCCCACCAACAGTACAAAAGAGTTCCTCTTTCTCTGGATCCTCATTAGCATCTGTCATTGCCTGGGTTGTTACTTTTAGCCATTCTGACAGGTATGAGGTGGTATTTCATTGTGGTTTTGATTTGTATTTCTCTGATGATGAATGATGTTGAGCATTTTTTTTCATGTGTTTATTAGTCTTCTGGATGTCTTCTTTAGAAAAGTGACTGGTGACCCCGGAGGGTCCTGATGGGAGTTGGTCACAGAAGACCCCCACATCAGAAGTGGACCCACCAGGCAATTGTGACCTGAGGACCCATTGGGGCCATCTGACCCTGGGTCCTCACGCAATCCCCAACCTACTGAATGTGAATTTTCTGCTGATACTTTCCCAAGGAAAGGGCCTATGGGCTCTTCATGCCTAGTAGTGTATGAAACACATTTCCCTTAGGGACTGTGATCTGAAGTGAGGCTAACTGGCTGGCATTGTGCTGTCCACCTTGTTCTGTTGTAGGTGGGCACACCAGGCATTCCTGGGGACAGACATGCTTCTCTGACTGGGGTCAGTTATGGCCGGGTGTGATTTCTCAAGAGTCCACACTCAGGGATCTACTCCCCTGCTCCAGAGTAGAGCCTCTACACCCTGCTGATGAAAGGCCTTTGGCTGGCACCTGCAGGGTCTTTTGTCCTTGGGAAGCAATAACTCCTCTTCCAAAAGCACTTCAGGAAGTTCTCTCCCAGTGCATTCCAGAGATCACTGCCCCTTGCTATGCATTCTGGGGCCAGCTCCCTCCTCCCCAGAAGCGAATGCCATAGCTCTGCTCTGGAGAAAGTCAAGTACTTTCAAAACCTCTGAGTTTTAGTTCCAAAGGCTGTTTGCAAAAAAGAACTGGAACTCTCTGTATTTCTTGTTCCCCAGTCCATTGTCCAGAGAGGTTTCCCTCTTGCGCTAACTTGACGCTGCACTTTCACGGCCCCTCTCTCTTTTGCTCCCTTTTATCTCTGCATAGAGGGGGTTCCTTCTCCTCCCTGGCTATGTCATTTTATCTCCCCAAATTCACATACATGCACTTAGATCCTGCCAGGCCGTCTCCTTCCAAGTGTGGAGATCACTCTGCCATTCCGCAGATCAATTTCCTAGGTGTTCTAAGTAATTTGACCTCAATACAGCTGTGTTTGAGAGGAGGAATATCCTGGTCCCTCTACTTCTCCGCCATCCTAATTCCCTCTGGACGTAATTCTTATCTCTGTTCTGCTGTAGGTAAGATGTTTTTTCCCCTGACCTTCATTCAGGATTTTTTCTTTATTTTTGATTTTCTGTTTGAATATGATATGCCTAGGTGTAGTGTTTTTGGCATTTATTTAATGCTTGGTGTTTTCGGAGATTCATGTTTGGTGTCTGACATTAATTTGGGGGAGATTCTCAGTTGTTATTGTTTTAATGTTTCTTCTGGTCCCCTCTCCTTCTGGTCTTCCCATTACATGTATGTTACATCTTTTGTAGTCATCCTACAGAATTAGATATTCTGATACCTTTTTTCAGTCTTTGCTCTCTTTGCTTTTTGTTTTTGATGATTCTATTGATATATTTTCTAGCTCATAGATTCTTTCTTCAGCTGTGTCCAGTCTACTAATGAGTCCATCAAAGGCATTCTTCATTTCTGGTATAGTGATGTGTGTATAGCATTTCTTTGTTGGTTCTTTCTTAGGATTTCCACCTCTTTGTTTACATTGCCCACCTATTCTTGCATGTTGTCTACTTTATCCGTTAGGACCCTTAGCATATTAATTATAGTTGTTTTAAATTCCTGGTCTGACAATTCCAATATCCCTCCCTGATTCTGATGCTGCTCTGTGTCTTCAGATTATGTTTTTTGCCTTTTGATATGCCTTTTCTTGATTGCTGAATATGATGTATCGGGTAAAAGGAACTGCAGTAAATAGGCCTTTGGGGATATGGCAGTGAGGTGTGGGGGAGGGGACATATTCTACAGCCTAGGATCAGGTCTCAGTCATTATTGGGCCTATGCCTCAGGACTGTGACTGTCACAAGGGTTTTTAAGCTCCCTCCCTTCCCCCAGTTGGGACAGGGTGGCTAGAGGGGGCTGGAGTTGGGTATTTTTCTTCCCAGATCAGTTAAACTCTCCTTAATGAGGTACCACCAAGGGCAGGTCCTTTTAAGAAAAAGAGTGCTCTGGTGTGTTTCAAATGGTTTTTTCCCACTCCCCTTTCTCCCTTTTCTTCTATGATATTTACTGTGGGAATCTGGCCAAGGTCCTGGCGTCAAATCTCACAATACTTCAGGGACCCTGTGAGTAGGTATGTTGTCTGTATTGCACAGTTCAGGTTTCCTGCCCCTGCAGCAGCTTTAGCTTGTGGGTCTGCTCCTGCAAGCTGGGCTCTGTGTTCACCTGTTTCTCAGACTTGGGGGCAGCAGCTTTCCCTCTGCCCTCCCCTCTCTCAAGGATCAAGAATGGTGCGGAGGACTTCTGGTTTGAGTTCTGCATGTAAGGGACTAGGAGGTCATCACTCCACCCAAAAGCAAGACAACCCTGAACAGAGTGAAAAAGCAAATGGTTTGTCAATTGTGTTGATCTTTCAAAGAACCAACTTGGTTTTATGGATTTTCCCTATTGTTTTTCTATTCTCTATGCAGTTTATCTTTAAATTTTATTATTTCATTCCTTCTGCCAGCATTGATTTTAGTATGTTCTTATTTTTCTAGTTCCTTTAGGTATAAATATAGGTTGTTGATTTGAAATCCTTTTTTTTAAATGGAAGTATTTACAGCTCTATATTTCCCTCTGCAATTCTTTCAGTGTCCCATAGGTTATGGTATGTGGTTTGTTTGTTTGTTTGTTTGTTTATTCATTTTGGTATCAAGATATTTTCTAATCTCTCATGTGGTTTCTTTGACCCATTGGTGGTTTGATTTCCAGACATCCTGGATCAGGATTCCCATCTGAAGGAAGCTCTCCACAGCTGAAGCAGAACTGCCCTGCGCTCAAGCCCTTGGGTGAGCCAAGACATGAATCCTGCTACTTTGGTGGTGGGGGTTTCAGTGTTTGGGGCTGGAGCAGTGGGAGATCCTGGTTCAGGAGTGAACTCCTTCAGGGTCTCTGGGGCAGAGAGAAAGATGCCCTCCATAGCTCCTTGGGTGCTAGAAGATAAAAAGGCCAGGACTGGGCTGGGTGAGGACCATTCCTGTGGCCTGAGGCTGGGGGCAAGAGCGCATGAGCCCCAGAAGTGCTTGGGGCTTTATGTCCGTGCTGGGCCCTTCCACACCAAGGAACTCTGGATACCCGCTGGGGCAGTGGCCAGGGGGTTTTAACAGTTCCCCATCATTGAGCCAAGGAAGGTCTGGGATGGAGCTACCGGAAACGCGCAGAGGGAGAAGGCTGGATGGGCTTCATCTCCTCCTCTGATCCAGGGACGTGCCCACGACAGAAAAGCTCTGCTGCCTGCTCCTGGGTCTCTGCCAGTTTGCCTGGTCCTCAAACCAGGAGCCCCGGCCGCGCCCCCTGAGCGGCCAGGAAGTCCTTCTCCTGCAGGTCCCGGTTCCTATCTCAGGCTTGCAGAGCCCGGCTGCGCCCAGGGCGGGGGTGGGGGGCACAGTCAGGAGTACAAAGGCAGTGGCTGTCAGCGGTCCGGGCGGGGCCTCCTGCGCCTCCGCGAAGAGTCACGGTTCATCTGTGTCATGTGTGAGGGAAAAAAGGAGATGCGTTCAAAGTCACCTGCAGCAGGTTTTGGAAACAGATGGTAAGTGTCCAGCCACTTAAATTCCCGGGTTCAGGACAACTTACTAACACAGCAGCGTATTCATGCAAGTGAGAGCGAGTTAGGAAACCAGCACAGACCGTGCTGTTTTAGCAAAAAGAGGTATGTTCATGATTCTCCCCACCCCTCCGATACCCTTCCATCCTCGAAACTGGATGGCGAGCCCCTCTGCATCCCCGAGGACCTCTGTCCCATTCTGCTGGGACCTCCCGAGGCAGGAGCAGTGCTATGCTGGGCATGGGGTGCTGCTCCCATGGCTCCGGGGTGGAGGCCTCTCCCACAGGTGCCAGGCTTGCCTCATCTGTCCACCACACACCAGCTGATGATGTCAGCTGCGGTTTTGCAAACCCTCTCAAAGTTCATAACTGTTCTTTCTGCCAAACACAAATATTGATTTATGAAGTCTACTTTTATTTACAGCGTGCGCACTGGTCAGGGCAGAGGGCGCCCCCACTGCTGCTTTGAGAGAGCAGTTCATTCCACGTGCCCAGGTCCCAGATGCAGAAACCCGGAACTCTCTGTAAGTTTCCATGTGAGGTCCCTAAATCATGCCAATGATTTTTTTTTAAGTGGGAAAGAAGATTAAAAGCAGCAAATTTGTGTTGTGGGATGAAAAATAAACTTGTCACAAAAAGTATTTGTGTATTTGAGTTATTTTACAGGGCAATGAATATGATAACATCACCCGAACTAAAGTAGGGGAAGAGAGGGACTGAGGGCCGAGACTGGACCACACTGTGACCTCCACACAGCACTGAGGCCCCGCTGGGTGGGACACTTCTCCTGTGGCTGGAATCCCCAACAAGTCCCACCAGAGGGCAGCAGGGAAGGTCACTACACAGTTTCCTCTGTGTGATCCCAGTGTGTTTCACCTGCATGGAGAGGGAAGGAGGGAAGTACACCACTCTCTCCTCTCTCTGACCTTCTGACCAGTGTCCACATAAGCGGTGGTCAGGGGGCTTCATAATCTCTCCCTTGCAGGTGCCTGAGGGCAGTGATGCCCTCCTGCTGCTGCCATCTTTGCCATCAAAGCCTCCTGCATCTGCACTGACCCAGCAAAGAGAGCAGGGCCCAGGCTTCCTGGAAAACATACTTGGTTCTGCTTTTTGGGATGATGGAATAGGCCTGAGGCTAATGGTCCAGTCTACCTAGCACACGGGCATCCTTCCAGAGGAGTACTTCCATCAGCTCTGCAGCTGCCTCTCTTTAAATCCAAGCTCCAAAAGTTACTAATGGTGCAGCCCTGAGCAAGCTACTCATTCACTCTCTGCCTCTGTTGGACATCTGTGAAAGGACAATAGTAGCTGCCTGACAGAATTATTGTGTGATCAAATGAGAGAATTGAGGAAAACTTTTAACACAGTCCACAAAGCCAACATGGAGATTCCTGGGAGCCACATTCTGTTTTGTGCCCTGAAGATCTCCCTTTTGGTTAGAATGGTATTTGGCACAGAGTAGGCATATGATAAATACTTGTTGAATAAATTATTAGTATTCACATTTTCATCTGTTTTAAGCGGGCAGCTGCTTCAGCTGAAGTCAGAGCATCTACAGAAAGCCCAGCTTGGAGAAACTCTAGTTGCTGGTGCCACACGTTAAGGAACTGCCATAAGATTTCCCATCATACAGACTTGCTTTTGATGAACCAGTACAAGGCTGAACAGCACCTTTCAAGGACAGAGCCTTGGACTCTCACTATGTACCAAGGCCCCTGAATGTGTTCTCACACTGTGAGGGCCAAGATTCCATGTGCACCAGCACCATTCACATAGAGACATTCTATTATTTTGAAAGCATTTCAGATACCATCATCACTTGGACTCCAGAGGTGGACAACTTTTCAGTAAAAAGAGGGAGGCTTCAGGATACCCCCTGGTATTATCTCATAATGCATGCTATCTGATGGGAGCCAATTCCTGCCAACCCAGACTCAGCATCATTCCTTGTCTGTGTGTCAGTGGTCAACAACAGGAGCTGGGCTACTGCAGGAGACCGGAGCCAGCCCCTGATGCACAGCCAAAGGGCAGGCAGGAACTGAGTCCCGTGGTTTCCTCACAAGATGCTGGAACAGCTCTGTTGAAAACATATTTAAAAATATATCTATCAACCATGTAGCTATGAAAAAAATCCAGAAAGGGGTGCCTGGGTGGCTCCTGGGTGGGTTAGGCGTCCAACTCTTGATTTTGGCCTAGGTCATGATCTCAAGGTTCATGAGTTCCAGCCTGGTGTCAGGCTATGCACTCGCAGCCTAGACCTGCTTGGGATTTTCTGTTTCCCTCTTGCTCTGCCCT
Source organism: Cryptoprocta ferox (assembly GCA_028646485.1). Lineage (NCBI taxonomy): Eukaryota > Metazoa > Chordata > Mammalia > Carnivora > Eupleridae > Cryptoprocta > Cryptoprocta ferox. Next base: position 82,427,613 of record CM053561.1, read on the forward strand.
TCCTGTGCTCTTTCTCAAAGTAAGTATGCATAAAAATAATCCAGAAAGCTATTCCAACAAATCTTTGCTAAGCAATACAGCAAACACAGAAGGTATTAAAAAATTTAGACATATCTGATTGCATTAAAGTTTCAAATTTTTGTACGACAAATATCACTGCAAGCATAAGAAACAACGCTGGAAACGTTTCCCACAAACATTAAAAGTTGAAAATTTCCTTTATTTTATCATGTATCACATCATGGAATATTATGCAGCATTTAAAAGGAATGACCAGAATTGGGGCGCCAAGGTGGCTCAGTTGGATGAGCATCTGACTCTTGATTTTGGCTCAGGTCATGATCCCAGGGTTATGGGATTGAGCCCCATGTCAGACCCCACACTGAGCATGGAGCTGCTTGGGATTCTCTATCTCTGTCTCTGTCTCTGTCTCTCTGTCTCTCTCTTTGCCCCTCTCCTGCTCATGCATTCTTTCTCTCTCTCTCAAAAAAAAAGGCGGGGGGGAAATGACCAGAATCTACATCTATTGATCTCAAGGAGGATGCCCAAGGAATATTTGATGAGGAAATAAAAACAAGTAGGTGAGTGGTATAGCAGGGCCCTTTTAGGTATAGTCCAGTGGCACTGGCTTCCCCGCCCCACCTCTGTGTGTTCTATATGTGCAGCCAACAAGCGCAATGTGTGTCTGGCTGCTGACCCTGAGGACTTTGCAGGGATGAGTTTGGAGAGGTAGTAACTTTCTTCACATACCTTTGCATTTTTCCCCCCACTTAAAATGAGGATTTAGCTTAAAAAAACAAATTTTAATTTATACTGCCATAAAATGAATAAGTGACAATTATTTCTCACATAAAACATTGTCTTAACTATCCTGACATGAAATCTGGGACAAACTGATATATACTTGGGGGATATGTCCAGTAAGTAAACGTGTTTATTGTTTTGGGTAGATGAAGATGTTATTGCCTTTTTTGAAAACTGACTACATGATAAAGATCTTGAAAAATCAATAAGGCAAATATCCCATTAGAAAAATGGGCAAATAATAGTTCAAATATTACAAGTGGCCCTTTAACCTAAAAATACTAATCTCATGTAATCTTGTTGATAACCAAATAAATGCCAATTGAGATGAGGAAGCAGCTGCCATGGGATCGAAACAAGAAGAGGTTAGGGAAGGGTGGGAAGTCCTGAGACAGAGGATGCAAGGGGTTGTTAAGTGCACTGCATCTGTCCAGTGGGAGGCATGAAGAAGCTGGACCCCGTCCCGGGGGCCAAAGTGAAGTGGACACCAGCCCATTGCCCTGAACTCCACGGTCTCTGTCCAAACACAATGACCTGTCAGAGTTAATGTACAATCACCACTTGCAGCATGAGAGAAGGGAAGGTCGGTGTGATGAGAGTACGGGAGAGGCTGGGAGCTGAAGGTGCAGGTGAGGCAGGAAGGGCAAGCAGGGGGAAGGGCAGGGGGAGATGTCCTTGAGGCCACATCATGTGGGTTGTTATTGTAGCTGAGCACTGGGCGGCCCCAGGACAGGAAGGCAAAGTGCAGGCTAGGAAGGTCTTGGCGGTCTTTCTAAGGGTTTTGGATTTTACCCTCCTGCCCTCCTCCCACTCTCGGAGGGGACTCTTTCCTGCTTGCTCCTATTTCTTCAGATCTCCAACAGGGTTTTTCAGCAGGTGAATGACCTGGCCTGATCTATGTCTTTAAAAGATTTTTTTGGCTGCCATGTCCTAAATGGATTGAATGAGCTGGTGTAGGGGCCCAGTGGGAAGGGAGAAGAGGGTGCCACAGGTGGAGGAAGCACCAATACCCAAGATGGAGAAGATAGAGTGGGATGTGGTTGGGAAGAAGAGGGAGTCAGGGGATCCAGTTAAAGACCCTCTTCCACTTGCCAGTCCTGGGTCTGCTAGACTAGCAGGACTCAGTCTACGGCCACCAAGAGACACCCAAGTTTTCCCTTGTGGGTTAGGTGGGGAGGGGGGACAAAAAAGGGACAAAGATGAACCCTGTTGGGGACAGTGTAGAGTCTGAGTTAAATGACTTTAAGAATACAGAACTCATTACATTTCTAAACATGGTGTAAAGGAGCATGTGGGTCTCCTGTACACTTGATCAGCAATCACAACCAACTGTCTTCAACAGCAGGCACCAACAGTGACTGACGTTCTGAGTGTCAGCTCTACAGCCCACACAGGACAGTGGCATGGCTCTGCTGGGTCTTCCCAGCCACCTGGTGGCTTGTGTGGCTTTCCTGCTGTTCATCTCTGTGTGGATGAAGACGAGGCACTCACAGGATTTTGCTCCCATCTGGCTCTCCTCCCCTTCCTATCACTGGGAATATCCTGCAGGCGAACCTGTGGGACATGCCCACCTCTTTCTCCAGAGTAAGACCCCCGAGGTATGGCCAACCACTCCCTGGGTTGCTACAAGAACTTTACTGAGATTTCTCAGCTAATGTTGGGATCATTATTGTCTCTTTCAGTTGTGCTAGAATATCCCAATTTTTGTTTATTTGATCCTCTTGAAAAGAGGGTGACCCCTCCAAAATGGCTCCATTCTTAAGTAACGGTGGTGTCTTAAGTCATTCACCTGGCTCTCTAAGCCTCCTTTAATGGTCTCTCACATGAGAGGGCCCTTCCAGCTTTGATTCTGACTGACACGTGACCTTAATATATGGAGCATCTGTTTAGTGAGGAGTGTGGCCATGGCACAGCAAGGTCATTGCCAACACTGCATCCCATTGTCATGACTCAAAGTGCCAACCACCTATCCAGCTTTCTAGCTGCATCTGTGAGATCTCAAGGTCAACTCCATTGAGACCTGCTATATCCCTGTCCTTCATCAGTCTAGTGCCTGTAGACTCAGATGCAAGGATCAAGGCCATCTACTCAGGAAGGGCAATCAGGGTCTTTAGGTAGTGGTGGATTTTGATCTGAGTGAGGGAGAAGGAGGTGGATGGATGTGTTTTAGACTACCTTGTGGTCTAGAAGCTTATGCAGGGCCCTCATGGAGTCCCCTGTCTCCAGTCATGAAGAGACTGCTGTGAGCATGCATTGGTACTCAATGGAGTGTCTCCATTCTCCGCTGCCCACCTGGGCACTTTCCTGTTCCAGAGCGGCCAGGATTTCAGTCATGTTCTTCTCTCCCTGGCATCAGGTCTGCTCCCCTCTCTCCCTGCCCAGAGTCTGTGCCTCTGCAGGGCCATGCTTAGAGGACACAGGTGGCCCTACTCCCTGGTCCCTGACCTCTCAGTCCCCTTCATGCTGTCTGTAGCCCCAGGATGTCCCCTCCTGCCTTTCTCCCACTCTCTTAGGGGACTCTTTCCTGTCTATTCCTATTTTTTCAAATCTCCATGGCCATCAGAAAGAACATTCTGCAGCTCCCATGCCTGCATCCCAGGGCTCCTCAGCACCTGCAAGCTCATGAGCACTTTGCACTGATGGGGGCAAAGCTGTGCCTCTGCTCCTGCCACCTCTCCCAGCCTCCCTGGGTCAAGAAGGGGTAGATGTGCTCTCATAGCTGCTACAACCAGAGGCCAGGATCATCCCACCCACCTTCTCCCACCATGTTCCAGCCACCAGCAAACTCCTCACGGTACCTTGGGAACACATTGGGAACCGACCTCTCTGTATCTTGACCAGTCCACCAGCTTCCTGCCCACAGACACCCTTCCTTCCACTCTGTCCATGCTCCACACAGGGAAACCCTGGGAGGCCCACTCCCTTAGCAGCCAGCTCCCCTCTCTGACACGCAGAGGAGGCCTCACGGGCCCTTCCCCCTCACCCCCACCCCAATTCTCATGTCCTCCTGCCCTTGGCTGCCCACTGTGGCCACTGGCCTCCTCACCCCTTCCCACCTTGTGCACCCTCAGTTCTTAGGGCTTTGAGGGTCCCTCTGCAGGGAATGTTCCCACAGATATCCACCTTGCCTGCATCCCCGCCTTTCTTGGTGTTCAAATGCTGTCTTCCCAAGGAGACCCTCCCCAGCAACCTTCTCTCAAGGGTTAGACCACCTCCCAGCTTTCTGTGCCTCCTCACTGGTGTGTCCCATCCCTCACCCCAGGTGAGCATGGCCCCCAATATGCAGCCCCAAGTCTTGGCTGGGATACATTGAAGGGGGAAGGAGAGGGCCAGGCATTGGGGCTGCTGGGAGGGACTGTCTTCACCTCTACTGTCCCTGTGCCTCTGGGAGCCAGGCCAAGGTGTTCCTTGCCACTCTCTCCACCTAGTTGAACTGTATGGGCCCATGTACTCACTGCATCCATCATTGTGCTACATGGACACCAGGCCCTGAAGAATGCCCTATGGGGTCAGGTGGTCAGCTTCAGAGGCAGAGGGATATTCCTCATCCTGGATAATGCTCTCAGAGGATATGGTATGTCTCCCTCCAGATCACTTGACAGCCTGCTTCCCTTCGGGCCTCAGATGTGCCCATTTCTGTGGTTCACAGCCCCTCCTGGGGCTGGGGAGCTGGGAGTGTGGCAGGCACCTCAGTTACTCCATCATGGCTCTGCCCAGCCCACGGCACCAAACCCGCCTGTTTCTTCTCTCCCTCTGTTCCCCTCCATATCTTTTTCCAGAATATGTGGTTTTTTGAGGGGAAGGGGGTTGTAGGATGGAAGAATGTAACATGGGTGATTTGTGCAAGTTACTCAGACTCTCTGAGTGACAGATCTTCATTTTTAGGAGGGTTAAAATGCCTACTTTCTTCCAGAGTTGCTGTGCTAATGGACTGCTGGGTTTTCTATGGACCAAAGTGTCCATAGTGTCTGGAGAGGTCCTGCAGTGCACAAGAGGAGGAGGGAGCATGCTCTTTTTGTGTTTCATGGAAGCACCGCCTTGTAGTGAGCGAGGGGCAGTGTGGGTGTTCTCTGAGTCCCCATACCCCGACGAGTGTCCTCCATTTGCCCTCATGGCCGACTGGTGGCTAGTGAGTAGAAGACTTGAACTGGACATCCAGCAGCTACATTTTGTGTCCTAGGCCAGGGGGCCTCGGTGTCCATCCTGTTCCACTGCTGTCTCTTTATTTCTATAATAGGAGAGATTTCCTTGACCTCTCTCAGGCCTCCAGCTCAGTCTTAAGCTTTGCCTCAATTACTTAGGGAACCCTTGAACCATTTTGCACAACAGTTGATATGACCTTTTGTGGCGTTAGTATGAAGTCACAAATGCACAGTTCAATGGGCACCACACAGTGAACCCATATGTGCACCCATCACTCGGATCAAGGAACAGACACCCCAGCACTATGGAAGCCGTCTCCCCAAACATTTTTCTCTGTCTTTCCCCAGAGGTACCACATGTTCCGACATCTAACAGCATTACGTAATTTTCCTGGTTTTGAATTATGGAGACGTGGGGTCATACAGGTTCTCCGCAGGACCTGGCCTGTGCCCTTCAAAAGTGTGCTTCTGGTTGCATCCACATTGTGCTTGACACAGTCGTCCACTTCTGTTCCCATGTAGCACTCCACTGTTTGGGTATTATTTACCTTTTCTGCTGTTGGTGGACATTTGGGCTGATTTTAGTTTGGGGTCATGATGGATGATGCTACCAGGGACACACCTAAGTGCATCTCCTGGTGTTGGGCAGTATCTACTAAGGCAGAAAATACACAAACTGTGATAAGTCATTTAATCCCTATGTCTGTATTCAAACAATGAAGTCTAGGGGCCCTGTGAACTATTGTAATCATATTACTTCTGCCTAAAATCCATCCTTTAATATTTATTTAATGCAGTCTCCTGGTGACAAATTCTTTCAGATTACATTTGCCTTAATTTCTTTTTCATTTTTGAAAGTTGTTTCAACTGATGCAGAAATCTTGGTCAGTGGTGATTCTCCTTTAAAGATGTCCTTCTTCGTGTCTGATGCCTATTATTTCCTTTGCAAATTACGGTTCGTAGTGTCATCCTTTTGAGGGTGATGTGTATTACTCTTCCCCCAGCTGCTTGTAGAGTTATTTCTTTTTATCATCATCAATTTTATTCAGAGGTGACTAAATCTGGTTTTGTTTGTATTTATCCTGTTTCGGCACTTTTAAAGTATAAGTGTTAGTTTGAGAAAGTTTTGTCATTATCTAGTCAAGCATTTCCTCCACGATATTATTTCCCTCTTACCCTCAGATCGTACACATTATCTGATGACTTTCTTTTTTTCTTTTTCTTTTTTTTCTTTTTCTTTTATTATTATTATTTTTTTAACTTTATTTTTTT
>CM053561.1:82434330-82452645 GCA_028646485.1 Cryptoprocta ferox
AGTCAGGTAGAGAAGGACAGATACCATATGTTTTCACTCATAAGTGTAACAGGAGAAACTTAGCAGAGGACCATGGGGAGGGGAAGGGGGGAAAAAGAGTTAGGGAGAGGGAGGGAGGCAAATCATGAGAGACTCTTGAATACTGAAATCAAACTGAGGGCTGAAGGGGGAGGGGGAAAGAGGAAGGGGGTGATGGTCATGGAGAAGGGCACTTGTGGGGATGAGCACTGGGTGTTATATGGAAACCAACTTGATAATAAACTATAAGTAAAAAACAAATAAAAAAGCAAGGTCCATAAAAAGGACATTTTTTGGATTACTGTTGATATTGGCACAACAAAAATGACCAGTGCCTACAATTTCCCAAGTAACAATGCTGAAAGAATAAACAAATGTATCAATAAATGCCTGAAAAAAAACAGTCCTTGAAAATGGCAAAAGGAAGGCAAGAGAGAATTTAGAGAATGTAACTAACCAAGAAAAAATTCCAAGAGATGCAGCTAGATATTGGAATTTGGTTAAGTCTAAGAAAATAGCAATAAAAAAAGAAGGAAATTTACATGTGAGAGCCATACTTTGTGAGTGAATAATGCATGAGTCTGATACATGAGGACTAATTGTTCTAAGGTCTGGACCTGGGAAAAGAACTGGTATAAAACAGCCCAGCACAGCCAACATCTGCTATGCTCTCCTCTTCCCAGACCCCTGCCCAGTATGCACTGACAGACCTGGGAGGCTCTGCTTTAGGGGTTCCTCTACTGTCCATGGCTCTGCTCCTTGCTCCAACTTGATGATCACCTCAGGTTTGGTAATGCAGTGCCCTGTTGATCAGAAATAAAGGGGAATTTTACCAAACCACTTTAAAGAATGGCAGGAGCACGGTGTCAAGAGTTGTGCAAGGAAGGCCAACTTGAACCTCTGATTGAGAGGTGAACACTCACATTCTTCTGGGCCTTGAATCTTAACCTAAGTAGCATTCAACTTCATGAACAGTTTGCACATTTACCAATGAAGAAAACAGTACTAGGACACTAGGACAGTTTCACTCACCCAATGACACCAGGCTACTGTAGGTCTCCAGCATCACGGCCCTGTACAGGGTCCGCTGGGCATCATCCAGGTCCCGCCACTCCTCCCAGGTGAAGTTCACAGCCACATCCTCAAACGATACCAACCCCTGTAATGAATTGCATGTGTCTCAATTCAAGGGATCAGCCTAGATCAGAAGAACAAGAAGTCTGGAAGTTCATTCTTTTTTGTGTGTTTTGTCTTATACAGAATACACCATGCTTTGTGCTCTACACAGTGGGGTAAAGAGAATCCACAGTAGAAATTTCCTACCCGTGTTAACTCATTAATTCCTAAAAGTACAATCATAAAGTTTCCCTTGTAAATCTGGAACTGTCCTTGCTACTAGAGATGACAAGATAATTGTGCTTCTCAAAGGTGTGTATGATCTGGTATGGAGGCTTAAGTGTAAACACAAACCTGGAATAACGTGCTAGAGGAACTATGGTAAAAACATGTTTAGTGTAGACTGGAATAAAAAGGAAGAAAAAAACAGTTGTCTTTTCTACTATCCAGTTGCACTGCCACATGAATCACATGTTCTCATGAAGAAGAGGCAATAACAGAAGTCAAGATGTAAGGGCATAAAAAACAGAAGTCATGTTAATGGAGTGCTCCTGGGCTGTCCAGTTTCATTATTTTAAAAGTGGATATCCAGTTTTTCCCAGCACCATTTACTGAAGAGATCGTCCTTTCTCCATTGCATTTTCTTGGAGCCACTGCATTTTCTTGGAGCCACTGTCAAAGATTATACACATGAGTTTTATTTCTGAGTTCTGTATTATGTTCCATTGCTCTATGTTCCATTTTTATATCAGTAAGATACTGCTTTGATTACTAAAACTCTGTAATATACAGTTGACCCTTGAACAATGCAGTGGTTATGGATGCTGACCCCTGTGCAGTTGAAAATCAGTGTATAATTGTTGACTCCCTCAATATTTCACTAATAGCTTACTGTTGACTGGAAGCCGTACCAATAACATAAACAGTCAATCAACACATATTTTGTATGTTATTTATACTATACACTGTATTCTTTAAAAAAGCTAAAAGATGTTACTAAGAAAATCATAACGAAAAGAAAAAACATTTACAGTGTTGCACTGTGAAAGAAATCCACCTACAGGTGGACCCATGCAGTTCACACCCATGTTGTTCAAGGGTCAAATGTAGTTGGAAATCAGCATAATGTCTCCAGCTCCTTTCTTCCTTCTCAAGGCTATGTTGGCTATTCAGAAGGTTTTACATTTCCATATAAATTTCAGGGCTTTTTCCTATTTCTGTGGAAAAAACCATTGAAATTTTTGTAAAGACTGCATTGGATCTATAAATCACTTTGGACATTTCAATAATATATCCAAGAAAACAGGATATATTTCCATTTATTTGTATCTTAATTCCTTTCATTACTGATTTATACTTTTCAGTTTATAGGTCTTTTATCTCCTTGATTAAATAAATATAATCCTAAGTATTTTAATCTTTTTGATACCAAAGCAATGACATTTCTCTCTCTGAATCTTTACTGTCATACAGAAATGCATTCATTTTGCATGCTCACTTTGTACCCTACCACTTTACTGATTCTGTCAGTTCTAACACTTTTTTGGTATAATCCTTATAATTTTCTATATATAAGATCATCTTATCTGCAAACAGGCAATTTTACTTCTTCCTTTCAAATTTGCATACTTTTTTTCCCCTTTCTGGCTTAATTGCTCTGGCTAGGACTTGTACTACTATGCTGAGGTAAGTGGTGACAGTGAGCTACATGATTGTCATACATGGCCTTTACTATATTGCGCTATGTTCCTTCTACACCTTCAGAAAGGATACTGAATTTTGCCAAATTATTTTTCTGTATCTACTAAGATGATCTTACGATTTCTGTTTTACATTCCAATAATGTGGTGCAACACACATTGATTTGCATATGTTGGACCATCCTGGCATGCCAGGGATAAATTTGACTTGTCATGGTGTATAATCTTTCTCATTTGCTACTGAATTTGGTTTGCTACTATCTTGCTGAGGATTTCTGCATTTATGTCCACCAGAAACACTGGCCTGTACTTTTCTCTTCTTGTAGTATCCTTGTCTGGCTTTGTTGTTACCATGTTGTTACCATGATGATGGCCTTATAAAATGAGTTGAGAAGTTTTCCTTCCTCCTCAAATTTTTGGAAGACTTTTTTTTTTTTTTTTTTTTTTTTTTTTTTTTTTAAGGACTGGCACTAATACTTCATTAAATGCTTAGTGAAATTCATCAAGCACACCATCTGGTCCTGTACTTTCTTTTTTGGAATATTTTCTATTACTGATTCAATATACTTACTAGTTATAAGTCTATTAATATATTCTATTTCTTTATGATTCATATGAATCTTTATGATTCTTGGTAGGTTGTATGTTTCTAGGAACTTTCTATTTCTTTTGGATTATCCAATTTATTGGAATATAACTGTTCATAGTAGTCTCTCATGATCCTATGTATTTCTGTCTTATCAGTTCTAATATTTCCTCTTTCATTTCTGATTTAAGTCTTCTCTTTTTTTCTTAGTGCCATGAAATATTTGACAATACTGTGTATCTTTCCAGAAAGATATCTCTTAGTTTCATTGATCTTTTCTACTGTTTTTCCAGTCTCTATTTCATTTATTTCTGCTTTAATTTATGTTATTCTCTTCTTTCTACTAACTTTGGGCTTAATTTGTGCCTCTTTCCTAGTTCCTCAATATGTAAAGTTAGGTTGCTTATTTAAGGTCTTTCTTTTTTCTTAATGTAAGCATTTAAGGCTATAAATTTTCTTCTTAGAACTGCTTTTCTTGCATTCCTTAAATTTTGGTATATTGTGTTTACATTTTCATTTGTCTCAATTTATTATTTCCCATTTGATTTCTTCTTTAATCCACTGGTTGTTCAGGAATGTGTTGTTTACCTTCCACATACTTGTAACTTTTCCAATTTTTGTACTGTTACTGATTTCTAGTTTCACACCACTGTGGTCAGGAAAGATATTTGATGTGATTTCAATTTTCTTAAATTTGTAGCTTTGAGTTCCAGGGCTAGCCCGTACTGGTGATGTGTGAGATGCAGGTCTGTGCCCGGTGGCCATGAAGGTGAGCTCTAGAGCATGGGCATGCATGGAGCAACAACTCTGGGGTCCAGGATGATGGCTAGTCCGCAGTAGTGTTGACTCCAGTACCTGGGACACCAGTGTATGTGGGGCAGCCACAGGGCCAGATGGAGTACCAGTGCACATACACCAGCTCAACTCTGATCCAGGGTGTGTGTGGGCTTGAGGGCCTGGCAGCCCTGGTCCCTATACAGCACAACAGCAGCTCCTTCTGCATGGGGAGTTAAGGGGTGAAACAGTACTCCCTTCTCCATGGAGTCTGTGGCAGCAAACTCTATTGCTTACTGCAGTAAAGAGAGCTGCTGGTGTTTTCTGTGGAGCAGGCCACTGGGGTCCACCCTAATGAACACTATAAGGTCCTCCATGTGAAAGCTGAGGGTAGTCCACAGCTGCTGTGGGGGCTGCTGAGATCCTCAGTGGAAAAGGCTGACATGGTCCTCTGCAGAAGAGGCCATGGGGCACTATCAGGGCACCCACTCCATGGCTGAAACTGATAACCTCTGCCCTTCTTTGTTCCTAGATCTCATTTAAGGAGGTATCTCTAGTGATCCTTTCTATGCAGTTCTTCTCCAGTTTTTGATCCACTCTGTTGCTTTAGTTTCTTAACTGGACTCCTGAACCCTCCCAGGGCTATTTTCAATCATAGATAGCTAATTTTTTTGTGTGTGTGGAGGGGATAAAGGCTGGTATCTCCTACTTTGTCATCTTGCTGATGTCACTCCAAGAAGGATATATTTTAAGGGACCTTCATCAAAGAAAGCCAACACAGACAAAAGGGAAGTAAGGACCATCCAGAGGACAGAGGCAAGTGCCTTGGAGATAAATGAAGTGGGGAGCTACCTAGGTGCAAAATCCAGTTCATCAAACCAGCAGAACTTTCAGTTGTCACATGGAGGTGGAATGACAAAACTAGTAACTTGCAGGATCTCCATACGTGACCACTTTTCACTTTATGACTTTGGACAAATTCCCAACCTGTCCTAGGTAGACTACCAAATTAAAAAAACAAAAAAACAAAAAAACAAAAAAACTAAAAACCAGAGTGGCATTTCTTTCATTATCATCAGACAGAGGAGACGAAGATCCACCAAGGAAAGGGGGCCCCATGAACACACAAGATCTGAGTTGAAATCAGATCAGATTTCAAACCAGATTGAGTGATGTCAGGGACAATATCAGGTGATATAATATGCATAGAATTGGAGTTTTCATTTAGGTGGGAAATAGAGACAGAAAATATTTGAAAAGATAAAAGCCAACAATTTTCCAAATCTGAAGGAAAATAGAACCCACAGATCCCGTACTATGCAATAAAGAATTAACCTTGCCCACAGAAAGATTCTCTTTGTCCCTGGCTCACAGTGGGGTGACCTCTAAGTCCTTGAAGTGTCCTGCCTAATATAAATGTCTTTGTTTACCTGACAGCTTTGGGTCACACAGATATTCTATGCTAATGATGTGATTTACTGTGGTAGGTCTTATAAGCAGTGCACGTTATCAGCTTGATCTAGGGAGGTCAAAAAAGGGACTAGAGACGGAGATCAGCCATACAGGTGGTCAACCATGCCATGTAACAGAACCCCCGATAAAAGATGGACATCAAGGCTTAGGTGAGTATCCCTGCTTGCCAATATTTCATACATACTATCATCCATGCTTTCTGAAAGAAACAAGTGCTCTCCACATGGCTCCACCGGCAGATAATTGGAACCTCAAGCATGTTGACTCTTGGACCCTGCCCTGTATGCCTCATCCCTTAACTGATTGATCTTAATCTGTATTCTTTTCTGTACTAAACTTTCACCATGAGTATAATGACTTTTCTGAGTTCTGTGAGTACCGCTAAAGAATTGTTAAACCAGAGTGTGATCATGGGGACACCCAAACTTGTAGTTGGTATTAGAAGTGAAGACACTCTGGGAATGTCTGAGCTCTGTACAAGCAAAAAAATCATGAAAATAACTATACCAAGGACCACCATAATCAAATTGGTTAAAATCAAAAGAAAAATGATACCAGATAGAAATCTGGGTATATATAAAGAAATAAAGAGCACTGAAAATGGTAAATATATGAGTAAATATATAATACATATTTTTTTCAAATTTCTTAGAAGGTAACTGATCATTTGAAGAAAAAAATAAAGTGTTGTGGGACTTATAACACGTAGAAGTAAAGGCATTCCAATGAGAACAGAAGCTGGTAAGTTAGAGATGAATACTATAAACTATACAACAACTTCTAAAAAATAAAGAGTTGTAACTAATAAGCCAACAAATGAGATCAGAGGCCATACAAAAAATAGGTAGTGAGCCACATTTGGCCCATAGGCCGTAATTTACTGACTCTGGTTTTGGATGAAGTATTCCTATGGAAGAAAGTATTAAGTTGTGGTAATAAAAAGACTAGGAGACTTAAAGCTAAACAATAGTTCAATGGATAGAAAATGACCCTACGATGAAGATAGGCAAGATAAACTGGAAAGGACAGATTCTAAAATATAAACATCCAAAATGTACCAGATGACTGATAACTGATGATTTACTGGCTTAGGCATCAAAGGGTACAGTTCAGGGCTATCAAGAAAACTAGAAAATTGGATGGAGGATTCATCATAAAAAAGAGACAGCAAAAAAAAGTAATCCTCCAAATTACCATACAAAACCAATCACAATTGTTGGCTGACTGCTAAATAACAGATATGTAAAGACCTCAGAGGGCCCAGCAGAAAAGCAGCCACTAGAAGCTGAATGATATAAATGGTGAGCTACCAATCACAGCAAGAAATAATTTTAGAATTTTAATTTAGCCATATTAACTGCCTTGTAGAACAAAAACACTTGTTCAAATAAACAGGATCCAGAATCTCTGCAACATATGACTTACAATGTCCATGGTAAAATTCAGATTCACTCCACACATAAAGACACAGAAGAATGCACATGAAGAAAAACAAAAACCAACAACAACAGTCACTAGAAACTAATCCTGAGGTATCCCAGATGCTGCAGATAGCTGGAGGACTGTTACACCATCCAAAAGTGAGTCCAACTACTTAAAGATATGGAAATGTATTATGATAGAGAAAAAGAAACTAGACAAACAACCAAATGGAAATTAGAGAGCTGTAAACTACAGTAACAAAGAAGAAAATTTTACTAAGGGGATGAACATCAGATTGGAAATAATAGCAAAAGAAAGCTGCTGAAGTTGAGGATGGATCAAGATACTTTCTTATCTTTATGAGAGAGAAAAAACATGATGAAAAACAGAAAACAGGCTCAGAAACCATTTTAAAAACAGTCTAACAAACATGTAATTGGAGTTCCATAAGGAAAAGAGAAAGAACAGATCTATGTTCAGAAACAATGTCTACAACCTTTACAAATTTTGTGAATGACCTTAATTTACAGATTTAATAGCCTCAATGACCCATTAGTAGGTTAGATTTAAAAAAAAGGGGGGGGAGGTGCCTGGGTGGCTCCGTCATTTAAGCGTCTGACTTCAGCTCAGGTCATGATCTCACAGTTTGTGAGTTCAAGCCCCGCACTAGACTCTGTGCTGACAGCTCAGAGCCTGGAACCAGCTTCTAATTCTGTGTCTCCTCTCTCTCTGCCCTTCCACCGCTCATGCTCTGTCTCTCTCTCTCTCAAAAATAAATAAACATTTAAAAATAAATAAATAAAACAAAACTACTCTAGGTACATCATAATCAAACTGCCAATATCCAAAGATAAAGAAAAGTTTAAAAGCAGCCAGAGAAAAAAGAGCGTATTAATGTACAAACACATATGAATCATGGGCAACTTATCAGAAAAATGGAAAAAATCTTTTATTTTTTTTAAATTAATGTTTATTTATTTTGGGGGGAGGGAGGTGCAGAGAGAGGGAGACACAGAATCTGAAGCAGGCTCCAGGCTCTGAGCTCTCAGCACAGAGCCCGACACGGGGCTCGAACTAATGGACTGCAAGATCATGACCTGTGCCGAAGTCGATTGCTTGACTGACTAAGCCACCCAGGTGCCCCAGAGAAAATCTTTTAAATGATGAAAGGAAACATCCTTCAATACATGATTCATATCCAGTGAAAACTACGCTACAAAAATGAGGTGAAATAAAAACATTTTCAGATAAACTAATTCATCATCAGAAGATGGCACTACAATCCTAAAGGACATTCTCCATGGTTGAAAGAAAATGACACCAGATGGTAATTTGGACCCTAAGAAAGAATCAAGACCACTGTAAATGGCATATATGTGGGTAAATAATTATATATACATATTTCTTCTCTTAATTTCTATAAAATGCATGATATTTTAAAGAAAACATAACAATGTACAGGGGACTCAAAATGTATGTATACTCAACATGTAATTACATATGTATAATATCAATACTACAAATAATAGGGGTTGTAAATGGAATTATACTACTGAAAAGTTCCTATATTTTATGTGAAGTACGGCACTACTAGAGATTCATATTGTAAACCCTTAAAGTAACCAATAACAAAATAGTAGAATGAAATACAGTGTATTTATTTGCTATGGTTCCATATCAAAGTACCAAAATAGTATAGCTATTTGGAAAATAGTTTGGTACTGTCTTCAGAACTAAACACAAACTTTCTATACACAATCCAGTAATGCTCTCTGGTTTTTATCTAAAGGAGTTGAAAAGTTATCTCCACATAGAAACCAGCACATGGAGTTTACTGCAGCTTTATTCATAATTGCCAAAACTTGGAAGCAACCAAAATGTTCTTTAACATATGAATATGTAAACTGTAGTACACTCAGAGAATGGAATAGAACTCAGTGCTAAAGACGATGAGCTATCAAGTCGTAAAAGAAAGAAAGAAAGAAAGAAAAAGAAAGAAAGAAAGAAAGAAAAAGAAAACTTAAATGCACCTTCATAAGGGAAATGAGCAAATCTGAAAGGTTACATCATGTATGATTCCAACTATGCAACATACAGTAAAGTAAAAACTCTGGAGACAGTAAAAAAAAAAAAAAATCAACAGTTGCCAGTGGCTAAGAGATAGGGAAGAGTGAACAGAAGAAGCACAGAGGATCTTTACAACAGTGACACTATTCTGTAGGACTGTAATGGTGTGTGACTATAATGGTGGATAAATATCATTATACATTTGTCCAGATCTTGTAGCTAGGTAACACTACATGGAAGAGAAAGGAAGGAGTCCAGAAACCCCATTTGGGAGGTAAAGTCACTGGCTGAATAGAAGGTCTATCATATGTAAGGGAAGAAAAGACGACATGGATTTCATGCAGGACTCGCTCAGTTTGAGGTGCCTTCTGGACAGCTACAAAAAATACATTCACCAGGGAGCTGGACCTGTGGTCTAAAGGATGGGGAAGTGGTCCAAGCTGGAGAGAAATACTCAAGACTATCAAACCACAGAGGGCCAGACAAGTCAAGGAAACCGCACACTATGAAAATGAGGCCCAGATCTGAACACCTGGATGAGCGATGTTCAGGAGAAGAAACACAAGGAAGAATTCAGGGAAGCAGAAGAAATCATCAGGGAGGCTGCCATAGGAGCTAATGGACAAGAATGTCCAGGAGAGGATCCTGAAGAGCAGTGTCACTATAGCAAAGGCAACGCCTATGGTACACTGAATCTAACCATAATCTAGGCTGATAATGCAGGTAGTAGGTTATTTCTTCACTCAGAAGAAATGAATTAGGACTATACTGAGCAGGTTACGATGCAGACAAACAGTGGAAATATCTTTCAGAAAATACAACTTTGAACAGTCTGCTGCACAACCTACAGACAGATTAGCTGAGAGAAACGTGTGGAGAGTTATTTAAAGGACCTGCAGTCAATTCAGTCCCCTGGGAATCCCCCCAGTTTTAGCCGAAGGTCAAGGAGGACCTTCCAAAAGCTGTCTGGGACACTACTTTAGCAGCTCCAGAAAACCCTTTATGAGCAAGATTTGTTTTAGCACCACGTAACCGTCACCGCTGGAGAATGCTGGAAGTATGAACTGCCAGACTGGCAGTGAACACTGTCCACAACACCATCTCTGTGACCGATAAAGGCACCTTTTCAGACTTCTGTGCCTACAAGTTTTCATGTCCCATGAGAATGTGGCACACTTTCTTCTAAGGGTCTATTCTGAAAAGGTAATAAATGTGCCTGTCTTTTTGCCACAGCATCAGAAAGAGAAATCAGGGACCAATTTGCACTCACCCTGGAGGACTCTAAGGTCATAGAACCCGTCCATGCCTACATGCCACCACTTCTGTGTTTAGGTATTTTTCCCTGGGGCTGAATTTCACTTATTTCTACTTTTCTATTTTAATTGATGAACTCCCCCTCATAAAGCTCATGAAGCACGATGTAAAACAAGCTGAGGAACAAACAAACAAACCACTCACCAGAGATGTATTCATGTTCTGCTGCTCTTGGAGACACACCGAGGACTCCGGGAGGACAGCTGGGAGAGAGGACCAATGGACTAGAGTCATGACAGGACTGCTGTGACTTGCTCCTCAGTCTTGGATTCTCTTCTGTGAGGCTCTCTACACACTAGCTAGAAAAGACAATTAACAAAGGGGGAGAGGGAGAGGGAGAGAGACAGGGAGGGGCAGAGCTTGCCTGTACCTCACACCTTGAGAAAGAGCAGGAAACATCCTATTGAGGACCCACAAGCCCATTAATTTGCACATACAGTTCACCCTTAGTTACTTAAAACACATATGTCCTACTGTTTTTATCAACAGTTAATAGTAAGAATTAACCTAAAATTCTGAAGATGCTTATTTAAACGACGGTTGTTTGACTATGTTCCTATTAACAGAGATATACACACAGGGCTTCATATTTGCATTTCCACGAGGACACCTGTAGTTTAAATGCCTTATCTTCATGGAAAGTATACACCTTGCAACACAATACTTTTGGCCCGTGATTTTATAGTAAACAATATACCTAGGGTACACTTTTTGTGTGGTACACTGGTCCAGTAATGGTTCTCCATGACCTGCTTCCCTGTATTCATTCCCTCCAACACTGACGTGGGCTTTGCCATTTGACTTACTTTGGTCAAGGGGAACTCAGCACACGTGACCCAGACACAGGATGAAGAGTACTTTTCCACTGGTGCTTACCTTCTTGGAACACTATCATCTTGTGAAGAGACCTGGGGCTAGCCTCATAGGGACACACAGCTTAACCGGCAGCCAACACAAAACACCAAAAAAGTCAGTGAAGTCCTCTTCAACCAACCAACCAACCGCAGCCATGGCACCAGATGACTACAGCCTCATTTGTGAATGAGGCAACACTAGCACAGGAACTGACCAAATAAACCTAGCCCCAAATGCTGAACTAAGGGACTTCAAAAAATAAAATAAAATGACTGTTGTTTAAAGTTATTAAATTTGGTTGGTCTGTTACCCAGCAAGTGCTAAGTGATACAACTCAACCCCCAAATGCAGTGTTTTTAACAAAATTACATGGGGGAGAAAGTCTTGAATTATATGCCAAATACAATCAATAGAACTTCACAACCACATACAGAACTTTTAACGAGCATAAAGAAAGTGAACCAGTCGGACTTCAGGGAGGTTGCTGGAAGTAAGAGAAACCATATGAACCACATGAAACAACTGTCCGCATTTCAGAAGACTGCATCTTAACTCCTGAATTTCATTACTTGAGTCTGTTAATTGTATTTGGACACATGCTGTCTTTTATTTACATTCTAAAAAATTTGTTTAGAGCAGAAGTGTGATGCAGTCTAATTTTCCCATTTTAAACAATGGAAAATAGGCTCTTGTCATTGTACTGTAGAATTTATAATTTTCACAGATTACTGAGTCAGTGGGAAACATTTGTATTATAAACGCCTTGAGCACACATAGGACAGAGAAAGCATTAGGGAAAATGGGATAGGCATGTTTAAGGCAAGTTCTTCCAAGGAATGTTTGCTCGAAGTTGATGGCATTTCTCAAAAACAGCTTCAGAAACAAAGTGTTTTGGCTTAGTGCCGCAAAAGAGATAACACTATCCCAAAGTCAGGATGCCTGATGTGGACAGATCATGTGAGCCTGGCAAATCACTTAGGTTTTTCATCTTTCTTATGAGGCAGATGCCCTGACAAACTCTTCCTTAACTATGGGGAAGAAGAGCCAAGACTTGGAGCTATGGAGCATCAGCATATCTCCAGCTATCTGATTTGATGACACCACAGGTCTGAGAGAGTTCAGATGACAGAGACAATGAGGGGAGAATAAAGGAATGAGAGTGTTCATCCCTCCACCTCACACCACACCCTCAAAACCCCCCCGATGAGTAACACTTCCTAGGCCTCTGCCTACCAGTCTCAGCCTGGCTCGGGTCTCCTGAAAGCAGCTGCAAACCCTCCAAAGTCGCCCTGCCTTTGGTAACTTCTGGGGAAGGCAGTATCACCCAAATCCTTTTCACTCTGGGCAGAAGCATCAATAACTGCTTGCCCATGCAAAGCTAGGGTCTTCTTTCCATGACTCTTCTGCCTCTGCTCTCAAGCGCTAGTGAGGGTTCAGGTCACAGCAGCTGTCTTTCAAGTATGGTTCCTATTCACGAGGCGCCGCCCCTTCATGCTTCATAACGGCTACCCTCTCCCAAAGACAGGACCATCATCCAGGGCCCACACACCTCTCCTAGAACTCCAGTCCCTGAAACCCAGGTCTTGCATAAATGTCTGTAAATGTAAACCAGAAGTGCTAGGCAGGCTAGACGTTGGAGAGGGGGAGGAGAATCTGACACTTCGCCTGGTGAGGAGACTCCAAGAAACCCCGCAAGTACAACAACTGCCTCGCAGCTAGACCCGCGTGCGCACACCTTTCACGATGATTTCTCCGGGAATCGAGGTCATCTCACTGTTCATAAATACGCTCACGTTACAGGTGAGCAAACCGAATGCCAGAACGGTTAGGGACGCCGCCAGGGATGCTTCAGGGGCAGAGCTGGAACGAGGACGCCGACCGCAGACCTCCGACTCTCGCTGACCGTCTGCAGACCCACCCCCGCCCTCGCTGTCATCCTGGACTCAACCACCCAGTCTGCCAAAATCCCGGAGGCACACGCCGCGCCGCTACAGCGTGCCTTCTCTGACCAGGCAACCACCGAAAGCACAGCCCGAGCCGGGTCGCGTCTCGCCGTCGGTCACCCACCCCCCTTCCCGCTCCCACCGAGTGGACGATCCCCCCGCCCCAGTCCCCGAGCGGCACAGGGGTCCCCTTTCCCCCTTGCACCAACCTTCAGGGACAGACACAGGTTCCAGCCCCGAGCCCCTGGGAACAGCTGCAGGGGAGCAGCAAGGAGCGGAAGTTCCTGGAGGAAGGGGGCGGGAGCCGCACGTGCGCAGAGGAAGCCCGGGAGACTCCCCGAGTCCTGTGCAGGAAGACGTCATTGCAGTGGGAGACTACATTTCCCACAAACCTCTGCGCTGTGTCCATTGGGAGCTGATATCATGAGTGAGAGTTGGATTCTGGTTTGTTATTAATTCCTGATTTTTTTAAACTCATTTGAAAGAGATTTAAAAAAAAATTTTAATGTTTATTTATTTTTGAAAGAGTGACAGAGACAGACTGTGAGCGGGAGGGGGCAGGGAGAGAAGGAGACACAGAATTCAAAACACGCTCCAAGCTGCGAGATGTCAGCACACAGACAAATCATGAGATCTTGACCTGAGCAGAAGTCAGACTCTTAACCAACTGAGCCACCAGGCGCCTCAGATCCTGATTTTACCAAATGATAAAGAGGTTGTCTCTAAATAGGAAAAGTCTAATGTGGAGGAAACATTCCATCACATGAAATGTTAGCTTTAATTGCTAGTTATGTTATGGTAATGGTTATAGAACCCATTGGGGTTTTTTTTACCACTTGCATACTAAACATGAATAGTGGAATATCACAATATCTGTGTTTTATTAAAGTACTTAACAAACAGATATGGCAACTGTTTTGACTTTGTTAAATTAGTATTTGTAAAGTAGATCCTGGCGTTTGGGATGGTGAGTCAATGTTCAACAATATTCAACAAAAGAAAGGGAAATAGAAAAATTTATTGCGCACAGGTTCTGGGGGAACTATACCTCATGCTTCAAGGGGCCACAAGGCAAGGTCAAGACGGTGCAGTCAGGGTGAGTGCAGTAGAACCTGGAGCACATGTCTTCATTATGGTCCCCCTTTGATGTGCTTTGGGGTTACAAGGATAAGGCCGAGTGGGTCAATTCAAACCAGAAAGAGTAAAGTTTTGGTATGGTCCATGAGGATCTTACCTAAGGGATGTACAAGGTGAAGGTCATGGGGGGCAGGTGAATTGTTGCTCACAAGGGCCACTGGAAAGATTATATGAGGAGTTTCCATTTGTCCCTGACTCTGAAGACTGTTATCTAGGGAAGGGCTATTGTAAGTTTGAGGTCCCAGCATGCCACTTGGGCACACAAAATAGATGCAGAGGCAAAAATATCATGGGGTAGTTATCTAAACACGTGCCCACAAATCAAAATGAACCTATTAAATAGATGCTAGTTTAAATGCCTTCTTAGCACAGAGGGCATGTATCAGTTTCATAAATAGATGCTATTCTCACCCATTAAAATAAGTTCTCAGCCATCAAAGGGTGATATTCTACTATTGGAAAACTTGCTCTGGTGTATATACAGGAATAAAATCATTGGGTCATAGAGTGGGTGTCCTCCAAAACAGTGCAGATTTACACTTCCAGTGTCTGGTAATTACTTGCTCAGAAACTCCAACGATTTTTCCATTCATGAATCTACTTATCAAAATCTCTACTTACTTATTTTCCTGAGAGCTGGACTTGAACATGGGCTTCCTTCCTTCCTTTCTGTCACACAATAAACAAATTCAACACTCAGCTTTCTGCTGTCAATGCAGCATTTGTAGAAACAGGGATAGAACTGGATTTTTAAAAAAATTTTTATGTTTATTTATTATTGAGACAGAAACAGAGCATGAGTGCGGGAGGGGCAGAGAGAGAGGGAGACACAGAATCTGAAGCAGTCTCCAGGCTCCGAGCTGTCAGCACAGAGCCGGATGCGGGGCTCGAACCCATGAACCATGAGGTCATGACCTGACTGACTGAGCCACCCAGGCGCCCAATTTTGTAATTGGGTTTATGTGTACTTTAGTGGTAGGGGTGGGGGTTGACTGTCTGGCCCATGACCTATCTGAGCTATCTTTGGTTTTCCCTTTTCCTAAAATAAGACCTCCTCTTTTCAAATTTATGTATCTTTTCTCATCCAGCAATTGCCCCTTTTCGGCTGCATTATGCTACCCAAGAACTTCAGCCTTTACTTTCCCATTCTCTTCTTTTCTCAGACTCCGGGATCCCTTGCCTCCCTTCCTCAGTCCCCTGGATCCCATATTCTTCTCTTTAACGCCTATTCATGTGATATTTGGAGATCCTTTAAATCCCTGCCAAACATTCAAATGTTTGTAAATTCATCAGTAAAATTCTGGACCTGGGCTTTTCTTGATGTGAACTTTTAAATTACTAATTCAATCTCTTCACTTGTTACAGATTTATTCACATTTTTTTCCTTGGATCAGTTTTAGTATTTTAGGAATTTATCCATGTCATTTAAATTATCTAATTTATGTACAATTGTTCATATAATTCCTTTTAAAACTGTTTAATTTCTGTAAGATCTGTAGTAATGTCCCATCTTTCATTTCAGATTTTAGCAATTTGAGTCTTATCTCTTCATTTCTTGGTCAATTTACTTAATGTTTGTAAGTTTGGTTGATCTTTTCAAAGAACCTGCTTTTGGTTCCATTGATTTTCTCCTTTGTCTTTCTATTCTCTATTTCATTTCTTTCTGTTCTAATCTTTATTTCCTTCCCCTACTTGCTTTAGGTCAATTTCTCTCTTTTTTTTTTCCCTCTCCTACCCCTGTTTTTTCTTCTTTTTCAAGAGTCTTAAGGTGGAAGTTTCCATTACTGATTCAAAATCTGTTTTCTTTTGTCATATAGACATTTGTGGGAATAAATTGGCCCCCAAGCACTGTTTTAGTTGTCTCCCATGAGTTTTGGTAAGTTGTGTGTTAATTTTCAATTATTTCAGTGTACTTTCTAATTTCCCTTTTGATTTTTTTCTTTGACAAATGTAATTTTGGGTTTTTTTAATTTCCAACATATTTGTGAGTTTCCCTAACTACATTCTGTTTTTAATTATGAAAACTACTCAATTGTGTTTTTGTTTTGTATTGTTTGTGATTGTGATTGTATTTGTGATTATGTTTTGTATTATTTCCATCATTTTACATGTATTCTAGTTTGTTTTATGGATTACTATATGTTTTTTCTTGAAGAATGTTTATGGGCAGTTGAGAAGAATGCATATTCAGCTTTTGTTGAATGGTTGTTCGAGATATGTTTGTTAAGTCTAGTTGGCTTATATTGTTATTTGAATCTTCTATTTTTTAGTTATTCTTTTGCTGATTTGTTCTATCCATTATTAAAATGAGATATTGAAGTCTCTAACTCTTGTCATTTTATTGTTTATTTCTCCCTTTATTTCTGTCAGGTTTTCTTACATGTATTTTGAAATTCTGTCATTAGGGGCATATATGTTTATAATTGCTGTAGCTTCCTGATGAATTGACAGTTTTCCATTAAAAATGTTTCTCTTTATCCCTAGTAACTGTTTTTTGTTTTAAAGTCTATTTTGGGGGAAGCGGGCAAGATGGCGGAGAAGCAGGAAGCTCTGTAATCCGCGCACGCCCATGGATTGAACTGAGAAGGACTGAAGTGATAAAACTTGGATTTGCAAGTGGGGGAAAGAAGAAACAGATGCCAGAAAGAAGACAACCTCAAAGATGCCTGAGTGAGTGACTGTGATCTGGGAAATTAGGGGACGGGCGGGTCCCGGTGGCGCAGAGGGAAGGAGCTCCCGAGCCCAACACAGGGAGAGCGCGCTGTGCCCCGGAGAGACCAGGGGAAGAGAAAGACGGAAAACGCACCTAGAACCATCTCTAAGTGAGGAAAAACTCGCACGTCTCCCCATATATATACTTCTGAGCGCCAGGAGAGAAATCCGTCCCATCTGGCCGAGAATTCTTCCTTGGGCGCAGCGGCAGCGGCATCCACTCCAAGCCGCACCGGGAGCGGCGGCGGTGCGAAAAGCAGCGACAGCGGCACCAAGAAAGGCGCCTTGAAAAGCGGCAGTGGCGGCGGCGGCGGCGGTGGCGGCGGTGCCGCCACGAAAAGGCAGCGCAAGCCGGGCTGGGAGGCCGGCCGCCAGTGGGAACGCATCTCATCCCCGGTGACGGTGTTGAACTGCACGGACTGGGATTTGGAAGTGAGGCGGAGCTTGGAGAATACAGTTTGGCTCGCCCGCGGCACAGGGAGATCGGACTCAGAAGGGCGGCTTGCAACGCTTGGTTCCGGCAAAGCTTTGAAGCGGCGCCATTCTTCTCCCCGCAACCACCAAGGCGGAGACTCAGAGAGAGCAGCCCCCCGAGACCTGACCGGACGCCAAACCGCGCCCGTCCGCACAGGGGAGTTGTCTTTTTTTGTCTTTTTTTGTCTTTTTTTTTCCTTTTTTCTTTGCTTCTCCTTCTTTTCTGCTGCCATCCAGATATATTTCCCGTAGCATATTCTTATCTCTCCTCTTGGCTGGTTATATGCTTGTAGACTGCCCACAGACTTTTGCTCTCTGTCCCCACCTTGTTTTTCTTTTGCTTTTTCTTTCTGTTTCTTTTTCTTCTCTCTTTTTTTCTCTTCTTTCTTTTCATTCCTTTCCTTTCCTTTTCTATACTTCCTCTCCCCTTTTGGCTTGCTTGTTTGTTTGATTTGTCTGTGCATGTGCATGCTTTTGTTCCCTGTATGCTAGTCTGTTTCCTTTTCAGGGATACCTCAAAAAACAAACCAAATTATACATGGTGGAGAGTCCCAAATATCACTGACCAGGGAAATAAAATAATCAAAGGCACAACAACAGAAACCGAGGGACACCATTAAAAGAACACTTCCTGAAACAACAGGCCCTGGACAGTCAATGAGCCTCCTTCAATAGAGCAATACTAACAGGTGCACAGTACATAACGAGCTTTTAAAACTGACAA
>CM053561.1:82453145-82472716 GCA_028646485.1 Cryptoprocta ferox
AGAAAAGGAAAGGAAAGAAAAAAAAAATGGGGGGACAGAAACAACAAAAGACAAAGGACAGTCTAAAAGAGTAAAACTAGCCGAGGGGAGAGATAAGAATGAGGTAAAGGAAAATATATCTGGATGGCAAGAAAATATCTCCCGTGCAGATGGGCGTGGTTTGGCGTAGGTAGGTAGGTCTTGGGGGCTGCTCCCCGAGGCCCAGCCTTGGTGGTTGTGGGGAGAAGAATGGAGGTGCCCCAAGCCCTTCTTGAACCAAACGTTGCAAGCCACTCTTTTGAGTCCGATCTCCCTGTGCGGCAGGCGGGTCAAGTTGTATTTTCCAAGCCCCGCCTCATTTCCAAATCCTAGTCCATGCACTTTAATGCTGTCGCTGGAGATGAGATGTACTCCCTCAGGCAGCCGGCTTCCTAGCGGGGATTGAGTAGGGAGAGTCAGGGAGCAGTTTTCTCCTGGCACCGCCTGGAATCGGCATGCTGCCGCCAAGCCCAAGGAATAATGTGCCAGCTAAATGGGATGGATTTCTCTCTCTGCGCCCAGCCGTTCTATATGGGATGATAATATCCCTCTCTGTCCTGGGCTGAGTTATTTTCTCTTCTCTAGAGACAGTTCTATGAACGTTTTCAGTCTCTCTTTCTCTTCCCCCTTTCTCTCCAGGGTCCGCACGCTCTCCCCGGCTCTGCGCTGGGGAGGGGCTCCCTCCCCTCCACACCTCCGGGCCAGCCCGTTTTTATTTCTCCAGTTCACACTCACTCAGGCACCTTTGAGGTTGTCTTCTTTGTGGACTCTGTGTGTTTTCCTCCCACTCTTGCAGATCAGAGTATTGTGGCTTCAGTCCTTCTCAGTTTGAAAGATGCGGGTGGGTGAAAATTACAGAGCTCCCTCCTTCTCCGCCATCTTGCCCCCACCCCCTTGCATTTTCTAGAAAGAGAAAAATGAAACAAATGTGCATATTAAGTAGTGAAATAAGAGCCAGAATATTTAATGAGGACAAGAGAGAGAAAAATGTGGTGTATTATCTTTTGAAGTGTTCTCAGAAGGCACTTTTAGGGAGATTAAGTATTTGTTACATTGGTAGCACTTAAAATGAGGTAACTGTTTTTCCTTTCCACATGTCATATAAGGGTGCACATAAAATATTGATTAAGGGATGGATATTCATCATCATATTGGAGATGTAATTTAGGGAATTATTAACCTTAAACTGGTAGGATTAGAGGAGGTTGGCTAGGGTATTATTAAATTCAGAGAAGGGGTCAAGGTAGAAGCCTTGTGATCCTTGACCTCAGAAATCATGAAGCACCCAGCAGATTGTTCAGCATGGAAAGTGGTGGTCTTTGATATGACAGGAGTCACTAGAGTTTGTGGGTCCAAGGCTAATAGGACTAAGAGTTTCAGGTTGGGGGACTCAAACTTTGGGATTGGAATCTGAAGTTAGCATTTTACCTTCTCTTGTGGAAATTATGTTAAAAAACAAAAGAATGAGAAGCGTGTGAGACTCCACTTGCAGTGAAACTAGAAGAAAGCTGAAACTCTAAAGTGTAAGGTAGAAGTCTTCGGAAGCAGTGAATTGTTAAGTAGGGACCTCTGTATCAGAAAGTGGGATGAGGATTCCAGGGCTTTTGATCTAAGAAGGAGCCAGAAAAAGGTTTTTCAATAATGGTGGGCACAGCCTGGATTGCAGAGCTTAAACCCTTTAGACCAGCAAGGTGGGATAGCCCATTGTGGAGGATTGGAGCTCTCCGTACATGTTATGGTTGTGAGGAGCCACGGGTGCAGGGTTTAATTAGGAATTAGCAGAAAGCTGTCTTTGGCTAGCATGGAGAAGGAGAGATGATACCTTTGAAAAACCCCACAGATGCCCATAGTCACCCCCCAGGGAGGAGTAAAACAATAAATGTGGTTACAAATCCTTGTTCCTACACAGTATGACAGAGGAATGGCCCTGTATTGCATCCTAAAGTAGCAGATCCAGGAAGACCTTGGCGTCTTCAAAGCTGAGTGATGAGAAAAGGCCCAGCACAAGTGACCTGCAGTTATTGTGAGAGAAAGCAAGAAATAGAACAGGCACACAAATGGCAGATGAAGAGAAGTCAGCTGAACACTAAGGCTAGGGAATAGGTGAATATTGTGACCAATGATTTCCTCATGGATTCAAAAAGGAAAAAAAATGGTAAAAAAGCAAAACCAACAAATAAACAAAACCATGATCTGACATTAGAGAATCTGTTGGTGTAATTTTTTACATTATTTCATTAGAAAGAAAATTCATATGCCAATCATAATCATACCCATTTTGGCTCTTTAAAATTCTTATCCTACACGATGGAAGGCAGCTTCTGTATTTTTATGTGAACATTCCATAAGAAATGCTTAGATGTGGCTCATATGTATGGTTACTTTGTCTCATTTTAGATGTCCAGACTGCAGGTGATCTGATGGAGACTGGCCAGGAGCATCAGAGCAGACGTTTGTGGCAAGTTGGATTGGCCAACAACGAAACATCAACTAAAGAGAGAACCAGTTTAGGAAAAACACTTAATCTGAGTGCAACCCTCATTTCAAAACTGATTAGAAACAATGGAAGCTCTTCAGGAGTGAAGCAAGAGGAGTTTAACGTGTGTCAGAACACGTTTCTTCCTGGTGAGTCTGGTGGGATGCCTGCTGGAGGGAAGGCCGAGGAATGTGATACAACTGGGAGTCCCCTCAGATATGTCGAGTGTCGTAATTGTCATCAGAAGAATCAAACCTTGCAGCAACCTCTTGAATTTAATGGGCAAGGGAAAGACTTCAACAAGGAGGCAACATTCTTTTCCTATAGGAAGGCTCACATGGGAGAGACTGCCTATAGATATTATGAATATCAGGAAGCCTGTGGTGAGTCAGCTGCCACTGCCCAAGAGAGAACTCACATAGGAGAGAATCACTGTGGATGTAACGAATGGGGGAACACCTTTTGTGAGAAACCAGCACAATTGAATCTTGATCAAGCTGGTTGTGAGGAGCAACACTATAAACGTAATCAAAGTGTGGATAATTTCAGCAGGAAATCATACCTCACTCAGCTTTCGAGAACTCAGTTAGAAGAGAAAACTTTTGAATGTGAGGTATGTGCTAAAACTTTCTACAAGAAGTCTAATCTCAGTAAACATCGGAAAATACACACAGGAGAGAAACCCTATAAATGTAGTGAGTGTGATAAGACCTTCATTAGTAAAACAGTTCTTATAATACATCGGAGAACTCATACAGGAGAGAAGCCCTATGCATGTGTCAAATGTGAGAAATCTTTCTGCCATAAGTCACACCTAACTGTTCATCAGAGAATCCACACAGGGGAAAAACCGTATGGATGTTATGAATGTGGGAAATCCTTCTCTGTGAAAACAAAACTTACTGTACATCTGAGAACACACACAGGGGAGAAGCCCTATGAATGTAATGAATGTAGGAAAACCTTTTACCAGAAGTCAGCCCTCACTATACATCAACGGATTCACAATAGGGAGACACATCATGAATGCAACGATTGTGGTAAAACATTCCATAAGAAGTCAGTTCTCACTGCACATCATAGAACTCATACAGGAGAGAGACCTTATGAATGTAAACAATGTGGGAAATCCTTTGGCCATCGCCCAGCTCTCACTGTACATCAGAGAACTCACACAAGAGACAAACCTTATAAATGTAACGAATGTGGGAAATCCTTTTGTGTGAAGCCAAAACTCACCGTGCATCTGAGACTTCATACAGGTGAGAAGCCCTTTGAATGTAAGGAATGTGGGAAAACCTTCTACCAGAAGTCAAAACTCACTGTACACCAGAGAACTCACACTGGTGAGAAACCTTATAAATGTAATGAATGTCGGAAAACCTTTTGTGAGAAGTCAACCCTCAATAGACATCAGAGAACTCACACAGGAGAGAAACCTTATGGATGTAAAGAATGTAGGAAAACTTTCTACCAAAAGTCAGCCCTTACTGTTCATCAGAGAACTCACACAGGAGAGAAACCCTATGAATGTAATGATTGTGGAAAAACCTTCTGTCAGAAATCACACCTCAGCAAACATTTGAGAACTCACACAGGGGAGAAGTCACGTATGGCAGATACTGGCTGTATGTATACCAAAACTCACTATCTTTTTCTGTTGGGCACACAGTTAGCCTACATTTCTCAGCCTCCCTTTGTTGTGGATGGGACCATGTAACAGAGTCTGGCTGAGAGAGTATGAACACAAATGATGAACATTACTTCCAAGTCTGGCCACCAAAAAAAAAACCACATGAATTTGCTGATTTTTTTTTATTCTCTGTGCTCCTGAAGTGCAGTTGACACACAGGTTTGTCTTCAGAGCCATAGAGTGAAGATTCCAACCATGACTTCAGGCAGAAAGGACTGATTGTGGAGGGCAGAAATCTTCCCATCTCTACCTCAGAAATCTTCATTTGCACTTACCTGAGTGAGAAATACTCACTGTTGAACCCTTCTATGTGTGACCTAATTACAGCACTACCAGTCCATTGTAGCCAGTTCACTTTACGAATTTGTGAATTTGTGACAGGCTTCTGTTGAAGTTACCAGTCCTTGTGTAGGAAACTCACATAGGAAAGACCTTTGTTTTCATCTTTCATCCCCAAGTCAGTGGATGGAAAATTAAAAAAATAATAATAATAGGAAGAAAGAATGCAGTAAATTTAGGAATACCTTTATTGGGCAGAGATAGTTCATTGAACAGTGAGAATAAAGTAAAACATCATAAATACCTATCATATCCGAAGTTTCATCTGAATGTCCAACTTGTGTCTGTCAGAGAATTTCTCATTAAGGGAAAACCATCAATTTCAGTAATGTGGATGAAAATTTCAGATAGAAATGATAGATATTGTATTGAAAAAAATTTTGAACTAGTATAAATCAATGGTTCTCTGCTGGGGGTGATTTGTCTCCAAGGGGACATGTGGCAACACTACTGGTAGTAGCACGGTGTCAATTCTGCCTTTTTCTGTTCAGGGTAGTTATAGGGCCCTATTCAGGGTAGTTATAGGGCCCTACTCAGGGTAGTTATAGGGCCCATGAAGATTCTAAGGGGTAGAGAAATAATAGGCTCCACCTTTTGATGTCAGGGCACCTTACAAGAGTATGTGGGATGGGACATAGTAGTGTGGCCATCTTTGGAAAATGAAGTAGGACACTGTCCACTTTATGGCCACAGAGTTCATATTGCTCATACATGTAATCTATACTAACAATCAAAGGGTCTCAATTTATAGAGCTCTTTAGCTCAAAATCTAGGACCTCGTTGTCTGTATCATGTCTATGTACACAGTCTTTGGGCAGTCCCTTCTGGGTGGTTGCTCTTAATCTGAAGACAGGATCTGAAGTGACCAGTTACATGTCCTGCACACACTGAACACACACTGGTAGCACAGTGATGGGAGATTCAAAGATTGTCCATTCAAAGGAGGGGAACTGGGAGGCACTCAACCCCCATACATAGAAACTGAAATCTGGCATCAGTTCCTTAATTAGAGTGTACCGGTTCTGGGAATGACTTCAGGGCTCTGGATTCTGCACTCTGTCATCTTCTCTCTTCTACATGATGTAGCCTGATTTTTTTTTTTTTTTAACTAACTGGTTTCTTCAGTTCTAGTTCCTGCCCAGAGGGCTCTTCTCATTTGAACGGTTTCTAGACTTTGTATTTCAAGTTGACTTAATTCCTTTAAAAAAGTTTTTGTCTCTTTCTCTCCTGACCCTCCCCTGCTCATGCTCTGTCTCTCAAAAATAAATTAAGTAAAAAAAAAGTTTTTGGATTTCTGATAAATTATTATCCACTCCATTAAATGAAAGCCACCCCTATATTTCCAGAATGGGATCCACTCCAATTTGAATGGACAATGATGTGGGGACAATGCTCCTAAGGTGTGTAAAAGCCCTATTTATCATCTAGTGTAAGGATTTACAAGGCACTCTGTTTAGAGTCTCAAGACAGGGTTTGCTCTGAGACTCCATTTTGCCAGTAGCATCCTGAATGTGATCTTTAGCCTGTAGTCATTTCATACTTCCGGGAGCTTTGTTTCTGACTGGAGATGTTGGGAAGGGGGAATTTTATTTTCAAACCTAGGTAGTCCTGGCTCCTTGGTATTTGTCTAGATTATTCTTTAAAACTGAACAATTTCTTTTAGCCCCTCTGTCTCTACCTATACCTACAGTAAGTGACTCTACCAGCTATGGATTTTTTTTCCCTTTTTGTCTCAGGTAGAAACCCACCCTTGGTTGCTCTACTATGTGATGCTGTGGCTACATTTCTCTTATTCCAGCTGACAGAATCTCTGGGTTTCCAAGGAAAGGGCCTGGAGGGAGATTGCAAGGGTGAGCAAGAAGAAGGATTTTCTTTCTTCTTTGGCAGTTATCCATGTAGTTGTGAGCAGGGGTGGGGAAGGTCCTGTTCCTGTTTCTCTGTCTAGATCTTTAGT
Source organism: Cryptoprocta ferox (assembly GCA_028646485.1). Taxonomy (NCBI): domain Eukaryota; kingdom Metazoa; phylum Chordata; class Mammalia; order Carnivora; family Eupleridae; genus Cryptoprocta; species Cryptoprocta ferox. The sequence continues at coordinate 82,459,626 of CM053561.1, forward strand.
ATAGTGAATAGTATATAAGTATACCTGAAGTGCTTAAAACATTTCACTGATAAGTATAAAAGAAGTTACCTTCTATTCCTAGATTTTACATTTTAAATAGGTGTTGGGTTTTGTCAAAGGCCTTTTGTGCATCTGTTGAAGTAATCATGTGTCTTTTGTGAACCATCTGAAGCTACAAAACCACTTCTAGTCATGGGGTTAGCTCAACTGCTTATAGGTGATGTTTCCATTGCTATTCAGGGGAATGTACTACTTTCCAGGAGATGCAGGAAGTATTTTGATAAGGTATAACCAGTTCATTTATGACACAGGTCTGATTAACTCCATCTCAGAAAACTGGGAGATTTATGCCTGGTGTCTCTTACTGAGTAATTTCCCACCATGTTACATTCCTCTGTTCTTCCACAGAAACAGTGCTCTCCAGTCTGGGAGCCTGTTTGGACCTCTCTGCAACCCCACCATATTACTGTCCTACCTGGATGTGGGAGCCATTCAAGAGCAGGAATCTCCTTCTACTTCAATCACTATTTTGGCTCAGGAGCACAGACTCTGACTACCCTTGCTGCCCTTTATTGGGTGAGTGTATTTTCATGGAGCCTTAAGTGACTGACTCCCAGCACACAGGATTTCTAAGACACTATGTTCTTGTGAAAGGTGTTGGTTACATATTTTGTGCCCAGGAAGGCACAAACTACACTTGGCCTTCAATTATGTTTCTTTTTCTTAGCCAATCAGTGGAGACTGTGGGCAAGGGACTGACTGGCTGAGAACCCCCAGCACCGTCATCCCCATTGGTCAGATTTCTGGGATTCGGTTTAGTTCAGGCCTGGATAAGGAATTAAAGAAATAATCACAGTGTGGCTTTGCAGAACCTACATCCTTCTGTCTGGGAACCCAGAACAGTGTGTTAAGTCCTAGAAATGAGCAGACTAGAGACTATGAGGGTAGGGAAGCCTGCTGTGGCCCTCTGGCTGAGGCCAAGGCTTTACTCAGTCTCAGGGGCCAAGGGTCTTGGGCCAGACAAGTCCTACCCACTCTGCACAAACTCAGCTGAGGCAGTTGTACTGAAATAGTGCCTTTATTTCCTCAAGTTCATGGAATATGCTCCAGGGCAGGGAGAATCCTTGCCTAGGAGGGCATATGGCCTTGCTTGGTGGGCAGCTCTGGGTCTTTCTCCTTGCTGACTCCTAGGAGCTTGAGATTGGCCTGCGGGAGGTCAGAGTCTGAGGAGGGAAATCTCCATGTATCCCTGTGCCCACACCCTCATTGGGACCTGCCTCTTCCCACTCCACACTGCCAGCCTCTTCACTTTTGTCTTCTTTGTGCTCTGGGGGAGCACCCTTCTCCAAAGACCATCCTCTGAGGACTCTGTGGATCCCCTCTTTGCCTTCCTGCACCCAGCTCCCTTCATGAGCCATTTCTGCTCCCTGCCACCCAATTCCAGGGCTCACAAGTTCTCCTGGGCCAGCCCCTTCCTCTTGTTTGCTTTGGGCTTGAGCAGGTATCTGCACCCCAAGCTTTTCCAGCTCTTCCTTAAGCCTGGACAAAGAGGGGTAGGGGAGGAGTGTGGGGAGGGGGAAGGGGAGGAGAAAGGACAAGAGGGTGTGAAGAGACCAGGAGACAGGCTGAAAAGGGAGATGCCCTTAGCCACTTTCCCCTAGGGGACTTGGGGGAGGGCCTCCACACCCACCTCTGCCTCTTTTGCTGCAGCTGCTGGCACTTCTGCTGCAGCTGCTCATGGCGCTGGGCAGCAGTATCCAGGAGCTCCTGGGCCTTCCTGTTCTCCTCTTCAAACAGATGTCTGAGGAGGGGGGGCCATCAGCACTGGCATCTCCCTCCCTCCACCCCATTCCCTGTCCCTGTCATCCTTGTCTTACACTGCAGCTGCTGCCTCCTGGCTGCGGAGAAAGAGCCCCTCAGCAATGGTTGAGCACCCATCAGCCCCAAACTGGGAACACAGACGATGCTTCACATCCTCCAGCTTTGCCTCCATGAGCTTCTCTGCAGCAGGAAAGGACAGATGAGCAGGGCAGCGCAGGGCAAATCAGGGCCTCCCCATTCTCCGGGCCTCACCTTCCTTGAGCAATTGCTCCTTGCTGCTGTCCAGGGTGCCAATCTCCTGGGCCATCTTCTCTGGCCTCTGAGTAGGTAGAAAGGAGGCCTGTCCATGTGTTTTGGCCTCCTCCCATGCACCTCAGAGAAGCCTACCTGGATCTGGTCTTTACTCAGCATGCCTCACTTCCTACTACTCTGGCTCTCTGAGCACACAATGGACGTTCCAGCTTCAGGGCCTTTGTACTGGCCATCCTCTCCACCTGGAACTGTCTCACCCCAGATACCTGTGATGCTGTCCTTGAGAGGCTTATGAGGTGGTTAATGTTGAGGAATTTTGCAAGCTTTGAATTCAGGTCTGAGGCAAGTATTTACTACAGGGGATCCTAAAAATATTACAAATCAGAAATGTTCCCTGGAGAATCATTTACTAGCCCTGCATTGCAGCTCCTCTTCCCTTTACATGGCCTCCTCACCGAACCTCTCTATCCCAACATTTATTCTCTCTGCCCCTTTTATTTGGCATCTAGGATCCCCAGGGGGCAAACAGCAGTCTGCTTGGTTCCCCACTGTCTGTCCTGTGCCAGTCATGGCTGCAAACACATCCATGGATCTTCTCTATGGATAACCTTTCCTTGGTTCATCAGGGCTTCTTCTGGCCACTGCAGGGCCCTGGGGAAGCAGCAGGGATGGGCAGGCAGGACCAGTGAAGAGGATGACACTGGGTGGCAATGAGGGTGGTGATAAGGCACTGAGCTGAGAGCTATTTTGACATTAGGGTACCGGGTTGGCTCAAAAGCAGGTGAGAGGAGGGAGGCCTGCAGTGTGACCTTCAGTTTTGGGCTTGGGACGGTCAGGGAAGATGTGGAAGGTGGGAGGAACAGCTTTGAGTGACTCACGTGGAACTCCCAGAGGTCCTTGTGCTGGCCCATCAGATCCTCCAGCTGTTCCTCAAAATCCAACCTGGGGGCCGGCCACACAAGATGAGGGACCAGGGGCTGAGACACCCCTCCCCAACCTGGCCCAGACCAGGGGTTTCATGTACAGGCCTTGGGAGGCTTGCCCATGTTCTTTGCTTTGCAGGAAGTACCTTCCCCACCTTGACCTTCCAAGCCTCAGGTCAGCCAGCTCCTCTTCTAACCTCCATTCCTGATATTACCTGCACCTACAACCCACCCCCGCACACTGCCCCCTCACCCCCCACCTGGCCTTGGGCACTGGGCTTTACCTCAGTTGCCTCTGTTTGTTCTTCTCTTCCTCGATCTGGGAGTTCAGAGCAGAAATTCGCTCCTTGCACTCCTGCAGGATGGTCTGCTTCCTGCGAAGAGGCAAGGTAGCCCTCAGTCATGTTCTCTGAATATCTCCCCTGGATGGGGCTGGGTGGGGCTTCTGCCTCCTATAGGGGTCTGTTGTAGCCTTCTAGATTGAGGTCCTTCTCTAATAACTTCATGGGGGGCATGAGCACATGCCCCCTGGGAATAGAGTTGTGAAATCAGGGAGATCAACAGGGACATGGTCAAGTGTGTGTGTGTGTGTGTGCATACACACACACACACACACACACATCACATCCCAATTTCCCCACGCAGTTCCAGTCTTGGTATGCCAGGGCTCAGTGACTCTGGTCACAAAATAAGCTAAATTAATGTTCAGAAGTGGAGAGATGGATTCACAAATATTGAAGTAGATGGAAGATAGCGGATGAATAGAGAGAGACTGAATGGCTTGATGCCTAAATGAGGGGACAGATGAGTGAGCAGATAGCCCAGGAGCCTATTTTGGGGAGAGTGAAACAGCTAAAGGAATTTGATATTCTAGCAAATGAATGATTATCCCAGTGAGTGAGAGTACCCTTAACACTACTGCCTTATGTTGGGGCCAAGGTGGGAAGACATGCATCTGACCTCTCCTTTTTACAAAGGGAGAAAATGAGAGCTGTGGGTCCAGGACTGAGTTTCCTTCTTTCTCTACTCCACCACAGTGAGAGGGGAAAAGCAGAGCAAGGCCCAGCTGGAAGCTCTTACCTCTGTGCTTCACTTTCCTTCTCTTGGCAGTGGAGCCGGAGGATCCTTAGGGTCTCTGCAGGGATAGGAACCAAGTGCCCCATGGGAATCCATTAAATCATCAGGACTGGGCATAGGTAATAGGGTCAGATAACATGGGGTCTCGTGGACACCTGATTGGACTTTGTAATTTACTTCAAGTCTTGTAGAAGCCACAGGAGGGATGCAAGCTGATTCAGGTTTCAAAAGGATTCAGCTGCTGTGGAGAGACGGTCACATTGCCTCTGCAGGGTGACAAAGGCAAAGCCTGGACACAGAATAGCTACAATTACCTTGCTTTTTGTTCAAGATCTCTTTCAGGCGTACTTTCTCTCCACTCACTGGAAAACACAGTAAGATGTTCAGGCATCAGGGACCACCCACTGCACCCTCAGGGAGCATACCTGACCACAGTCACATAGGCAGTTTGGTACAACTGTACCCCAATCCAAAATGTGGACCCCTTGAGTTGAGCCCCCTCCCATCTTGTGTCCACACTCCCTGTAAGCAGCAAAGGGCCCTGATGTTGATAAAGGGTGACTGTGACGATCCTGCAGAATGCCAGTGCATTTTACATGGACGGGAGAGAAAAACACACCATATTAACTGGGATATGTGCTATGACGAAACACATCAAGCAGTAAGGGGAATGTGATCAGGTGGGGACAAAGTGCTGTCTTTAGATGGGATGACTGGGGAAGGTTTCTTTAAGAAGGGGACATTTAGACTAAGAGCTGATGATGATGTATGGCAGTAGGAACCTGTGGTATCTGGGGCAGAATAGCCTAGCAAAGGCCCTGAGGTGGGAGTATGCTTGGAGGGTACAGAGTGGGAGATTGGTAGGACCTGATGCCACAGAGGGGGAAGGAGCCCTTGGCCACAGCAAGAATGCTAAGTGTCCAGATATTAAGTTCAGGAAGGCATGCTACTGGGGACCTCTGGGTGACCCTCTGCATGCTTACGTGAGTCCATTTCCTTCTGCAGGGCCTCCCAAACAGTTCGGGCCTCTCCCAGCTCCTCACTGGCCTTCTTTTTTGCTGTGCCAAAAAGCAAAACAAAACAAAATACCAGACAACATATAAGTGCAACATCCAACTACACCATTCCTTGCAAATAGTGACATTTCACATTTATCTTGAAGCAAACTGGGTAAGGGGTGGGGAGGACAGATTTTACAGGGCAAGAAATGAGACTTCCAGAGCCCAAGCCCTTCTTGTTGGTCTCGGTTGGCAGCAGGGCCAGGTTCATGGACACGTGACTACAGCAGTTGCATTAAGACAAACCCATCCTTGGTTTAATGATCTGCTACTGCTGTCACGAAAAACGTACTTGGTAATCTTTTAACCAAGGGCCCTTCAAATCACGTAGCTGGTCCCTGAGCTCACCTTGCTGAACCTCATTAATCCGATTAATCAGGACCTCAACCCTGGGCTCTAGGCTTCCCGCTGTAGGGAGGAAATGAGGTTGAATGGAGGTGACAGGGCAGGCAGAGGGAGTTAGGGGCCCTACAGGGACTCCCATTCTGGGTAGAGGATACAAGGGAAAACATAAATAGAAATTCTGAGTCAGGCTGTAGTAATTGCAGTGAAGAAAAATAGAGGGGCAAGGAATTAAAGAGTGAAGGAGTGAGGCATGTTCTTCAGATATGGGAAGACATCTTGAAGGCCCCAAAGCAAGGGGAGGGAAGTTCCTGGGTGGGGGCAGTAGGTAGTCAGTGCAAAGGCCTTTCCTGAAGGGGGAACATGGCTAGAAGAAGCCAAGTGAACAAGCAGAGAGCAGCAGAGGTAAGGTGGAGGGAAAGGAGGTGAAGGTGAAAACCTGGATTTAACTGAGTGTGGTGGGGACCACATGGGTGGCTAGCAAGAGGGTTTTGGGGAAATGTTTTGCCTTCTGTCCCCTTATACTTTAATTTCAAATCACAGGACTATATTTTTACTTCAAGGAGTTTTAAAAGTAGGAAAGAGCCAACGAGTTAATTTCCAAAGGTTGTGAATTGTGGGGCCTGGAACTGAATCCACTTCTGCCTTATCCCAAAGCTCAGGCTGTGCCTCAGTTACAGAGAAGACATGTGACCTTTCTGCAATTTCTTCACCATTTCCATCAGGTCTTCAATTTTCTGTGAGGACTTGGCCTGCCCTGTGGAGACAAAACCAAACATTTCATAATCCCAAAGGAGAGGGCCCAAGGAAGGGTCCAACAACTTTGGTATGGGACTGTAGGGGGCTCAGGTCTCCAGCCAGAGTGGTGCTCCTGCTCCTTGTCCTGAGATGGACACTGAATTCAAGAGGAGTCAGGCCATTTCACGGTCAACTTTTCCTAAAGTGTGAAATCATACCACAGATTACCCCTTAATAAAACTCAGGGCAAGGGGAGCGCTGAACTTTCACTGCCTGTACTATTCACGACTGGATCAAAGCTCATGATGTAATAACGAAAGAAAAAGAAAGGAGGGGTATAAAAAAAACTGGAAATAAGAAGTCAAAAATCACTGTAACTGGCAGATGGCTAATTAACTAGAAAGTTCTGGAGTGTCTTATAAAAAAAACTCCACAAAGAACAGTAAAAATTTAATAACATATCATCTCATCTGCACATTAATAAAAAGAACTATTCTATATACAATCGATTATTCTGAAGCCTCTCAGTAAAAGATTTCATATTCACTTGTTTATAACCAATATAGGTGCTTATTTTTAATCCCTTAATGAACTAGCAGATGTAGGCAATTATTAATGGTACTAACATCACAATAAAGATAACTGGACATTATGAGCCACTTGATGTAAAAATACAATATAGGATTCTTGCCAAAAAAAAGTCAAACTAATGTCTTTTAATTCTCTTAATCTAAATACTAATTTAGGGGAAATAAAGGAACACAAGACACATTCGGATGCAATTAGCAACATCCAGACTGGCAACTTTACAGGAAGAAATCAGTTTTCTTAACAAATTTTGGGGGGAAAGGAAAAAAAAAGAAGATCCTTACAGACTAAAGGGGATTAAAAAGACATATAAATCAATCTCAAAATGGACTCTATTTAGATCTTGATTCAAACAAATGCACTTTAAAAAATATTGATGACAATCAGGGAAATTTGAAAATTGACTGGATATTTGATGAAACAGGAATTATTGTAGCTGTTATTCAGATAGGACAATACTATTGTGGTTAGTTTTCTGAAAAGAAATGAAATAGTGGAGTAGGTGGTAGTGAGTGGATGAGGATAAAAAGGAAACAAGGTTTGCCAAAAGCTGATAAATTGTTAAAGTGGAAAGATGGGCTCATGGGGGTAATTATACTTTGTTCTTGCCTTTTGTATATGCTTAAAAATTTCCATAATAAAAATTTTTTAAAAAGCAACTAGTCAGGGGTGCCTGGCTGGCACATAGAGCATGTTACTCTTGATTTCAGGGTTGCAATTTTGAGCCCCATGTTAGGTGTAGAGATTAGTTAGAATAAAATATTTAAAAAAAAAAAAGCAATGAGTCAATATAAAGAAGGTAAACCATCACTTCTAGAGAAGAGTGGAGGAAAGGAGGAAACAGTTAAGCAAAAATTTTACAAATCATCAATAAATATTTGAAAAGATATACAATCTCAGTCATGATTAATGAGATGAAAATAACATATTGTACCTATTTGGTCGGTAAAGATTAAAAGTCTGACAATGGCCAGTGAGATGATGTGGGGAAATTCATACATAGACTGGAAACTGAAGTGACCTTTCAGAAGACAGTTTTACTATATCAACATTTGAAGACATAAGTCCTAAGAATTTACGTTTAAGTATTCAAAAGGCATGTTAAATGACACTGAGAGAGTATTTGTTATTTCAAAAGTGGGAAACAACTTGAAAGCCCATTGGCCAGTTACAATTCATTCCCACAACAAAATACTGTGCGGCCATTGAAAAGGAGGTAAATTCATTACGCATTAAACATGGAAAGAGGCCCTAGATACATTAAAAGAAGTTAAAAATTATGTATATAGAATCCCATATGGCTACAAAAAGAGGTGAAATATATACCAGTCTGTCTACAAACATATGCATACCATGTCTAGATAATTTCTGGCCAAAATCACAAAAATATTTTCGACAGTAGTTACCTCTGGAGGGTAGGACTAGAAGGACAGGCAAGAGGATGTTTATCTTTCACCACACATACTTCTGCATATGGTTATATTTTTTAAAGTTAACTTCCCCAAGAGACCCCAAATTGATTTTTACAGTTTGTTTGGGCAACGAATTCCCCAAGTATTAATAGACTAGGTAGTGAGCTGCACTGTTTTTATTTTCTATTGCATATGTAGTGCCTGCCATAAGGTAAAGCACAGATTGGCAATAAATATCTGTTGAACGAGGCAACTAATATCAACAAAAAGCCAGGGCACAAAATAGCCTTGTGTAGTATGAGTCCCCTACTTTTTAGTTTTTATTTCAAATTTACTAAAAAGTTGCAGAAATAGGATACACAGCTCCTATATGCCCTTCACTCAGATCCCCCATTTGCTAACATTTCTGAACCTTGAGACTGAGTGGCAGACACAATGTTTCATTACCCCGTAACTCCCCGGTGTGAAGAGCAAAGTACAAGGACTTTGTGTAGTAACCACAGGACAACATATGTTGAAATACTATGGTCTGATGTCACGGTGTTAGGAGGGGGCTTTGGGGCGGTGATGAGGTCATGACGGCGGAGTCCTGTCGAACGGGATCAGTGCCTTTATAAAAGAGACGTCAGACCGCTCCCCACCCCTTCCTCCCTGTGAGGAAGCAGGCTGGAGCCAGGAGCTGGTCCTCACCAGACACCGTAGCTGCCTATGCCTTGGTCCTAGACTTCCAGCCTCCAGAATCAGGAGAAGCAAAGTTCTGTGGTTTGCAAGGCGATCCAGGTTACGGTATTTCCACTAGAGCAGCGCAAACTAAGACACTGGTGAAGTAACTAAAGCACCTACATGTACTAGCTTATGTGAGGGCCTGAAACAGCCACACCAAAAGGCTCTTTTAGCGCAGCCTTGGCCATCGGAGGTGTTTAATAAACGGGATATATATGCATCTGTCCCATTTTTCTCTTCACCCTTGGCTGAGGGCCGTCACTGGCCGCCACGCTCTGCTCCAAGGAGCCTTCTGTGCTAAGGTTCGCTCTTCACACCTTTCCTCTGTAGGACACCCCGGAGCCGCACCGGGTCCCAAGGCTGCACCAGTGTAGGTGGGTCTGAAGGGAGCGAGGGCAGGCTCCCGGAGGGAGGGGAATGTTCCAGAAGCGTACCACGCGGCCGGGTGGCGTCACCCCTGCCCCGGGAGCTGGGAACTCATCAGGTTGGCGTCGGAAAAAAACGCGGACGCTGGGTGCAGTCGGCCTGAACCCCGCTTCAGAAGAGCGATACCCGGTGAGAACCGTTCTGGGGCAGCAGGGACGCCCAGACGTGGCTGCGAGGGCAGAAGAAGGAGGCTCACTCGGGCTGCGCGCAGAGAGCTGCTCGGCCCAACAGGAAGGTGTCCCCCGGGGCTACTTCACACAGCCGAAGCCGACCTGCCCGCGTTTTCTCGGCAGCGGGAGGGGGAGGGCCGCCGCATGTCCCCGCCCCACCTGCCCAGCCTGGTCTCCCACTGCCGTCCTTGCGGGGGCGGGGGGTCAGCACTACCTCCTGGCTTCTCAGCCGGGCCCGTGGCTCCCACCCGCTCCTCGCTCGAAGGCCCCAGCTGCCCCGCCATTTTCTCCGCTCGCGGACGCCCTGCGTGTTGGCGCCTCGGCTGGGATTGGACCAAACGCGCGCGGGGGGCGGGGCGCCCCGCGGCATGCTTGCGCAGTGTGTTCCAAGTGCTTGAGCCTCGAGCTGCGGTAGGGCCCAACGGCTTAACACAGGTGCTAGTGCGCATGTTTAAAATCTCTGGGGCCGCAAACTCAGAGTAGGGGAGGTGGGGTGTGTGTGTGGTGCATGTGGTGTTCCAGGCTTGCGATTGGCAGTTGAGGAGTCAGTGACTGCGCATGTGTAGACACCTCCAGAAGGCCCCGCCCGAGTTTACTGAGCTTGCGGAGGTTAGGGGGAGAGCGCTTTTGCCCTGTGTTGGGTCCAGGGTTTGATTCTTGTCTCTGCTGGTATTACTTCCTACGCACCTAGGGAGTGTAACCCCAGGAATGTAACTTCTAACTAGGCAACATGGAATTTCTTGGAGTCTAGAGGAAATTTACTCCTAGATCCTTGGGATAGCAAGCTTGCCTAAACACTGCATTTGTCAGTAAATTTCTTGGGGGTTTTTTTGGTCTTATTCCTTCTCTGTGCCTGTAAAAAGCTTTCCTAATTGTTTAGTTCTGCGGACCTGTCCTCTATTTGCTACATGGGGTGCTGTATGATTTATGAATCAGTTGATGAAGCCAATTAGATCTTTCATAATAAAGGACAGGTGAAGTGGGGAAGAAACAGAAGTTTAATAACATGGATTCCTCCTGTATACATGGAAGAAACCCAGGGAAACTGAGTAATTCCCTGAAATAGCTTACCACCACCTTACCTGCTATTATGGGCTAAAGTTAGAGACTTTGGTTTGAGGGGCAAAGTAAATGAGGGTATGGTTGTAATGTGCCTTTCCCGTTGATAAAATTTCTACAAATTTAGAGTCGTCCATCTCTTCCTAGTACAAATGGAGATTTTCCTTTTAAATGTAAGTGTTCCTCACCAAAAGACAACTTATACTCAGTCCTCAGAGGTCCTTTTGTGTCTGCTGTACTTTAAAATCAATCAGGCCTGTTAACCTTAATAAAACTACCATGGGGGGCGCCTGGATGGCTCAGTCGGTTGAGTGTCCGACTTCGGCTCAGGTCATGATCTCACAATTCGTGGGTTTGAGCCCTGCATCAGGCTCTGTGCTGGCAGCTCAAAGCCTGGAGTCTGCTTCCGATTCTGTGTGTCCCTCTCTCTGCCCCTCCCCTGCTCATGATCTGTCTCTCTTTGTCTCTCAAAGATAAATAAATGTTAAAAAATTAAAAAAAATAAAACTACCTTTTACCAGCAAAAGTCAGGTTTGTTTGGAAACATTAGAGAATTGCAAATGGGACAAGCAATCTACTGAAAAACCACAGGTGAGTCCTGAGAAGGAAGGAGAGGAGGCTCTTTTACAGAGGAGGCAGGGTGTTGGGGAGGGGAGCTGTTGTAAACTAAAACTCGGGGCTGAAAGAATAGTGACTTCTCATTGGCTGGGCAGTGACTGTCTCTCATTGGCTGGGCTGTTGCTAGGGGAGGAAGAGGCCTTCTTTCCACCTGCTGGGTTAGGGAAGTGTATCTACCTGCAAGGTGCCTCTTTATCTGTTGCTAGAGTCTAAGAGTGCCCCCTTCCAAACCTTAGGACTTACTTTCAGTGAGGTTCCTTATTATTAATTTTCCAAGGCTCAAACAATGCTTATTTCAAAGAGCCGTGCTCACTCCTTCTGTGGAGTTGGCTCTGCATCCTCATGGACCAGACCCTCCTGGAAGGTGGTGCTGAGTCCTCAGCTTCAGGACAACGTGGAGCTGTGGGAGGGAAAAGTGAGTAAGATGGAGCAAAGGGTTTCTGTGTGTAGTGAATGGTGAAAAGTGTAGTCTTCAGAGGACCTGGTGGAGGAAAGGTTTGATGTGGAAACCTGAGTTTTTAGTTATTTCAGTGTGTGTGGTACAAGATTTTGTGTATGGTGTAACATACTGTCTTCTATTGCTTGTGGCTCATTTTCCCAGAAGTATTTATTGAGGAGACTGTCCTCTCTATGTTAGGTGTTCTTGGATCCCTTGAAAAGTAATTGACCACATTCTGCTGCAGTGATCCTTGTACCTGTTTTTATCTCAACACTCTCAAGACTCTTTTGTTTACTATAGCTTTGTAAAGCTTTGCTCTTTCTCAAGATGGATTTGTCTATTCAGGGCCCTTTGTGGCTTCATACACATTTCAGGATTGTTTTTTCTTGTTTTTTGAAAAATTCCTTTGAAATTTAGAATCTAGATTGGAACTGAATCTAGATTGCTTTAGGTTGAATGAAAAATTTTACAACATTTTACAATCTACGAAGGTGAAATATCTTTCCATTTACTGGTCTCTTCTTCAATTTCTTTATCAACATCATGTAGTTTTGATGTTATAGAATTTTCATATCTTTGTTAAATTTTTCCCTAGATATTTTATTATTTTGATGAAATTGTTAGTGATATTGTTTTCTTAATCTTTCTTTGTAAAGGTTTGTTATGAGTATGTAAGGATCAAGAATGTCCTGTCCCCTCAAGATTCTTCTACTGGATTAACAATCAAATTGATATGACACAGATTAACAGAAGATCAAATTTAATTTTTGTATATGGGGAATCCAGAGAGACATGGGAATTCTGAACACACTTAGGCAAAATAAATATATATGTCGTCTTGAACTAAAGACAAGGAGGTATGGGTCAGGAGCCTCAAAGGGAAGGAATGCAGTTCACAGAAACATGAAAAAGAGGGTTTGGTAAACAAATGTTTTCCTGTCCTCTCAGACACAACGAGACATAGAGGACTTTAACCAAACAGACCTTGCTAGGTTCTTCCCTGTCTACCATTACTGGTTCATATCATAATGTAGTTATCTATGGTGATAACTCTCTTCCTGGAGCACATCCTCTGTCTAAATACTTTTAGGCAGCTGTGTGGGATGTAAAGAGATTTTTCTGATTCTGCTGGGTTTTGATTTTGATTTATTTTTGACAGAGTGGGGGAGAGGAGCAGAGAGAGAGAGAAAGAGAGAGAGAGAGAATGGGAATCTTTTTTTTTTTTGCTATTTTATTTTATTTTTTATTATATTTTTTACAGTTTATTGTCAAGTTGGTTTCCATATAACACCCAGTGCTCATCCCCACAAGTGCCCTCCTCCATGCCCATCACCCCCCTTCCCCTTTCCCCCTCCCCCTTCAGCCCTCAGTTTGTTTTCAGTATTCAAGAGTCTCTCATGATTTGCCTTCCTCCCTCTCCCTAACTCTTTTTCCCCCCTTCCCCT
>CM053561.1:82473216-82493381 GCA_028646485.1 Cryptoprocta ferox
TATCACATTGATGGGTTTGCGAATATTGAACTAGCCTGTAACCCAGGAATGAATCCCACTTGATCATGGTGGATGCTGGGAGCTGCATTGGCCTTGCTGGATGACGGTCACAGTGAGGAAATGGCAGACGTTTGAACAGCTCCTGCCATGAGAGGCGAAACTGGTATCTCCTTCTACTACTACTGCTCATGTTGAAAATAAGCCTGTTGTCATTAATTAGGCCTTACAGCATTCCAAATCAGACCTATATTCCCCACACAGTTACCTCATAAGAAAAAACATTTTCCTGTCCCTGCATAAGAGATTTTGGATCAAAACACTATAAATGTTTGACAAAAGGCTCTTCTAATGAGCCTTGCAGACCCAAAACATAGACTTGAAGGGGTTAAAAACAGAAAAATTGCATTTAAATCTGGTCCGGAGAAAAGAAGCCTAAATTGGAGATAAAAAATGGAAGACAAGGACATAACATAGTGTCTTCCCAAGGTCTACATTCTACAAATATCCTCCCTTATACTGACTTCAGTTATGAGGACGGATAAGAATGTGGGAAATCCAGGGCCCCCATTGTGCTTGCATCAAAGAAAGGGCTTTCTCAAACAACTTGTTAACAAGCATTCTTTTTCTTGTGGTTTGTGAGCCCAGTGAAATGGCTCCTTGCCTATCTGTGTATAGCTTGACCTATGTTTTAATCTTAGCTTTACTGGCTTAAAGGATATGTATATTATCCTGTTTTTTGCTGAAGACATCCTGTTATGTTTTTGGTTGTGCGATTTGCTCAACCTCACTGTAAGTGCATTACACGACTTGGTTGTAACTTGTTACTCAAAAACAAAGTCATAATTATTGGCAAAAAACCAACCCATACAAAATAAGATAGGTTTGTTACCTTCTGAATCTTGGGGACTGACACAAGAATGAATGAGATAGTTCTCTGTATACTTTCGATGATTAAAGCATCTTATTATAAAAAATCAGTCATTGTAAGAAATTTCTATTTTGTAATGTCATCACTTCCAATGATTAAAACATCTTATCACAAAGAATTAGTCACTGTAAAAAATTTTCTATTTTCTGATGTCATGTTATCGCTTGACTTATAAATAAAGACACCAAAGCAGACAGAGCAGAGATGCCTGCCTGGTGATCAAGAAAGAAACTCTAGGCTCTCTCACTCTCTTTTGCCAACACCGTCCATCCTTTCAGGGACCCCGGGACCTGCTGGAGCTGGACTCCGGCAAGTGGCGCCTGAACAGGGACCTGAAAGGTAATCTCTCTTTTATTATTGGTAGCATTGACCCGGAAGGTTAGGATTTCACCATAGGGTACCTAGGACCCCCCTGCCTAAGATAGGTAGGGCCAGTTGGTGAAGAATCAAAGAACACAGATCTTGAGAAGCTATGGGCCATACTGAGTCTAAAGAAAGAGGACTCTGTATATATATAATGCGGCATTTACTTTCAAAGAAGGGGGTCAAAATATCGCCCCAACAAGTTGAATGTTTTTTACATTTTGTACAAGAGCAATGTCCATGGTTCCCAGAGGAGGAAACTATTAATGTGGAAACTTGGAATAAGGTAGGAGATGAGACCAAACAGTGTTATGCCTCTCGGGGCCCCAAAAGGCACCAATTGAGGCCATTTCCTTGTGGACTCTTATAAAAGAAGCTTTAAATTCCACCGGAGACAGCTCTAGAGCTATTTTAAAGCCCCCCCCCCCCCCCCATGCGACTAAATTGGACTCCAAAGCTGTCCCTAATTCTTCCACAATGAAAGCTTCAAATCTAACAATTTGGCATTCCCCGTTCAAACACTTGGGACTTTCCCTCCGACCTCTGGGTCTTTCTCGTTAACTGGGCCTCTTCCCCCCATGCCATTTCCAAAAGGGGCCAGCCTTTGTGCTGCCATTAGGAAGCAAAAAAAGTAGAAGACACAAAATTAGCTAAAACCTTACAAACAACAGCGCCTACCGAGAAAGATTTAGCTTTCCTTGTCCCTTCCAAAAATAATATATTATGGGGTTGGGACTATGCGGAGAAGGCAACCTTGTTGGTCTGGCTGAGATAAAATCAGACTGAAGGGGACGCTAACACTGTTCCTCTGCCAGGTAGATATGAGGGCTTCTCCCTCATTCATTTCCCAGGTTAACGGCTATAATTGGAGCCAAATATTGTTAGTCTACCTCGGGACGGAAACTTTAAGGAATTTTCGCATGCAACTGCCAAAACTCTTGTTTCGGGGAAGTTCCCTGTCTTCTCCAGACTGACATGGACTGCCTAATTCTACTGGTTAAAACAAAACAGAAACAAACTTGTATTCTACCTAGATTTGCTAAAGGTCAAATAAGTTTCTGTTATCTCTGTTCCAATTTGTTAACAAAGAAATGACTTAAAGTGATGGTTAATTTTCTCTGTCTCATAGTTTTCATGGGTAATTGTTAAGATAGCTTTCAAAGTCCTTGGGAACCTAAAATGTTAAAGTTTTGCTTACATGATAAATTGAGATTGAATTCATTGGCTATCTAACAAGATAAGAAGCTAAAGCACTAATTACTAGATGCAGGTTTGTACTTTTGACTTATAAAAAAAAACTAAGGATATTTGAAACTGTTAAAAAACATGCTTTGTGCTTAATTGGTTCATAAATTTACCATCTAAGAAAACATTCTGGTGTAAACACCTCTCAGTTGGTTACTAAGTCCTCAATTGGAGACTAAGGTTTCTGCCAGTTAAAATTCTGCTAAATGTACTTAAGACTGATGGAAAATAAGGAAAGCAACCCTATATGTAGGAAAGTGGGAGATATATAAAAAAGATATGAGAAATGAAAATAGACTTTTGTTGAGGCTAAAAGAAAGTAATTTTGTCCTAAATGAGACAGGTTGTTTGGAGAGAAATGGCTTTGGGACAAAGTTTAAAGGCAAATGAAAGTTGTAGAGGGTTCGTGAAGGGAAATCTTTGAAAATGAATTTTAAGTGTGCTCAGGATGGACTAAGGTTAAGATAAATAAAATTTTTAAAAATACACTAATATAAGGTGGAAAATCTGCTTTTCTCTCTGTTCAAAAGACAAAGTTTTCTTAAATTGTTAATCTGCTCTGTTTTAACAAACTTCCCAGGATTTAAATGGTAAAAAAGTCTTTTGATCAATTAGACCCTTTTATTTGGAATGCACTGTCTGCAATAGCAAACCTTAGGTTGTATTGCATGTGTAAATGCTGCAACTGCCCAAATACATATGCAATTCCTAAAGTTCTAATGTTTTGGTATAAGGTTGTCTCTTAATATTCTGATTACTTAAAGTGTTATGTGTCACGGAAATAACTAAATTTCTTTGTCAATTACTTCATAATAAACTCTCATCAGATCTTTAACAATGTCCATTTCCAAAAATTTGTCATTTATAATTGTTCTTATTTTCTCACAAAACATGTTTCTTCTTCAAAGAAATTTATCAAAAAGGACTTCTGGGACAAATACAGGTATTTGACATCTTGAAGATTCATACTAAAATGGGTAAAAATTTCCAGAGCTAAAAAAATGCATTCGAACCGAACAAGAATTAGAAACATGGGACTAAATAAACTGAGGAAAATTATAGTTTTGTGACTCTTGTTGGAAATATTGGTGGTTCTCTAATGTTTGCTTATCCAGATTAAGAAAACTTTTTCTTAAGATATCTATAATATACAAAAATGTCATAAATTATTTGTTTGTAAACTGAGGCATTTATATTTTCTCTCTACCTAAAACCTCTAAAATTCAAAAACTCCCAGTGAGTATTCTTTCTTTCATGGCAATTACAATTGTTTGCATAAGTTCAATAAGAATCTGTCCATTTTGTAACAGCACACCATTGGAAATACTGGTTACTTTACCAAGGCTTTGACTGGAATGTCATATTTGAGAGTCATGCATAGACTCAGATATGACCAGACAGCTTTAAGGAACTAAGGTTGACTTTATGAAACATGGAGCCAAAAAGCCTCTTAGAAATGTTACAGAGTTCCCAACAGCCTCCCCAGGTGAGTAAAGAAGGTCACTTCCTGGCAGGTGCAGGAACCTCAGCATATCTTGGGGACCTCATGAAGAGGAATTTGCCCAATTCAATAGGTATTGAAGGCCTGTCTGGAAAGTACTTGGCTTGGCTTCTGGCCCGGAGAGGCTACTACTAAGAGTTCAACCTGGAGATTCCTTATAAAAGGTCCCAGCAAAGCATACTTTAAAAGATCCTCATGAACAATAGCTATTCTTGATGAGCTTATGTAAATAATTAGGCCAGGGTTGTTAAGATTGGACTTGTTCCACAAATGCCTTAGTCTCGATTTGGCTGTCTCTGGAAATGGGGGTTTTTTAGAGAGAAAAACTGATTCAACAACGCACCATTATGGATGTTAAATTCCAGTTCTGATTATCTTTAAATGTTTGTTGTTTGCCTAAATTAGACAACTTGAGATAACCTTCAGAAAAATTGTTACAGTATTTCATATATACACAATCTTTTATGCTTGTTATTCTGTGGGAATAATAATAAGACCCCATGGGTCCATCACTACGGGGTTAAGTAGGCCAACTCAGAAGAACCCTCAACCTGGCGAAGTGATCCAGATCCAGTCAACCAGCTTAAACTGACCCGCAGGAAAACAGTGGCCTCTGAGATCTCCAGCCCTGCTCTAGCCACACCCAGAAGCTGGCTGGTTTACGCACGGCAGAAGCTTGAGGAATCGCCATCCCGATAAGATAAACTGTCCTTACTCTTGCCATCGAACTGACAGATGACAGATGACAGAACCCCAAAAAGCTTGGAAAACAGCGCGAGAAAAATAGCTCACCTTCCTCTTATGGATAGGATGTTCTGTTGCTATTGATTGTCTTTAATTTGGGCCTCATTTGTAAGAACAGAACACCTTCAATGGAAGATCCTGTTAAACTAACCCTTCCTTGGTACGATGATTATGGATTACAAGTAATGCAAGAGATTAATAATTCTGAAGACCTGAGGGTCCAGGACCAGGCATAGTGATTGGGGTGAGGTGTGGACATGGACTGGACCAGGCATGGTGGTTGGGGGCATGTGTGCATGGATTGGACCAGGCATAGTGGTCAGGGTGGGGTGTGTACATGGACTGGACCAGACATAGTGGTTGGGGTGGTGGTGTGGGAATTGACTGGACCAGGCATAGTGGTCCGGGTGAGGATGTGGACATGGACTGGACCATGCATAGTGGGTCCAGTGGGCCAGGGTGGGGGTGTGTGTATGCATAGACCAGGCATAGTGGTTGGGGTGTGGGTGTGGGCATGCATGGTCCAGGCATAGTGGTCGGTGGGGTGTGTAAGCATGGACTGCACCAGGCATAGTTGTCGGGATGGGGGTTGGGGTTGCAATGGACCAGGCATAGTGGTCAGGGTATAGGTGTGGACCGGGACTGGACGAGGCATAATGGTCATGGAGGGGGTGTGGACGTGGACTGGAACAGGCATAGTGGTCCCAGTGGAGGCATGTGGATATGTACTGGACCAGGCATAGTGGTCAGAGTGGGGGTGTGGATATGGACAGGACCAGGCATAGTGGTCAGTGGGGGGCATGTGGATGTGGACTGGACCAGGCATAGTGATCTGGGTGTGGTGTGGACATGGACTGGACCAGGCATAGTGGTGGGGGTGGGGGTGTGGGCACGGACTAGACCAGGCATAGTGGTTGTGGTGGGGGTGTGGGCATGCACGCATCAGGCATAGTGTTCTGGGGGGGAGCATGTGGGCATGCACTGGACCAAGCATAGTGGTCGGGGTGGGGGTATGGGAATGGACTAGGTCAGGCATAGTGGTCGAGGTGGGGGTGTGGGCATGAACTGGACCAGGCATAGTGGTCGTGGTGTGGGTGTGTACATGGACTGGACCAGGCACAGTGGTTGGGGTGGGGGTGTGTACAGGGACTGTACCAGGCACAGTGGTTGGGGTGGGGGTGTGTACATGGACTGTACCAGGCACATTGGTCAGGGTGGGGATTTGGACCTGGACTGGACTAGGCATAGTGGTCGGGGGGTGTGTGTGGGTATGGATGGTACCAGGCATAGTCGTCGGGGTACGTGGACTGGACCTGGCTTAGTTGATCGGGTTGGGATGTGGGCATGGACTGGACCAGGCATAGTGGTTGGGGTGGGGGTGTGACATGGACTCGTTAATGCCCAGTCGTTGGGGGTGGGAGTGTGGGCATGGACAGACCCTGGTATAGTGGTCGGGGTGGGGGTGTGGGCATCCATGGAACAGGCATAGTGGTCTAGGAGGGGCATGTGGGCTTGCACTGGACCAGGAATAGTGGTCAGGTGGAGGTGTGGGCAGGGACTGGACTAGGCATAGTGGTCGGGGTGGGGTGTGGGCATGGACTGGACCAGGCACAGTGGTCGGGGTGGGGTGTGTACATGGAGTGGACAAGGCATAGTGGTCGTGGTGGAGAGTGGACATGGAATGGATCAGGCATAGTGGTCGGGTGTGGGCCATGTGGGCATGGACTGGAACAGGCTTAATGGTGGGGTTGCAAGAGTGTGGGCATGGACTGGACCAGCATAGTATTCCGGGGGGGGGTAGCATGTGGGCATGGACTGGATCGGGTCCAGTCGTCAGAGCGTGGAGCTGTGGGCATGGACTGGAGCAGGATTAATGGTGGGGTTGGGAGAGTGTGGGCATGGACCAGATCAGGCACAGTGGTCAGAGTGGGGTGTGGGCATGGACTGGACAAGGCATAGTGGTCGTGGTGGGGGTATGGACCTGGACTGGACCAGGCATCATAGTTACGGTGACAGTATGGGTATGGACTGGGTCAGACATAGTGGTCAGTGTAGGGGTGTGGGCTTGGACTGCACCAAGCATAGTATTCCGGGTGTTGGTGTAGGCATGTACTGGAACAGGCATAGTGGTCGGTGGGGGCCAGGTGGACATGGAAGAGACCAGGCATACTGATCGGGGTGGAGTTTGGACATGAACTGGTCAGGAACACTGGTTGGTGGTGGGGTGTGGGCATGGAATGGACGAGACACAGAGGTGGCGGTGAGGTGTGGACATGGAGTGGACCAGGCATCGTGGTTGGGGGGTCATTGGGCATGGACTTGAACAGGCATAGTGATCAGGGTGGGGGTCAGGATGTGGACTGGACAAGGCACAGATATTGAGGAGAGGTGAGGACATAGACTGGAACAGACATAGTGTTGGAGATTAGGGTTGGGGTTAGGGTTAGGGTTAGGGTTGGGGTTAGGGTTAGGGTTAGGGGTTAGGGTTAGAGTTAGGGTTAGGGTTCAGGTTAGGGTTACATATGGAAGACTTTGCTTCCTCAGGTACTGGGCCAGGGGATGGTTCTGGGGCCAGATGATGAGACTGTGATGGCCATGAGTGGAGATGAAGACCAGTCCTGGGGCTGGCAAAACCTCTTCAAACCCCCATGTCCTTGGGGATTCTTCAGACAGAATAGAAGCCACAGTCTCCGGATCTCCCCTTTGGAGCTGTGGGCGGGTAGCAGGTGAAGGTGGGGTTCCAGAAGGAAGATCGACTCTGCCAAGCAAAGGAAGGGGAGGTGAGGGTTCGTGCTCAAGTAATGTCCCAGAGTCCTCCTCCCGTCCCTCCCTCCTCCCTCCTCCTGCCCAGAGCATCCACGCCATTTAAAGGCAAGGGCAGTGTCTGTAGGGAGATTCAGGATGCATTTCTTACCTTGTTGGGGCTCGGTGCAGGGGGCACAACGTAAATCAAACAGTTTCTCGCCCTGGGAGAGCCTTGTATAAAGAGGCAGCATAGCAGTAACCTTGACTTACATGGCCGCCAAGGTGCTATGAGGGGGGTTTCTGGGCAGAGGGGGTCAGTCAACAGGTGCAGGAGGAGAAGGTTGCATCATTTCCCTCCATTTAACCTCCAGGCCCCCCAGAGAGAACTGTATCAACACCCTTATTCTAAGCTGCTCCCACCGTACTATCTGCTCCCCTGCTCCTGTCATGAGCTGACTGGCTTCACTTGGGGGTGCCTGGTCAGGCCTGAGAGACTGTAGGGAGCTTGGGGAGGGCTTCGTGAAGGAAGGGGCATGCGATACGGAAGGAAGTGGGGCAGAAGGGACAGTGCGAGGTGGATTAGACCAGCAGGAGACCCAGAGTGAGTTCCATTGCCTGCCTCCCACCCTTCTGTCTGTGCTCCTCAGACTTCTATCCTCAGCTCTCCTCCTCCTTCTGCCCTGGGTTGCTCCCCCTGTCTATGCCTTTTTCCACCTGGGGTCCTTCTGGGCCCGGCGTGTCCATCTTCACAGCTCCAGCCTGGTGTTTCCATATGGCTCTCAGACATCCATTTCCCACATGCAGCCACCCCTCTCAGAAAGCATGTGGAAGGTGCTCCATGGTTCACCTCCCCCTCCCCCCAGCCTTCTCTGCACCTTGTCTGTACTCACTCCAGCTGGGCTTCCTGCCTCCCCCTCTCCCTCCCTCCCTCAGCACCAGTGTAGGAAGCTCAGTCTTTGAGCCCTTTCTGCTAGCAGCATTGGCATTCCCACTAGTGCCAGAGTTGCCACCTGTGCTTGTATGGCCCTCGGGTGGGGGGCTCCTGCTTCCATTTCCAGCCTCATTTTTTTCCCCCCAACAATCCCCATGTCCTCATGTATCTGGTTCTTGGGAGGCAGGGTCTGAATTTTTTCTCCTTCCCCCAACAGAGAGAATAAAGTGCTAGATAAGTGTCCATTGAAATAGCAACCTCCATTCCATCCACCTCTCTGTCTACCATTTTTTTGGGTGGGCAGGGAGAATGACAGGAATATCACCCCATTAAAAATGATATATAGAGTCTGTGTTGGGGTGCCTGGCTGGCTCAGTCGGTAGAGCATGTGACTCTTGATTTTGGGGTCATGAGTTCGAGCCCTGTGTTGGGCATAGAGATTACTTAATCATTATATATATATAAATATATATATATATTTATATATATATATCTGGGAGCCTGGACGGCTCAGTTGGTTAAGCATCAGACTCTTGGTTTTATCTCAGGTAATGATTGCACAGTCGTGAGAGTGAGCCCCACGTTGGGCTCTGTACTGGGTGTGGAGCCTGCTTGGGATTTTCTCTCTCTCCCTCTCTTTCTCTCTCTCTCTCTCTCTCAGCCCCTCCCTCGCTCACTCACATGGTTGCTCTCTCTCTCCCTCAAAATAAATATAAAGAAACTTTAAAAAATAAAACTAGAGTCTATGTAGGAGGGACACTAGGTGGATGCAGTCATTTGCGTGAAGCCGACTTGGAGGGTGGCCTGCGAGGCACCCTGATCCGGCAGCGGTTCGTCTGGCAGCAGGTGAGTGCTCAGGGTGAGGGCCAGGGAGGGTGAGGGCTGGGTCTGCCTGGAGACCCTTCCCTGCGTCTGCCAGTGCGTGCAGGTTCTGATGCAGGGATCATTATAAGGCAGCCCTTGACTTTGTGGCGGGCCAGGAAACCAGGGCAGGAAAGCTGTGAGGTGCCCGCGGTCAGACCTCATGGGCTTGACCCTGAGGTCACGGAGGAGATGTGTCCCAAGAAGGGACCAAAGTGATTGTGGGCTGAAGACACTGTCCACAGACCTGATGGGGGAGGGCTGCGCTAGGTGCTGGCGTCAGCCATGCTTCCTAGCAGGACTGTCCCGAGGGGGAGACACTGGCTTCCCTCCTCCTGCTCCGAGAGCCATCCTGTGAGATTGCCTGGTGTTGTCTTTGCTGTGATTAGGTCTCCCTGGGGTCATCCCAGTGCCTGTTCCAGGACCAGGCAGTATGTGGATGGGGGTTTCTACCCTGCCTGGCCCAGTGTCTGTTGTCAAGGATGTGGGTAGCCCTGAGGAGATGGAGACCAGTGGTGCCCTGGGGAAGGTGGGTAGCTCCCAGCCTTTTGTGGAGACTGGTTGGACACGTGCCAAGAACGGAGGTACCAGGTGTCAGGTGAGACCCTGCCCAGCTCACTTTGTAGAAGCATTCTCTGTGGGAAGAGTTCTCAGAGGAGAGGCAGGGACCGTCCCTCCAGATGTCCCTGCATAGGTCTCCTCTGCTCCCCCAGGGTGGGTTCTGGCCCTAGTAGCTCTCAGCTGTCCCTGCCCTGGGGCCTACTGAACTTGGAGCCACCCCACCCTGGGCTCTCCCACCATGCGGGTCTGGCCGAATTCTGCACAGACAGAAGGCAGAGGCCGAGGGTTCCTTCTGCCTGGGGCCTTGGGTTAGCACTCAGCATGGAAGTGGCTGCTGTGCCTCAGGCCCCCTGACCTCGATGCTCACTCCGATCCTGTCATTACTCACCCTGACCATGGGCTGTTGTCAGGCTGCTCCCCCACCTACAGCCAATCACGGTGCAGGAGAAACTTGCTACGGCCTCCGATGCTGTGGCTGGTGGTGCCAGGTGAAGCTGCTTCCAGGATGGGTGCAGTCCTCCTGAGCATGGATCTTCATACGGGTCAGCCCTGTGGACACATGGCTCGGCTGCTGGGGTGTTGGAGGGCTGTCTGCTGCCTGAGTGTGCGGGCTCCTCAATGGTTTACGTGCTGTGGTCTGTGAGCGCATCTGCTGCTTTTTTGCCTCCTTATCGCCCATCAGGCTTGCATAACCAGGCTGGCCCTGCTTCCTGCCTAGGAACTATCGGCGCACCATCTGGAGCTACAAATAGAGTGATAGGAAGTCAACACCTCCCGACGCCCAGGTACTTCTGAACACCCAGCCCCTTTGTCTGCAGCTAACCTCTGCTCCCCCAAGGGATCCTGTCGCTCAGGCTGGCACTCCAACACAGAAAGCCTTGCTCTCCTGGGGTCCTCTCCTTCGCATGGCCGGAACCTTCTAAACAGGGCCTGTGTTTGACAGAGTTTAGAAAGTGCCATGTATTACAAGGACACGCCACTGCAGTCCTCCTACCTAATCTTGGGTCAAAACACTGGGATGGGTCTTTATTTAAGGAGACAACAGGGAGACAGGATGTGTAGATGTTGGCTGTTTGACTCTGTGCAAGGCATTTCCCCTCGTTGGGACTCAGCTTGTCTGTATGTAGGGACAGTCTTTCTAACTCACAGGGTTGCTGTGGGAAGTCAAGTGTATGTGCGGTGCATGGTACACAGTCGGCACAGAGTTACCCTTACCCTGCCTCCCTTGCATGACAGGACCTGGCCCAGCGACAGGGGGCTGTACTGGCAGAGAATGCCTGTCCCAGAGAGGAACCTTGTAGGCAGACTCAGACACATAGCTGGGGCAGAGTCCAGAACCCACCAGAAGATCTGGGTCTGAGGGCACCATGCTATATGCTGTAGCCATGAATCTTCGGTCTGGCCACTGGATCTTTCTGAGCTTCAGTTTCTTGTGGGAGCAGCTTAGGCAGTGGTGCCCAGTCCCTGTCATGGGACATGGTGCGGGTATCGATGGTGACCTACTTAGAGCTGACAACAAGGAGCACACCCCACAGGGAGCAGCCCTCACGGCGAGTGTCCCAAGGGGGGTGCTCTCAGCTGAGTCCCTTGCAGGATGGACTTCGGAGAGTGAGGCCCTGATGGGAGAGTCGAGTAACTGGCTCCTGGTGTGCACCTGCATCAGCGCTTGGGTTGGCTTGGGAGTCTCCGTCCACGGTGAAGGAGGAGGTGAGGCCGGGTGCTGGTGTCTGGTGAGGCAGGTAGGTGGAGAGCTTGGGGGGCAGGGCTGGCCTCTGTCTCACTCCCAAGGGCCGATGGAAGGGTTTGTGCTTGGGGCTGTCCTCCAGGGACCAGCCTGGACTTCATTCCCCCCCATGCATCACGGGTCAGAGCCCATCACCTCCCAGCCCCGCCCTCGATGCATTCTCCTGGGATCATTCTCTGAGGACTGCCCTGTCGGAGCATCAGCTGCTAGGTACTCATCCTGTCCCGAAGCAGCCACCGTGACCTCCCGACCGTCACTGTTCCCAGGGCTCGTGGCTGGGTCTTTCACCTGCGTCAACAACAACATCCTGAGGATTGACTGCCGCTGGTCTGCTGGAGAGCCGGGTCAGGGCCCCAGCCCCTGGCTCCTCTTCACCAGGTGAGGCTGGAGGGCCAGGCCCACCTGGGCAGGGGCCGGGGGCCATGGTGAGAATGGGTCCCCATGATAGCAGCAGTAGGGGCTAGGCGGGTGCACTGGGCCCTTGGTGGTGACATATACCCTTTCCAGCAACCACGCTGTGGGCAGCACGCACAGATGCATCTTCCGGGCCAGCGAGTGCACTGTGGTGCTGCCGGCCGAGGCGGTGCTTGTGCCTCCTGACAACTTCACCATCACTTTCCACCGTTACATCTCTGGGAAGGAGCAGGTCAGCCTGGTGGACCCGCACTACCTGCTCCGGAGACATGGTGAGGCCTGGGGAGGGGTGCTTTGGTGGGGAGCATCCTGGCTTCATGGGGATGGGGGGCAGGGTCCCATTGCCCTTAACCTCCTTGGCCTAGTGAGTGCTCTCTGTCCCTGCTAAGAGACACCCAGGGCTATGAGTGAGCAGAAGGAGGGAGGGGCCCACTCGTTCCTGGAGAGGTAGGGTTCTGGTGGAGGATGGAGATTCAGGGCTGTAAGTTGGGGCAAGGGTACAACTTGTGTCACTTGAAGTCCACTTCAGTCAGAGTAGGAAGAACTGAAGTTAGACCCTGGGAAGCACTTCCAGCAGCAGCTTATGGCTGCAGGGGCTGTAGGAACTCACTGTCATCTTGTCCCACCTGGGGCCTCCCTGGGAGAAAGCACCAGAGAGGAGACAGAGACCTGCCTCACAGTGAGGCCCCTTGTCTGGGAGGGCCTTGGCCACTCCCCACCTCCAGCATTTTTCAGTCCCCCAGTACTGGGCATGCTGACTGACACTCCCTCATGTGGCCTCATTCTGTTTCAGTGAAGCTGGACCCTCCCTCTGACTTGCAGAGCAATGTCAGCTCTGACTACTGTGTCCTGACCTAGAGCGTCAGTCCTGCCTTGGAGCCTCTGACCTCCATGCTCAGCTATGAGCTGGCCTTCAAGAGTCAGGGGGAGGCCTGGGAGGTAATGCTGGGCCGACTACTCCGGGGGCCTGTCTCTCCTGGGAGCTGCAGCCCAGGGCCACTCCTCACCACACACAGGGAAATGTCCACTTGGAATAACGAGGAGGGGAGGTGACCAGAGTCAGGAGCGTTACTGTGCACATGTGTTTGTATGTGAGTGTACCTGTGTGTACAGGAATATGTATCATTATGTGTGTGAGTGAGCACACGGTCGGCCTATATGTATATGAGAGTGTGAGTGTCGTGAGCGTGTTTGTGTGTGCAAGCGCATATGGGGGCAGGTGAGTGTAAGTATGTGCCTATGGGCTGTGTGCGCACGTGTGTGTTCTTGAGGGCTGATGGACCCTGTCTCACCCTCAGCAAATGATAACTGTTCTCCACCCCACGGCAGGCCCAGCACAGGGATCACATTTTTGGGGTGACCTGGCTCAGGCTTGAAGCCATCGAGTTAGACCCCGGTTCCAGCTACGAGGCCAGGCTGCGCGTCCAGATGGTCGCGCCGGAGGATGAGATGGTGGAAGAGCAGCGCTATGAGGGCCAGTGGAGTGACTGGAGCCAGCCTGTGTGCTTTCCGTCCCCCCCGACCTCTGCCCAAGGTGGGGGCCTCCCTCCCAGAGCACCTCCCTTCCCGTGCTTGTCACACCCTCCCGTCTTTTCACCCTCCTGGAACCCCCTCCCCGAGGCAGTCATTCCCCAGGGGACCACTGTCCCCTGGAAATCTGAGATGTTTAACTTGCCAAGCATTGAGCTTCTTGGAAGCTATAGTCCTTGTCTGTCACTGGGAGTGAGTGTGGCCCGGGGTGGCACACCAGGCCTATGCTTCTGTCTCTGGAGGCTGGACATGGTCTCATCTCCCGAGCGAGGGCTGGGCTGACCTTTGTGACCTGCTAGGAAGGGTGGCTGACCCTGATGACCTTGGAGATGGAGGAGGGGAGGCCCAAGGGTAGGCGATTCATTTGTAGGCATGACGCAAAGCACTGTGGCCTGTGAGGAAATTTCCACGGTGGCCCAGGGCCGTCTCAGGGGCACGTGCTTTGCCACTTGAACTTGGAGGATCCCAGGGCCCTCTCAGGGGTGCTGTGCCACGTGGACTTGGAGGAGCATCCTGGCGCCAAGGAGGCTCACAGCCCCGGGCCCTTCCTACCCACAGGCCCCCTGTTCTCACCTCGGAGGCAGCCCAACAACACCCTTGTCGCTGTGCCCGTCTTTCTGCTACTGACCAGCCTGACCTACCTCCTGTTCAAGTTTTCACCCAGGTCGGTAGCCAAGGTGTGTATGTGTGTGGGTGCGTGCGTGTGTACGTGAATGTGTTCGCGTGACTCTGAGTTTCCGTATGCGTGTCAATGTGTGTGCCTGTGAGTCAGTGTGTCTGTGTGTAAGTGTGTGGTAGGTGGGGCATCTCGGGCCAAACCTCTGGCCCTGGAAGGGGCGGGGGCTTTTTAAGCATCTGGCCTGGACCTGCGCGGGAGTTCCTCAGTTGCCAGGCAAAGAAGGGGGTGCTTGGCGGGTCTGTGAGGCCAGGCTCGACCTGGGAGCATCAGAAAAGGCTTGAAACCTGTGAAACTGTGTGTGACAAGACCTGGTTTATATTTTGAGAATAGATTTGGGGGGTTCAAGGATATGGGGAGGATGCACTGGGAGGCCAGTGGTGGTATCCAGAGGGTGGCGAGAGAAGCAGAGGGGGAGCAAAGTGGAGGAAGTTGCCAGGTCTTAGGAAGAGAAGCCTAGAGGGCAGATTCGATGCGACTGGGGACACTTGAGGTGGGGAACTGGACGGGCCACTTCCCTGGGAGGCTGGTGAGGCTGACGTGGACCTGTTGTGTTGGAGCCCTGTGCCACCCCCTCGTGGCAGGGCCAGTGGGTCTGTTGCTCAGTCAGGAGTCAGGTCAGGGCAGGGAGCTGCTCCCTGCCTACCAGGGGCACAAGTGTGGTTCCCCAAGGTGCCAGCTCCCTCTGTGGGCTGAGGACACAGCGGCCACCTTGTAGCCCCGAGCCCACCATGGCAGCTCACCCTGTAAAGTCAGTTCTATGGGGTCCATAACCAGGGAGGCCACAGGGACAAGTGTCGGGTCTTGGCCTGAGAACAGGTTTGGACCCAACAAGAGGCAAGAGTGGCAGTGGTCCAGATGAAGCAGGGCCACCTCTCATGTCTCCTGGAGCTGGGCCTCCGAGGACCCCTCCTTGGGCGCACAGAGGCCTCCAGCTCTCCTCTCTTGGCCTCAGGGTGAAGACAAGCTTCTACCAGAAAGTGCCCTCGTCTGTGTCCTTCTTCCAGTCCCTTTACAGTGTGCACAATGGGGACTTCCAGGTGCATGCACAGCCCTTGGCAGGGGTTGAGGGCGAGGCTGGGGTCTCCCACGTTCTGGCCTGACAAGGATGTGGACTTCTGAGGAGAGTTGGGGCCTAACACGCGGGCCTTGGTCAGTGCTTTGAGCTTTTTTGGGTATACGCAGTCGTTTACATTTACACGCTGTGTCTCAAAGGCATCAAAACAATTAGTTTTATTCTCTGTTGTGGGTTTCTTTTCATTTTTCGGGCAGCAGCCCCTGTGAGGTATATGGTCAGTTGAAGGTGCTAACTATGTTGCTGTCAGCAGCTGCCACATGTCTTATCCCCGCTTCTTCTCTGGAGGTTTCTGTGGGGAGGGGAGGATCCAGTGCTTACACTATCCATGGGGCCTTCAGTGGTCTATGGGCTACTGCTTTGGTGGCCACTGTGGGGTGCCTGGCCTCTCCCGGTTCCCCTGGGTCGCATGCTGGCACCATGGCCACTGAGTACTTTCCACGCGTCCCCCTTTGTGGTGCCATGGCGAGCACTACCTGGAGGGTCGCCTTAGATGCCTCCCCTCCCCCCTGGCCTGGAGGCTCCTGCCCCTCCCTGGGCAGGGCTGGAGGGGGCAGGGAGCAGCCTCAGCAGGTGGTCTCAGGTTCCCCACTGTGGGCGGAGGATGGGAGGTGATGCTTCCTGGTGTTCTTGGACCCGCGCCTCCCTGATCCCCTTGCTGTTGCTGGGCTTCCCTCTGCCTAGCCCTTGCGTTTCTCAAAAGGGAGCCCAGAAAATTAAAAAAAAATTTTTTTAAAGGAAGCCTAGTTTTCAAGATTGTTGTCCAAAAGCATAAGTCGAAGCTCAACACTGAGCATTTTGTCCTTGGTGGAGGCCACCTCCTTCTCCCAGACAGTGGTTGTCACTGTCAAGACCCCTGAGGTGACTGGGCACAAAGGCCGACCCCATCACCCTGGAATATATCATTGCCTGGCATGTATCTTC
This sequence comes from Cryptoprocta ferox, assembly GCA_028646485.1. NCBI lineage: Eukaryota > Metazoa > Chordata > Mammalia > Carnivora > Eupleridae > Cryptoprocta > Cryptoprocta ferox. The sequence goes on from CM053561.1 coordinate 82,489,459, forward strand.
TGGGCCGCAGGCACCCAGCCCTCCTCTGTAGACCCGAGTCGCCAGCCAGGGTATTTAGACCCCTCCAGTGGCCACAGGGAGCCTGGGGTCGGCTCTCCAGGGAGCAGGGCAGTAACAGAGGGTGAGGTATGTGTGGTCCATTTGGTGGTGATTCCTCATCCCACCTAGGAAATACTTTCCTGTAGGAGGTGGGGGCCTCCTGTGGCTCCACGGCGGGGCAAGGGGGGGTCCAGCTCTGCTGCCCTTAGCCCAGAGGTGCTGGTTCCAACAGCCTCTCACAGTGTGTGTGTGAGTGTGTGAGTGGGGGTTCAAGAGAGGGTGCCCAGTGTCTGTAGCTGATGGAAGTGCTTGGAGCAGCGGCCGGGGGTTTTCTCTGTCCTCGGCACCTGTCACCAGCGTGGATCACTGCGGGTCCTGGAGAGACACCGGGTCCTGTGCCGAGCTGGGCTGGCACATGGAGGGTGAGACAACATGTTCCAAGCACAGTTGTTGCTTGTGCTCTGGGTGGGGATGTCAGGAGAGCTTCTTGGATGAGCAGAGGAAGAACTGAATGTTGCTGTCGGGGAGAGTCCTGAACATGTTGCCTGATCCCTCCCCTCCCCACCCCCCGTGCTCTGTTGTAGACCTGGATAGGGGCCCACAGAACTGGTCTGTTGCCGAGCCAGGACTGTGTCGGTTCCCCGAGAAGAGCCTCAGTCCAGCGTCAAGGAGGCCATTGCGTGGTGACCTATGACCCCGTGGATCCCTGGCAGTCAGTGGTCCTGGAGGAACAGGAGAAAGGCCCTGGCCTCCTAGAGGCTGTGCTGCTAGCAGGGCCTGTGGCACAAGGAGCGTAGCCACCTGCCTACCTGCCACAGGACTGGGTCCCTGTGAGCCCCACCAGGCCAGCTCCCCCACAGGCAGAGGGCAGCAGTGGTGACTACTGTGCCTTGGGCTGCCCCTCCATCTTCCCAGGAAACATGCAGAGCTCTGGGCCCAGCCTGGCTTTTGCCTGTGGCCTGGCCTGTGACCAACAGAGCCTGGATGCCTGGCAAGAAGGGACCTGCGTGGGAGGTGGTCACAGAGAGGTGCAAGACACCAGTGAATGTGTCGCATGAGGCCCTCAGGGCATTTTCTTCGCTCCTACCCTTTGCAGATCTGGATTTGATCTAGAACGCTGACTTGGCCAGCTGCATAATGTCCATCATGGGGAAAATGGACTAAAGTCTCTGAGAAGCCCCTGCACAGATATCCTGTCTGGATGGAGGCTGGTGACCCCTCCTCTCTCCCCTCCCCTCAGCATCCTATCGCCCAGCGCCCACTCCCGCCCACTCCTTCCCTCCCTGCTTTCTGGCTCTGTCCTGGCTCCTCACAGAAGGGGCGGTGTTGGCCCCACAGCCTGTACTGCCCTCACGCCCTTAAAGGACCAGCCGGCACGCAGCAGACACCGATGAGGTGCCATGACCAGACCGAGCGTCCTCTTTCTGTGCCTTCCCGAGGTAACTGTCCCCCTGAGATTAGAAGGGACTCAGAGGTGGTTTCACATTGCTGGTGGCTGTGAGAGAGGGGCCCAGAGGAAGAGCACAGGGTTGAGGTCTGTGTATTCTTGGGCTTTTTGGGGTTGGAGTTGGTGACATTTTGAAGTTAGGATCCAGTGGAGGCCTGCCCCTCTCTGGGTGACCAGCCAGAGAGGACACCTCTCCATGAGTCTCTGGTGTCCCCTGTGGCCTGTATAGAAAAAAAGCACTGGTGGGCCCAGGCTCCCAAAGGCAAGGGCTCCCTCTGCCTCAGACAGGCGTTCCCTTCCCCTCTGCCTGCGGAGGCCCCTGGGGTTTTGTGGGGAGCCTCAGCTGAGCCAGATCATGGTCAGCAGGGGGGAGGCAGGACCCAGGATGTATTTTTAGCATGTAGAGAGAGGGAGGGGTGTGGATGGAAGTGAGGTGTAGGCATCTTCAGCTCTAACCAAGGATAAAAAATAATAGCATGAATCACTTCCTGGAGCTGACCCAACCCTTGGGGAACCCTGGCTTGGAGTGTTAGAGCAGCATCTCTGTGTGGCTCCTGTGGCTTCACAGGGACCCTGGGCCACCTGCATGTGACAAGTGACCTCCACAGCAGGGATGCCTCTTCTGTGTGGGCGGAGACATTGTTCTTGTGAGTCACGCCTCTTCTCTCGGTGGCATCCATAGACCTGGCTTTGGGCTGGAGCTCGAGTGTGCAGCCACTTAGAGGCCGTGTGACCATCCGTGAGCCAGCCCTGCCCCTTCAGCCCGTGGGACTAACAGACCCTCCTCGTGTTGCTGTGATTTCACCAGAGCAAGCTGCCTGAACATCTCGGTGCCCAGAAAATGCTAGTTTCCCCTTTTCGTGATGAAATGACCCTTGGACACTGTGTGCTGTGATCCGGTTTACAGCAGAGCAAGGTTTGAAGACCTTGGGATGAGGAAGTCGCTGAGCGCTGGGCACTGAAGGAGTCAAAGAGCAGGTGGCTGGGAATTGTAACCCTCACACAGCTGGTGGCTTGAGGGGTTGGCCACATGGCATGGGCTGGAACTCAGGTGTCCAAAATTTGGCTGGCTGGGCCTCAGAGGGCCTGGAAAGGCAGGCTGAGCACAGTGAGGGACGGGGACTCACCCAGTGAGGGAGGATGCCCAGTGGCTTCTCTTTCTTTGTTTTTTTTCCCCCCCCAAAATTCTTATTTTTAAGTAATCTCTGCACCCAATGTAGGGCTAGAACCCATAACCCTGAGATCAGGATCCGCATGCTCTAGCGGCTCGGCTCTAGCCACATAGCCCTCTCTCTTTAATTTCTAGGGTGGTCAAATTCACACAATCTAAACATTGTGTGAGTTAGATTCAAACTCTCCTAAAGTGTTCAATTCAGTGACATTTAGTACATGCATCATATTGTCCAGCTGTCATCACTCCCAAAGGAAATCCCCTTCCCATTAAGCAGTCACTCCCTTCTGGGCCTTCCCTGTGTCCTGTGCTCCTTGCCTGGTTCCTGTCCCCTGTGGGTTTGCCTGTTGTGGACACTTTGTAGGAGCAGAGTCGTCAGTATGCGACTTCCTGCACAGCCTTCTCCCTCAGCACGGTGGTTTGAGGTTTATCCACTTCACAGAATGGGCACCTCAGTCCTCTTCATGGCTGAATATTATCCCATGGTGTGCGCGGACCGCATGGCGTTCATTCCACATTCTGCTGGGCATTTGGGTGGTTCCCATTTTTTCACTGTCGTGAGCGGTACTGCTGTGAACATTTGCATACAAGTTTCTGTTTCCATACCCGTTTTCTATGTTTTTGTGTATATTCCTTGGAGTATTTGCTAGATCATGTTAACTATGTTACTATGTTTAGAATTTTTGAGGAACTGCTGAACTGTTCTCCACAGTGACTTCAACTTTTTACATCAGTAACGTACTGGGGATCCAATTTCTACATGTCCTCACCAACTATTGTTAAAAAGTGTCCTTTTTTAAAAAATTTTTTGAAGTCACCCTTCTGATGGGTATAAAGTGGTACCTCAGTGTGGTTTTGACTTGCATTTCCCTGATGGCTGGTGATGTTGAGCATCTTTTCATGTGCTGCTTGTGTATATTCTTTGGAGACAAGCTTGTTCAAGTCCTTTGCCTATTTTTAATTGGGTTGCTTGCCCCTGTGCTGTTGAGTTGTAGGAGTTCTCTCTTTATTCCGGACACTAAATTCATATTAGATACTCCATTTGCAAATATTATCTTACATTCTGTATGTTATTTGGTGTCATACACAATAGATCATTGCCTAATCCAACCCCAATAAACACAGGAAAAGATGCTTAACATCCTTAGACATCAGGAAAATGAAAATGAAAAGCACAATGAGTTGCCACTTCACACCCATTAGAATGGCTGTTCTCTAAAAATTGGAAGCTAGTTTTGGTGAGGATGTGAAGAAATTAGAACTGTT
>CM053562.1:0-36080 GCA_028646485.1 Cryptoprocta ferox
CCTGGTCGGAACTCTAACCCTAGCCAAAGCTCTGTCCCCATGGATCACCGGGGCGTGGGTCTTAGCAAATCATGGACATGGCGCAAAGAAGCCGTGCAGGGCGACCCGGCGTGGCACGTGGAACCTCACCATGCCATTTCCACCGTCTGCCTGCAGCTGCACGACGTGGCTCCGCCAGGCCCCCTGTTGCCTGGTCCCAGGGGGAGGTCGGGCCTTGAAGCCAAACGCTAAGCCTGGCCGGCTCATTCCCATGCGCCCTCAACTCAGCCCTCTGAGGGGACCACTGCACCGCTGGCGAATCAGTTCCGGGAGCGTCCTGGGGGTGTACTCTAAGCCTAGCCCCTACCTGCCAACTAACCATAACCCTAGGCCTACCCCCACGGCGAACGTCATTCCTACACGTGGGTCGGCCATGGGCATGTGCCCTCACTTCAGCCCTCGGTGGTGGTGTCGGGACTGGAGTCGCGTCGGCCCTGGCCCCTCCCCTGGTCGGAACCCTATCCCTAGACAAGGCTCTGTCCCCATGGGTCACCGGGGCGTGGGTCAGAGCAAATCAGGGACACGGAGTAAACAGGCGGTGCAGGGCGACCCGGTGTGGCACGTGGAACCTCACCATGCCATTTCCACCGTCTGCCTGCAGCTGCACGACGTGGCTCTGCGAGGCCCCCTGTCACCTGGCCCCAGGGGGAGGTCGGGGCTTGAAGCCAAATGCTAAGCCTGGCCGGCTCATTCCCATGCGCCCTCAACTCAGCCCTCTGGGGGGACCACTGCAGCACTGGCGTATCGGATCCGGGAGCGTCCTGGGAGTGTACCCTAACCCTAGCCCCTGCCCGCCACCCAACCCTAACCCTAGGCCCACCCCCACGGCCAACGACATTCCTACACGTGGGTCGACCATGCGTATGTGCCCTCACTTCAGCCCTCTTGGGAGGTCCCGGTACTGGGGTCGCCTCGGCCCTGGCCCCTCCCCTGGACGGAATCCTAACCCTAGCCAAGGCTCTGTGCCCATGGGTCACCGAGGCGTGGGTCTGAGCAAATCACGGACACGGCGCAAACAAGCGGTGCAGGGCGACCTGGCGTGGCACGTGGAACCTCACCATGCCATTTCCACCGCCTACCTGCAGCTGCCCAACTTGGCTCCGCCAGCCCCCCTGTGGCTTGGCCCCAGGGGGAGGTCGGCACTTGAAGTCAAACGCTAAGCCTTGCCGGCTCATTCCCATGCGCCCTCGCCTCAGCCCTCCTGGTGGACCATTGGCACTGCCACGGGGTCCTTTCTTGGAGGGTCGTGGGACCGTACTCTAACCGTAACCACAACCCTCCACCAACCCTAATTCTACGCCTACCGCAAGCCTCTCTGCCATCCTACACAGGAGTCGGGCCCGCACATGGGCCTTCACGTTAGCCCTCCAGGGAAATCATGGGACTCGTGTTGCTTCAGCCACGGCGACGTGCTTTTTCGGAACACTAACCCTAGCCAAGGCTCTGTCCCCAAGGAACCGCGAGAACTGGGTCTGGGAACAGCACAGCTTCTAAGCCCAGAATCGGTGCAGGATGTTTCCGCATAGCCCATGGAACATCACCATGCCATTTCCACCTCCTGCATGTAGCTGGACGGTAGGGCTCTGCAGGCCACTCTGTATCTAGCACAAACAGGGAAGTCGGCCCTTGACGCCAAACGCTAAGCCTGGCTGGGAACTTGCCATGTGCCCTGAACTCAGCCCTCTGGGTGGACCACTCCACTGCTGGCGGATCCGTTCCGGGAGCGTCCTGGAATTTTGCTGGTGAGGTGTGCACAGGTTTGGTGTTTTCAGGAGAGGACTGAATAGTTGAGGTGTCCTCTGGACAGTTGTGGGCTGGCGAGGTTGAACAGGCCAGGTGTGAACAGTTGAGGTTTGCACAGAAGAGGTGTTCTCAGGAGAGGTGTGTACCGACGAGGTGTATCGAGGCGTGGTGTGAATTGTCGAGGTGTGTACAGGCGAGATGTGAAGAGGTGACATGTGCTCAGGAGAGGTTTGAATAGGCGAGGTTGACCAGGGAGGTGTGAACAGGAGAAATGTGAACAAACCTGGTGTAAACTCCTGAGGTGAGCAATGGCGTGTTGTGCCAATTCGAGGTGTGCACATGTAAGGGGTTCTCAAAAGAGCTGTGAACTGGCGAGGTTCGATCAGTCTTGGTGTGCACTCACTAGGTTCGCCAAAGCGCGGTTTGTCCAGGCGAGATGTGTACAGGCGAGGTGTAAACTGGCGAGGTGTGAATGGATGAAGTGTGAACAGCCCGGGAGTACACCCGTGAGGTGTGCACTGGCGAGGTGTGACAAGTGATATTTCCCCAGGAGAGGTGTGAACTGGCGAGTTTTCAATATGGGAGGAGTGTACTGGTGAGGTTTTCTCAGTAGACAGGACAATTGGCGAGGTGTGAACTCTCGAGTTTTCAACACATGTGTTGTGACTAGGGGAGCTTTGCCGGGAGAGGTTTGAATATGCTAAGTGTGAACAAGTGAAGCGTGCACTGCCAATGTGTGCCAGAGCGAGGTGTGCTCAGTAGTGGTTTGATCTGGCAAGTTTTGAACAGGCGAGGTGTGCACTGGCGAGGTGTTCTCAGGAGAGGTGTGAATAGGCGGGGTGTGTACAGTCGAGGTGTTTTCAGGAGATGGTTGAACAGGCGAGGTGTGCAGTCGTGAGGTGCGTCGAAGCGAGGTTTGAATTGGCAAGTTGTTCTCAGGAGGTGTGAACTCGCGAAGTTTGAACAGGATAGGCATGAACAGGCCTAGTGTACACTGGTGAGGTGTGCCCAGGCGAGATGTGCACTGGCGAGGTGGTCTCAGGAGAGTTGTGAATTAGCGACTTGTGAACAGGCGGGTTGTCAACAGGCTTTGTATGTACAGGAGAGGCGTGTGAAGGCGAGGTGTACCCAGGCGAAGTGTGCTCAGTGGAGATGTGCACGGGTGAGCTGTTCTCAGGAGAGGTGGGAACTGTCGAGGTGTCAACAGGGGAGTTTTGAACAGGCTGGGTGTACACTGGTGAGTTGTCCATTGGCAAGGTGTGTCAAGGCGAGGTGCACACAGGTGACGTGTGCTCATGAGAGATATTCTCAGGCGAGGTGTGCTCAGGAGAGGTTTGAACGGGCGACATGTGAACAAGCGAGGTTTACCTAGGATAGGTGTGAATAGGCGAGGTGTATCAGGATAGGTGTGAATTGGCGAGGAGTTAACTGGCGAGGTGTAACAGGCGAGGTATTCAATAAAGGTGTGAAAGGCGAGGTGTCAACAGGTAGGTGCGCACTGGTGACGTGTCCCAAAGCAAGGAGTGCACTGGTGTCGTGTTCTCAGAAGAGGTGTGAACCGGCAAGGTGTGAACAGGAGAGGCGTCAGCAGTCGAAGTGTGAACTGGTGACGTGTCCCTGGTGAGCTGTTCCAAGGCGTGATGTGCTCCAGAGACGTGTCAATAGGCAAGCTGAGAACAGACGAGGAGTACACTAGAGAGGTATGCCTAGTTGAGATCCGCACAGGCAAGGTTCTCAGGACAGGTGTGAACAGGCGAGGTGTGCTCAGGAAAGGTGTGAACTGGCAGGGTGTGCACTGGTGAAGTGTGCCAAAACGAGGTGTGTACAGGTGAGTTGTCTCAGGGGAGGTGTGAACTGGCGTGGTGTGAACAGAAGTGTGAACAGGCCAGGTGTACACTGGTAGTGGTGCACTGGCGAGGTGTGCCAAAGCGAGGTGTGCACCAGTGGGGTGTCACAGAAGAGGTGTGAACCAGCGAAGTTTGAACAGGCGAGGTGTGCACTGGAGAGGTATGCCAAAGCGAGTTGTTCTCAGGAGAGGTGTGAACTGGCGAGGTGTGAACAGGCCCGGTGTACACTGGTGAGGTGTGTACTGGCGACGTGTACTCTGGCGAAGAGTGCCAAAGCAAGGTGGACTCAGGAGAGGTGTGAACTGGCGAGGTTTCCACAGTTGAGGTGTGCACTGGTGAAGTGTTCTCAGCAGAGGTGTGAACTGGTGTGGTGTGAACTAGCGAGGTGTGCTCAGGAGAGATGTGTACAGGCGAAGTGTGAATAGGCGAGGTGTGAACAGGCAAGGTGTTTTCAGGAGAGGTTTGAACAGGTTAGGTGTACACTCGCGAGGTGCACCGATGCAAGGTTTGAACAGGCAAGGTGGTCTCAGGAGAGGAGGGACCTGGTGAGGTGTGAACAGGCCGGGTGTTAACTGGTGAGGTGTGCACAGGCGAGGTGTGCACAGGCTAGGTGTACTCAATAGAGGTGTAAACAGGAGAGATGTTAACAGGCCGGGTGTACGCTGGTGAGGTGTGCACAGGCGAGGTGGCCAAGGCAAAGTATGCACAGGCTAGGTGTACTCAGGAGAGGTGTGTTCCGGCGAGATGTGAACCAGCGAGTTTTGAACAGGCGAGGTGAGCACACGAGAAGTACGCTAAAGCGAGGTGTGTACAGGCGAGGTGTTCTCAGGAGAGGTGTTCTCAGGAGAGTTGTGAACAGGCCGGGTGTACACTGGTGAGGTGTGCACTGGCGCAGTGTGCCAAAGCGAGGTGTGCTCAGGTGAGGTGTTCTCAGAAGAGGTGTTACCCGCGAGGTTTGAACAGGAGAGGTTTGCAGTGGAGAGGTGTGCCAAAGCGAGATGTTAGGTTTAGGGTTAGGGTTAGGTGTTAATAGGCCAGGTGTGCACTGGCGAGGTGTGCACAGGAGTGGTGAGTTCAGGACAGGTGTGAATAGACAAGATGTGAACAGGCCAGGTATGCACTGGCGATATGTGCCAAAGGGAGGTGTGCTCAGGAGAGGAGTGAACTGCTTAGGTGTGAACAGGCAAGGTGTGATCTGGCGAGGTGTAAACAGGCGAGGTGTTCCAAAGTGAAGTGTGTGCAGGCGAGTTGTTCTCAGGAGAGGTGTGAACTGTCGAGGTGTCAACAGGAGAGTTTTGAACAGGCCGGGTGTACACTGGTGAAGTGTGCACAGGTGAGTTGTGTACTGGCTAGGTGTCCCAATGCGAGGTGTACACGGGCGACTTGTGCTCAGGAGAGATACGCACAGGTGAGGTGTGCTCAGGAGAGGTTTGAATGGGCGAGATGTGAACAGGCGAGGTGTGCACAGGCGAGGTATACTCAGGATAGGTGTGAATAGGCGAGGTGTATTCAGGAGAGGTTTGAACAGGCGAGGTGTGCACTCGCAAGGTGCGCTGAAGCGAGGCGTGTAGGGCGAGGTGTTCTCAGGAGAGGTGTGAACAGTCCTGGTGTACACTAGCGAGGTGTGCTCAAGAGAGGTGTGCACAGGTGAGGTATTCAATGGAGAGGTGTGAACAGGCGATGTGTGCTCAGGAGAGGTGTGACTAGGCAAGGTGTGAACTGGCGCGGTGTCCACTGATGAGGTGTGCCAAATCGAAGTGTGTTCAGGGAAGTTGTTCTCAGGAGAGTTGTGAAATGGCGAGGTGTGAACAGGAGAGGTGTGAACAGGCCTGGTGTATACTGGTAAGGTGTGCACAGGCGAGGTGTACACCTGCGATGTGTGCTTAGGAAAGGTGTGCACAGGTGAGATGTTCTCAGGAGAGGTGTGAACAGAAGAGGTGTATTCAGGAGAGGTGTGAATTGGCGAGGTGTGAACAAGTGAGGTGTGAAAAGGCGATGTGTGCTCAGTAGAGGTGTTAACAGCCAAGGTGTGCACTGGTGATGTGTGCCAAAGCATGGTGTGCTCAGGAGAGGTGTGAAATGGTGAGGTGTGCACAGGCTAGGTGTGCTCATGAGAGGTTAGAACAGGCAAGGTGTGAACAGGCGATGTGTATTCAAGAGAGGTGTGAGTTGGCCATGTGTGAACAGGCGAGTTGTGCACAGGCAAGGTGTTCTAAGGAGAGGTGTGAGCTGGCGAGGTGTGCTCATGAGAATTTTGAACAGGCGAGGTGTACACAGGCGTGGTGTGTTCAGGAGAGGTGTAAATAGTCGCGGTGTGCACTTGCGAGGTGTGCACTTGCGAGGTGTGCACTTGCGAGGTGTGCACAGGCGCGGTTTGCTCAAGAGAGGTTTGAAAGGGCGAGATGTGCACTGGCGAGGTGTGCCAAAGCGAGGTGACCTCAGTAGAGGAGTGAACTGGAGACATTTGAAAAGGCGAGGTGTGCACAGTCGAGGTGTTCTCAGGAGAGGTGTCAGCTGGCGAGGTTTGAACAGAAGAGGTGTGAACAGCCGAGGTGTGTACTGGCGATGTGTGCCAAAGCGAGGTGTGGTCAGGAGAGGTGTGAACTGGTGAGGTGTGCACAGGTTAGGTGTGCACATAAGAGGTTTGAACAGGCAAGGTGTGAACAGGTGACGTGTATTCAGGAGAGGTGTGAATTGGCTAGTGGTTAACAGGCGAGTTGTGAACAGTCGATGTGTGCTCAGGAGAAGTATGAATGGGCAAGCTGTGAACAGGCAAGGTGAGTACTGGAGTGGTGTGCCAAGGCGAGATGTGCACAGGCAAGATTTTTTCAGGAGAGGTTTGAATAGGCGAGCTGTGCACTCGTGAGGTGCGCCAAGCGAGGTGTGTACAAATGAGGTGTTCTCAGGAGAGGTGTGAACTGGCGAGGTGACAACAGGCCGGGTGTACACTGGTGAGGTGTGCACAATAGGCTGGGCGTACACTGGTGAGGTGTGCACAGGCGAGGTGTTCTCAGAAGAGGTGTGAAACGGCATGGGGTGAAATGGCAATGTGTGAACAGGCGAGGTGTGCTCTGCAAAGGTGTGAATAAGCGACGTGTGAAAAGGCACAGTGTGCACTGGCGAGTTGTGCCAAAGGGAGGTGTTTAACAGGCGAGGTGTGCTCCGGAAAGGTGTGAATAACCGAGGTGTGTACAGGCCAGGTGTTCTCAGAAGAGGTGTGAACAGGCCGGGTGTACACTGGTGAGGTGTGCACTGTCGAGGTGTGTCAAGGCGAGGTGTACACAGGAGAGGTGTGTTCAGGAGAGGTGTACACAGGCGAGGTGTGCTCAGAAGAGTAGTGAACTGGCGAGCTGTGAAACATCGAGGTGTGCACAGGCGAGGTGTTCTCAGGAGGGGTGTGAACAGGCGAGGTGTGCACAGGCATGGTGTGCTAAGGAGAGGTGTGAATAGGTGAGCTGTCAACAGGCGAGGTGTGCACTGGAGAGTTGTTCCAAGGCGCGATGTGCACAGGAAAGGTGTTTTCAGAAGAGGTTTGAACAGTCGAGGTGTGCACTCGCAAGGTGAGCCAAGCTAGGTGTGTACAGGAGAGGTGTTCTCAGGAGAGGTGTGAACTGCAAGGTGTGAATAGGCTAGGTGTACTCAGGAGAGGTGTGAATTGACCAGGTGTGCTCTGGTGTCGTATGCTCAGGAGAGTTGTGTGTAGGTGAGGTCTGAACAGGAGAGGTGTGAAAGGCGAGGTGTGCAGAAAAGGGTTTTTCTCAGGAGAAGTGTAAACTGTCGATGTGTGAACTGTCGACGTGTGAACATGCAAGGTATGCACAGGCAAGTTGCGCAAAAGTGAGGTGTGTACAGGCATGGTGTTCTCAGGAGAGATGTGAACAGGAGAGGTGTTCTCAGGAGAGGTGTGAATAGGCGACATTTGCACTGGCGAGGTATGCCAATGAGAGGTGTGAACAGGTGTGGTGTGCTCAGGAGAGGTGTTTTCAGGAGAGGTGTTAACAGGCGAGGCGTTAACAGGCAAGGTGTGCACAGACGAAGTGTGCTCAGGAAAGGTGTGAACAGGAGAGGTGTGAACAGGAGAGATGTGAGCAGGCCAGGTGTGCACTGGCGAGGTTTGCTCAGGCGAGGTGGGCTCCGGAGAGGTGTGAATGGGCGAGGTTTGCCCAGGCGAGGTGTTCCCAGGAGAGGTGTGAACGGGCGAGGTGTGAACAGAAGAGATGTGAACAGGCCAGGTGCGCGCTGGCGAGGTGTGCTCAAGCGAGGTGGGCTCCAGAGAGGTGCAAATAGGCACGGTGTGAACAGGTGAGGTGATGTCCACTCTCACCACTATTATTCAACATACTGTTGGAAGTCATAGCCTCAGCAATCAGACAACAAAAATAAATACAAGGCATCCAAATCAGCAAGGAGGAAGTCAAACGTTCACTCTTCGCAGACATGATACACTCCGTGGAAAATCCAAAAGACTTCACCAAAAAACTGCTAGGACTGATACAGAAATTCAGGGAAGTCTCAGGATATAAAATCTATATACAGAGGTTGATTGCATGTCTATACACGAGTAATGAAGCAGCAGAAAGAGAAATCAAGGAATTGATCTCATATACAATTGCACTGCATACCATAAAATATCTAGGGATAACTCTAATCAAAGAGGTAAAAGATCAATGTACTGAAAACAAAAGAAAGCCTATGAAAGAAATTGAAGGAGACCCAAAGAAATGGAAAACATTCCATGCTCATGGATTAGAAGAACAAATATTGTTAAAATGTCAATACTACCCAAAGCAATCCACACATTTAATGCAATCCCTGTCAAAATTACACCAGAATTCTTCACAGAGCTGGAACAAACAAGCCTAAAATTTATATGGATCGAACAGACCCTGAGTAACCAATGTAATGTTGAAAAAGAAAAACAAAGCTGGAGACATCACAATTCTGGACTCTATGGTGTATTGCAAAGCTGTAATCATCAACACAGTATGATATGGGCACAAAAACAGACACATAGATCAATGGAATGGAATAGGGAACTAAGAAATGGACCCTCTAACATATGGCTGACTAATCTTTGACAAATCAGGAAAGAATATCCAATGGGAAAAGGAGTCTCTTCATCAAACGGTACTGGGAAAACTGGACAGCGAGAAGAAGAATGAAACTGAACCACTTTCTTCAGTGGTGAAATAATCTCAAAGTTGGTGAAAGATCTAAATGTAAGACAGGAAACCATCAAAATCCTAGAGGATAACAGAGGCAACAACCTCTTTGTTCCTGGCCACAGCAACCTCTTACTTGACATATCTCCAGAAGCAAGGGAAACAAAAACAAAAATGAACTATTGACACCTCATCAAGATAAAAAGCTTCTGCACAGCTGTGGACACAGTCAACAAAACTAAGAGGCATCTAATGGAACGGGAGAAGGTATTTGCAAGTGACATATCAGGTAAAGGGTTAGTATCAAAAACCTATGAAGAACTTACCAAACTCAACACCCAAAAGCCAAATAATCCAGTGAAGAAATGGGCAAAAGACATGAATAGACACTTTAAAAAAGATGACATGCAGATTGCTGATTGCTGACATATGAAGAGATACTCAACCTCACTCATCATCAGTGAAATACGAATCAAAGCCACAATGAGAGACATCCCCTCACACCAGTAAAAATGGCTAAAATTAACAACTCAGGAAACGACAGATGTTGGCAAACATGTGGAGAAAGGGAACCCTTTTGCAATGCTGGTGGGATTATAAACCAGTATAACCACTCTCGAAAATACTATGGAGATTCGTCAAAAAACTAAAAATAGAGCCACACTATGACAGAGCAATTGCACTACTAAGTATTTATCCAGGGGATACACAAATGCTGACTCGAAGGGGCACATGCACTCCACTGTTTATAGCAGCATTATCAACAATAGCTAAATTATGCAGAGTCCAAATGACCAGTGACTAATGAATGGATAAAGAAGATGTGGTATTATTTATACAATGGAATATTGGAATATTACTAGGCAATCAATGCTATTTGCAACAACATGGACAGAATTAGACTGTATTATGCTAAGCAAAATATGTAAAAGACATCATATGCTTTCTCTCATCTGTGGAATTTAAGAAATAAAACAGATGAATATAGTAGAAGGGAAGCAAAAATAAGATGCAAACAGAGAGGGAGTCAAACTATAAAAGACTCTTAAAACAGAGAATAGACTGAAGGTTCCTGGGGGGTTACTAAATAGGGGGATGGGTAAAATGGGTGAACAGGGGGATGGGCTAAATGGGTGATGGGCATTAGGGAGGGTACTTGGGATGAGTACTGGTATTTTATGTAATTGATATATCACTAAGTTCTACTCCTGAAAGTGTATTCCACTATAAGATAACTGACTTGGGCTTAAATCAGAAAAAAAAAAGAAATATTAAAAATAAATAAATAAATATAATAACATTCATAAGTAAAGAGTATTTAAATGGGACTCTTTGAGTGGGAAGGAAAGACCAAAAGTGATACAGACAAAAAAGGATCAGAGAAAACATCAAGAAACAATGGAAAACAACTAATAAAGTGGCACTAAATATATATCTATCAATAATTACTCTGAATGTAAATGGACTAAATGCTCAAATAGAAAGACATCAGATAGGGTGTCAGAACAGACAAACAAAACAAAACAAGAACAACAACAAAAAAACAAGACCTATCTAGGTGTTTTCCACAAAGACTTATTTTGGACCTGAAGTCACCTGCAGATTTAAAGTGAGGGAATAAAGAAACATTTATCATGCCAATAACGTCAAATGAAAGCCAGTAGCAATACTTATATCAGACCAAATAGACTTTAAAACCAAGGCTGTATTTTTGTACCCTTTGTGTAAATATCTAATAGTGAATTTTCATGCACCCAATGTTTCTAGCAACATTATCAACAAGAGCCAAACTATGGAGAGAGCCCAAATATCTATCAACTGATCAAGATATAAAGAAGTTGTGGTATATGTGTACACACACACACACACACACACACATATGTACAATGGACTATTACTCAGCCATCAAAAAGAATGAAATCTTGCCATTTGCAATGATGAGGATGCAGCTAGAATGTATTATGTTAAGCAAAATATGTCAATCAGAGAAAGAAAGAGATATGATTTCACTCATGTAGAATTTAAGAAGCAACAAAGATGAAAACATGAGAAGGAGGAGAGAAAAGAGAAGAGTGGGAAACAAACCACATGAGACTCTCAATGATAAAGAACAAATTGAGGGTGGATGGAGGGAGATGGGTGGGGGATGGGCTAGATGGGGGATGGATATTAAGGAGGGCACTTGTTATGATGAGCACTGGGTGTTGTATGTCAGTGATGAATCACTGCATTCTACTCCTGAAACTGATAATGCACCGTATGTCAACTAAAACTTAAATTAAAAAATAAATAAATAAAACTGTCACAAGAGATGAAGACAGACACTATCTCATAATAAAGGGGACAATAAAACTATAAGATCAAACAACTGTAAAGTTTTATGCACCCAACATGCAATCACCAAATATATAAAACAATTAACTACAAACAAAAAGGAACTCATTTATAATAATATAACAAGAGTAGAGGAGTTTAAAACCCTACTCTCATCAATGGACGGATACTCTAAACAGAAAATCAACAAGGGAACAATGGCTTTGAATGACACGCTGGATCAGGGAATTAACAGATATATTCAGATCACTTCATACTAAAATAGCAGAATACACATTCTTTTCAAGTACACATGGGACATTCTCCAGAATTGATTGCAGACTAGGTCACAAATCAGGCCTCAAGAAGTACACAAAGACAAGATCAGACGAAACATCTTTCTGACCACAAAGTTAGGAAACTTGAAGTCAACCACACACACACACACACACACACACATGCAAAGGAAAGACCACAAATAAGTGGAGGTTGAACAACATGCTACTAAATGAATGGGTAAACCAGCAGATCAATGAGAAAATACACTGAAACAAATGAAAATGAAAATACACTGGCACAAAACTTTGGAATGCGGCAAAAGCAGTCCTAAGTCGGAAGTATATAGCAATACAAGCCTACCTTAAAAAGCAAGAAAAATCTCAAACAATTCAAACTTACAACTAAAGGAATAAGAAAAAAAAAACACTCCAAGACTAAAGACAGCAGAAGGAAGAAAATAATGCAGATTAAAGCAGAAATAAGTGATATGGAAACTAATAAAAGCACTAGAGGAAATCAATGAAACTAGGGGCTGTTTCTTTGAAAACATTAATAAACTTGAAAACCTACTAGCCAGACTTATCACAAAGAAGAGAGAAATAACTGAAATAAATAAAATTACAAATAAGAGAGAAGAAATAACAGCACCACAGAAATACAGTTTAGAAGATAACATTATGAAAAACTATATGCAAACAAATTGGACACCCTGAGAGAAATGGATAAATTCCTAGAAACACATAAACTACCAAAACTGAAACAGGAAGGTATAGAAAATCTGAAAGCAGAAATTGAATCAGTAATACAAAAAATATCTCCCCCAACATCTAGTTCAGGGCTAGATGGCGTCACTGAAGAAATCTACCAAATATTTAAAGAAGTAATACCTATTCTTCTCAAATGATTCAAAAAAGTAAAAAAGAAGGAAAACTTCCAAATTCATTCTATGAGGCCAGCATTACCCTGATACCAAAACCAGATAAAGAATCCACTAAAAATGTAAACTGCAGGGGTGCCTGGGTGGCTCAGCCGGCTGACTGTCCAAATCTTAACTGTGGATTAGGTCATTATATTGTGGTTCATGGGTTCGAGCCCCACATTGGATTCTGCACTGACAGTGCAGAAAATGTTCAGGATTCTCTCCCTCCCCGTCTCTCTGCCCCTCCCTCACTTTTATGTATACTCTCTCTCTCTCTCTCTCTCTCTCTAATAAACATTTTAAAATATGTTTACAATTTTTTAAAACAAAACTGCAAGCCAATACCCTGGTGAGCATGTATGCAGAAATTCTCATTAAGATACCTTCAAATTAAATTCAACAATACATTAATAGAATCATTTACCATAATCTACTCCTGGGCTGCAATTGTGGTTCCACATACACAGATCAATCAACATGATGCAACGCAGTAATAGAAGAAAGGATAAGAACAATATGATGCTTTCAACGGATGCAGAAAAAGCACTTGACAAATTGTCACATCCATTCTCAGCAAAGTAGACTGAGACTCAACACACCTGCATATAATAAAGGTCATATTTATTTGAAAGCTTTTCCTCTAAGGTCAGGAAAACGACAGGGATGACCCCTCTCACCACTGTTATTTCACATAGTACTGGAAGTCCTAGCCACGACAATCCGACAACAAAAATAAACAAAAGGCATCCGAATTGGTGAGGAAGCAGAAGAAATTTCACTATTTGTAAATGGCATGATTCTCTATATAAAAAACACCAATGACTCCCTTAAAAATTGTTGAATGGATATACGAATTCAGCAAGTGACCATATGCAAAAATAAATGTACAGAAATCTGCTGCATTTCTATAGACCAATCATGAATTAACAGAAAGAGAAATTAAGGAATCAATCCCATTGACAAGTGCTTCCAATACCATAAGATACTAGGAATAAACCTAACCATAGAAGTGAAAGACCTGTACTCTCAAGGCTATGAAACACTAATGAAAGAAATAGAGGAAGACAAAAGAAATGGAAATGCATTCCATGTTCGTGGATGAGAAGAACAAATATTGTTAAAATGTGTATACTACCCAAAACAATCTACACATTTAATGAAATCCCTATCAAACTAACAAAACATTTGTCACAGAACTAGAACAAATAATTTTAAATTTTGTATGGAACCCCAAAAGACCCAAAACAGCCAAAAGAAACTTGAAAAAGAAAACCAAAGCTGGAGACATCACAATTCCAGACGTTCGGTTATGTTACAAAGCTGTAGTGATCAGAACAGTATGGTACTGGTAAAAAAAAATGCATAGATCAATAGAATGGAAACCCAGAAATGAACTCAGACGTATATGGTCAATATCCTCAACAAAGAAGGAAAGAGTAATGGAAAAAAGATAGTCTTGGGGCACATGGGTGACTCAGTACTGAAGTGTCTGATCTTGGATCCTGCTCAGGTCATGATCTCAGGGTTCATGAGTTCAAACCCCACGCCGGGCTCTGGGCTGACAGTGCAAACCCTGTTTACGTTTCTCACTCTCTCCATTTCTCTTTGCCCCTCTCTCTCTGTGTCTCTCTGTGTCTCTCTCTCAAAAATAAATAAACTTTAAAAAGTCTCCTCAACATAACGGTTTTGGGAAAACTAGACAGCAACCTGCAAACAACAACAAAAACGGACCACTTACTTACAACATACACAAAAATAAATTCCAAATGGATAAAGACCTATGTGTGAAACCTAAACTATAAAAACCCCAGAGGAGAACACAGGCAGTAACTTATTTGACATTGACTGTGCAAACTTCTTTGTAGATATGTCTCCTGATGTAAGGGAAACACAAGCAAAAATAATAGGATTTCATAATAATAATAAGCTTCTGTCACCAAGGAAACAATCAAGAAAACTAAAACGCTACCTACAGAATGATATTTGCAAACGACATCTGATAAAGGGTTAGTGTCCAAAATATATAAAGTTATACAACACCCAAAAAATGAGAAATCCAAATAAAAATGGACAGAAGACATGAATATACATTTTTCCCAAAGAAGACATACAGATAGGCAAGAGACTCGTGAAGATGCTCAACACTGATCATCTGGGAAATACAATTCAAAAGTACAATGAGGTAACACCTCACATCTGTCAGAATGACTAAAATCCCAACCTGACAATAAACTATAAAGTTAAAAAAAAAAGGAAACCAACCTGACAATAAACTATAAAGTTAAAAAAAAAGAATGACTAAAATCAATGAATGATGAAACAACAGGTTTTGCCAAGGATGTGGGGAAAGAGGAACCCTCTTGCACGGTTGGTAGGAATGCAAACTGTTGCAGCCACTCTGGAAAACCTTATGGAGATTCCTCAAAAAATTGACAATAAGACTACCTTAGGATCCAGCAATTTCACTACAAGGTATGTACACAAAGAATACAAAAATAATATTTCAAATGGATTCATGCACCCTGATGTTTATAGCAGCATTTTCTACAGCAGCACATTATGGAAACTGCCCAAGTATCCATCAACTGATGAATAAATTAAGATGTAGTATGGAATGTATATGAAATGGAATATTATTTAGCTGTAAAAAATGAAATCTTGTGATTTGCAACAAGGCAGAGGGAGCCAGAGAGTGTTATGCTAAGCCTGTCAGAGAAAGACAAATACCATATGATTTCACTAACACATGGAAATGAAACAAAACAAAGGGGAAAAAAGGAGACAGTGACAAAGCAACAGACTCTTAACTAGGAAACAAACTGAGGGTTTGCACAGTGGGGTGGGGGATGGGTGACACAGGTGATGAGGATTAAGGAGTGCACTTGTGATGAGCACTGGGTGATGTGTGGAGGTGCTGCTCTATATTGTACACCTGAAACTAATATTACACTGTAGCTTTACTAACTGGAACTTAAATTAAAAAATAAAATAAGATTTGTTGCACCTACCTACCAGGTTTTCTCTAGTTTTCAATTACCTCACTATGCTGGAAAATGAACCATTAAATTTTTAAAAAGCATGTATAATGTGGGGGACAGTTTGTGCTCTTACGTCAGTCTCTGGTTCCAGCAGGACTCGGAAAGTGGGTCCCAGCTCATTCTTCTAGAAGGTCCTGAGAGTGAGCATTTCATGTATTCACATCCTAACTGAATGCAGCTCCCATTCTTCTGAATTTGTCAGGATTAATCCCCAGAAAGAAGCCTGAATCTGGAACAAATCATCCACTGTATCTATGATGTGATGTTGTGGGACCCCTGAATCCACGAATCCTTTAGTAAACTATGTCTTGTTCAAATACTGTCAGGGAAAGTGAGGAATGAAACATGGCAACAGCCCAGAAAATGCAAGGGACTGTGCTGCTCACTGACCAGCGCGCCCAGGGAAGCCACCCAGCGCCCTCTCCTCAGCACTCAGCCCAACAAGGCAGCTTCTCTCTGGTGACTCAGGAGACTCCAAGTGACTGCAACTCTTCCAAGGTCTCTCCTGGGTGGGGGGTCGGGGGGGAGCGGTGGAACCTGCTGGAAACGCAGCTCTGGTCTCTGTCCTGAGGCAGCTGCAGAGGCCCTGAGTCGTCAGAAGTCCTTCCTGCTCTGAGGTGCCCTGGGTCAGAAAAGCCGATGGGTCGCCCTCTGCCGGCCACCACTGTGCGCAGAGGAGCCCGCTGCTCCCAGTTTGTGGTGCTCGCGTACCGTCTGCTGGCCACCATGGGAATTCCTACAATGTTGAAGGCCATGGCCACTCAGCTGAGGCACTGAAGGTGCTCTGGGGAACTAAGCCTGTTCTCTAGATTGGGAAGGATCTTAGTGACAGGGCCTGGGACACAAAGAAATCTTTTCCTTCTCCTTTCTTGTGGGTGAAGAATGAAACCGAATTTATTAATGTAATGACATCATTTGTAATGCTTTAAGCAATGTTCACAGAAAAATAGACCACCAATTTAGACATGCTGAACAAAAGCTAATTGTGTTTATCACCAAAATACTTAGATTAGGTAAAGAATTGATACCTTTTAGAGAGAGATACCGGCTTCTAGCTATGGAACGAATAAGTCATACAGATATAAGGTACAGCCAATGGAATGGAGTCAATCCTGTAATAATAGTGTTGCATGCTTTCACATGATAGCTACACTTGTGGTTAAGTACAACATAATTTATAGACATATGGAATGACTAGGATGTATGCCTAAAACTAATACAACAAATGTGTGAGCAATCTTTTAATTAAAAATTGACATCCTTTACACTATTTTTAATTTCTCCTTCTTTGCCATTAAAAAATCATTCCTGGGGTGCCTGGGTGACTTAGTTGGTTAAACATCCAACTTCGACTCAGGCCATGATATTGCTGTACATGAGTTCGAGCCCCGCATCAGGCTCTGTGCTGACAGCTCAGAGCCTGGAGCCTGCCTCAGATTCTGTGTCTCCCTCTCTCTCCACCCTCCCCCCACTCAACCTCTCTCAAAAAAAGAAATGTTAAAAACGTTTTTAAAAATCATCCTAATTTAGAATAAGTGAAATTCCTTTTATACCAGATTCTCTAACATCACCATCTTGATGTTGAGAACTTATCTGAAAAGTCACCAAGAATGTCTTTGATGACACATATGTGACAAGGTTAGAATGTGACTTACAGGGAGCTACACATCTGTAATTTACTGTATGTATCCTTGGCTAATATTTTCAATGAAATGTACTTTAGGGATGCAGATGGATGAAATACTGTCCATCAGTCATATAGGTCAATTTCCTAGAAGACCATTCTGCCTTCAATTACTAATTGCCATCTCTTCATAATTAAAAGAAAGTTGGGAGAAGAATGTATCTTCTAATTTGATGTAAGAGAAGATTATGGTGTTTTAAAGGGTTCACCTACCATCTGGCATCCTCAGATTGGCAGTGGACAGGATAGCAACCCACTATCTCGATGCACATTTCTAGTTCCAGAGGGACAATATGGACCTTATTGTTAAATATATTTGTATACAAATACATCAGTATCAGCAGACCAACTCTGCCAGGTCCAGGCTGCAGGACCTGGGGGAAGCACAATGCCTGATGCCTGGGTTCAGAACATGAGGAAGGCCAGCTGGTGTAGGGGAAATGCAGCAGGGCCTGGGACAATGAGGGGGAAGGTTCAGGGTCAGCTCCCCACAGGGCAGGCTCTGGTGTTTACTTGCCAAAGATCAGCAGTCTCCCTCAAGACATCCCTCTCCATGACAGAACATGAGGCTGAGCCCCACAGTTCCAGGAGAAATGAGGGGGACCCATCTTTTCAAATGCAATGGCCTCTGCAGACCTTGGCCCCAGGGAAGTTGGAATCTTAGAGAACTCTTATGCCCATGATACCAGCCTTTTCTGTCCCAACACTCAGAGCCACTTAATACATCCTCTCTCCCCTGGCCCATGTCACCCTGTCCACACACCTGGACCAGGTCCCTGCTTTCTTCCTTGCACTTTCTCTTTGTCTCTGTTTCTCTTGGCCCCTGTCTCCCTCTGTTTCTTCTTTTCACTTTTGAGGACTTTCCGAATTCCCCCATCACTCACTCAGTCTCTCTCTCTGCCTGGCTCTTTCGCCACCTCTCCCCAGGCTTCAGCCCTGTCCAGGAGCACAGGCACTTCTGTCTCTCCCTCTCTCCTCTCATGTTTTGTCCCAGGCCCTGATCACAATGGAGGAGAATCCCCTGTACAGGAGCTGCTCATGTTGACATTTACTATAGAAATGCTGGCAGCAATGTGGACAGCCAAATATTTACCCTTGGTGGCCCAGCCATGATCCAAAAGCTGCTGGAGGGCTGGCTGCTTCCCTAAACTGAGAAGAAAAAGGGGCCTGCAGGGTTCAGGGTCCCTGGGGCAAAGTGCACTGGATTAGCTGGTGTAAAAGGAGCCATAGGCTTACACCCAATCTCCTGGGTGGTGTCGAAGGAACCTATCTCATACCATTGACCTCTGGCCTCCCCATCCCTCAATAAGGCAACAGGTTTTGGGGACATCATGTGACTCACCACGAAAATTGTTGCCATTTGCCCCCTTGGAGATTATCTGGATTGGTGCATTGGGGGCAGCTGGTAAGGTGGAGAAGGGCACAAGAGCTGGATTAATGCAGGACCTCCTTGCTGGTCTCCTGAATCCATTCCTCACCATCACAGTAGACCCTTTCCTGGAGACAGATACCTGCCCTGCTCATCAGCACAAACCCCACAAACTAGCAGGCACCATGTTCTCATGAGGATCAATCTACAGAATTAACCTCCACCACCAGAGCTCCCTATAGGATGTGTCCAACTCCCTAGATGGAACTATGGCTACCTTCCAGGCAATACAACCCCAAAGAATGACCTATCTTCTTCCACCAATACTACACTCTCTACATGTTTTTAACTGTGTGTACAGGAACCCCAAAGTGTGCACTTGATGGGGAATGGGTGTCGATTTTCCTGGAAGCAGACACCAACACAGAGACACAACTGTGACAAGTGTATTAAGGGACACTAAGAAGGACAAAGTGGAGGGGACAGGGTGGGCAGGGAAAGCGTTTGGACCAAGGGGCAGATTAGAAACCATCTCTAAATATATAATCACCACAGCTGGTCTTCTTCAAATTTCAAACTGATTGTCCTCTATGTCAAAGAGATTTTGAGTTACTAATGGGATCTTCTGTTCTCCTCTATGCATTTTGTCTTTGACAATATATGTGTGGCCTTGGATGAACACTTAATTGTGTGGCTGCATCTGTGTGTCTACCTGTAATGGAAGAGGATTGTCTTCGGATCTTAGCTGTAGATCCCTGAATGTACACATTCTTATACTTATCTTTTCTTTCTTTGTAAAGTAGGACCTGAATTTTAATAGGAAAAAACACAGGGGTCTTTGTCATATCTTTTGAAGCAGGGATTGCCAATCTGCCAGCCTTAGTTTAATGAAATTGAATGAACATCTGTTGATGATCTTCTGTGTGCAGATACATTCATTTCCACACCGAGAAGGGTGAGTGCCCACTCATCCCATACATTTTACAAATTCCTCATGTTCTTGATCACCTCTTCATTGCACTGACCTCAGAAACTAACATTGTCCCTGCCTCTCAGATAACAAAGCTGAGGTTATGAGATGGCCCCACTGAGAGCTGGTATTAGGGCTGAGACAGCAGGAACACAGGCAATGCCTCAGGATATTGTGAGGGAAGTTGGGAGATGCAAACCTGCAGACAGGGTGGTGGCAGCAGATGCAGGGGTGTGGTTACAGGAGTCCAGCAGGGGCGGTTCCTGGTCAACCCTGAATTCCCCAGTAAGACACTGGCTCAGGCTGGAGGCCAAGGAAGCTGCTCAACTGATATACAACCTTTCTTCGCATGTAGTCTCACAGAGACACACAAACGTAGGCAGACAAGCATCCCATAAGATCCAAGTTAAACTACGAATCTCCAGGGCATTCTTTCACACAGATCCAGAACCTTCAGAAAACCAAGGGAAACAACAGTCTTTATTTAGATAATGAACTAGGTGCACTTTGGCCACAATGACATTTCAGAAATGATAAGTGCATGAACTGTGGTTGAACCCATGTAGCAGCTCTGTGTGGACCTCACGCTGCCCTCATGCTCCCTGCCCAGGCTGTTGGCCCTGCCAGAAATGGCCTCCAACTCCATCTCACTGAGTCCGACACCCTCCCTCCAGCACTATCTCAGCTCCTTCTTCTGGTCCACAGCTTCCAGTTCATTCCCATGAGATTCACATTGCCAGCTCTTGTACTTGAGGACCCATTCCTGGAGCTTCCACTACTATAGATCAGAAGCTCCACGTCATTGAATGCACATAACTCTCTCCCTGTTAGGATACCTGAAGCCCCTGATGGTAGGGGTTTGCCTTATCTCTCACAGAGCCAGGAACATGGACTCTGGACAAGGCACATCTGCAGAACTGATATGGCTGCTTTTCTATAAAAAGACTCTTTCCTTCTCCACAAGAGACACCTGCAGCCCAGCTCAGTAAGGGAAAATGACACAGCCCAGCATATGTATGTCCTGAGAAACTGAGGAATCTTAACAGTGTCCTTAGCTAGCTAGAGCCATCTCTACCTCTTCTCAAAGACTCAACAAGACAGAAGCTGACATGTGGAACACGTGAACTCATACTGGTCAGATCATCTTACAAATAGTCGAGGTGGAGGTGGTAGGTGCTGTCCCAGGGACACCAGGGAGCTGTATGTGGCTCATAGAACCCATGAATGGTGATAAAAGGGGGTCTGTGGGGAAGGGCCTCCAGGGTGGTCCTAGTAAAGGAGGAAGTCCTCTTGCATCCTTAGGGATCTACAGATCAGAAGGGCAGGCATGTTGGTATGACAGACAGAACCAGAATGCCCACCGAGAGCTAAACACAATATGGCAGCTGACAGCACCTGGCGCTTTGTTCAGCTACAGGTTCTAGGAGAACCGAGCATCAGTGCCAGAAAACTCACTCTCCCACGAGGTTCCACCTACAACCTGAAGGCACCAGATGCCACGAGGAGAAACTTCTTTCAACACATGTCACTGCCCATGTTAACAAATGCAGAAAGCCAAGGCATCCTGTTCGAGAAGACTGATGGCAGTAATTATAGTCTAATAAAGAAGCATATTCCAGTGAGGCAGGTATCTATGTCCAGGACCCCTCTGGTGTCCTCTTGCACCACATCTGCAGACTTTTTATTTGCACACTGAGAACAGACAGAACATGAAGGAATGAAAAGCCCAGCACCACACAGAGATTCAGAGCCACTGCTGGCTCAGCCTGTCAAAGCTCAGCCTGCTGGCCCATACCTGTCCTCGCTCTGCTTCCCTCCCTGACAACGGCATTTTCTCTGCAAGGTCACAGAGACCTCTGAGGAGATGGGGAATCCTTGAGTCCTCTAAGGGGTCTGGAAATGGGTTTTCTGAGAGAAACGCATTACCTATGCATGTTCATTGGTCTCAGATGTGTTTATCTTAATTCACAGGGAATTCTGATTTTAAGTACAATAGGAATTGCAGAGCTATTTTGTCCCACTGTAAAAGGGAGGTGGAAATTCTACGTAAACAAATGAACAGAAACATATCTTGATTTCAGGTGTAAAACTCCCATGAAGTATCATGAGACAAAGTATCAGTTACAACATCCCCCGGGCCACAAGAGAACCTGCTCATATAAACACAATGAAAGATTCTGTGAGGTACTGGCCCTGCAGGGAATCACTGATTCTCTCCATTCACGACTGCAGTTCCAGCGTACATTTTCTAGTACACGTGCCACTTCTGATAATTCAGAGTGTTTTCACCTAGGGGACAACTGGAGAAATTCTCTATTGCACATTCACCAACACAGAAGGAACAGTGATGAATTCTGAAATTGATCTAAGAACAGTCAACACTCCACAAAGCATACAATATAAAGTTGGAAAGGCTTTTCATATTTTCCAGTCATGAAGCTGATAGCAGACATTCTGAACAAGTACATCCCTTACACTGAAACCGGAAGAAATGAAAATAATAACAAAAATCCCATGTAAAGTAGGTGCGGAAGGAGCCATGCAAGAAGACTTGAGTGTGCAGTGAAATGTCATCCTCCTCAAGTCATTTCCACAAAGTGAGAACCATGTGTCCTCATCCTCCATGCACTTGTGGCTTCCAGAGGTGCCAACTAACATGATGATCTTAAAATGGAAAGTCTGGGGGCTTGTGAGGAAGAAGTAAATAAAATATTAAAGACATTATAGGACATAGAAAACCAGACAAGGCCAAATTAAAGTTTCCAGAAATCATTACAACTGAAAAGGGCAACAGATTTTATCTTGTCTTACTATGCATCCTGGGTAGAGACAGAACTGATGTTCCTCATGGGAGCTGCACCATGTCCTGGGTCTCATAAAGCCCAGAGGTGGATGGAGGTTGATTCTGACTTGCACAGACTGTGCAGAAGAACCCCCCCCACCTCCCACCATCTTACATTATATTCAACTCTTTCCCACTCTCCGGTCCCTTACCAGGGGAAGAAGGGATTTCCTCAGGTGACCCTTGAGGACAAGAGGGAGACCTGACCCTGTCCCTTGAGGAAGGTTCCACGTGGCCCTGGCTCAGGTGCTTTTATAACTAATCAAGTAAGTGAACAGCTCGGGTATCAACTAGCTAGAAATAAAGTTAAGGGTGTGTTTCATCCCCCAGAGAGCCAGCACATGGTCTCTGTACAAACTACATCCAAGGGAGTGCTGTGTCTGTCAGCCTGCATAAGGCCTCTTTCTTTCCCTATAAGAGACAAGTGCTGCCCAGCTCACTATGTGGAAATGACAGCCCATTTCATGCATGTCCTGAGAAACTTGAAGAACATTACGATGTCCTCAGTCAGGCTGACCTGAAAGCCCTGTGGTGCCATCACTGCATCTTCTCCAAAGACTCAACAAGAAAAAAGATGAAACGTGTTTCATAAGTCAACTCATCCTGTTCAGATCATCTTTCCAAATGGTTCAGGTGGAGTTGGAGGGTGAGGACCCAAAGGCCACCAGGGTGGAGAAGGAGGGTGGCCCAGAGCCCGTGAATGGTGATAAAGAGCAGCCCATGGGGTACAGCATGGATGGCACTTCTGGGAAAGGAAGAAATGCTCTTGCAGCCATGTTGACCTGCAGGACAGAAATTAAACTTTTGAGATGTGTTAGGGTAAAAGGTCGAAAATCCAACACCAACACCAACACTAACATAGCTGAACCCCTACGAAGCAGGAACAGTGCCTATCTCCTTCCCCTCTGCCTGGTTTCAACAGGGCAGCATCAGTGCCACAAAACCCCACCCTTCCCACCGGGTCCCACCTAGAGCTTCTAGGAGTTTGAGGAGACAAGGCAGTGCATTGCTGGCAGCATGCATGGTACTGGCTCTGTCTGAAAATGTAGGGAAGGAAGTGGCCGGTACTAGAGGATCAGAGAAAGAATTCCAGACTCCTAAAGAATGTCTGTTCCACACACAGAGGCATCTATTTCCAGGACTACTCTCCACCCAGCCCTTCACCACCTCAACAGCTCGGTCTTGGCATATTAAGAGCAGAAATAAGGATGGGGAATTATGGTTTCATATCATTTATTTACATCTTTAATCCATCTCCAGTTAATTCTTATGAGTGGTTTAACTGGGAAACTCATGAGAGAACCTTCTACAGGCCTTTCATGCCCGAGCTCTGATTCTCAGAACTCTGCAAGGTAAGTATGGCCACCCTGCTCTAAATGTAAGGAAACAGGCTCTAAGAGAAATAAGGGTAAATGGCTTGCAAAAGGTGAAGCAGGAGCTGATACCAGCTCTGCCTGCAAGTTCCTGCTGGCAGCCTCTGCTAATCTCACTCCCTCTCTTGACATGCTGCCCTAAGGCACAAAGATCCATGGGGAGATTACATCCCTAGAGCCTTCCAGGGGAATTGGGAAAGTGTTTTCTGCAGGAGCAGTGCCACCTACAGAGTTAGTTAGAAAAAGTTTTGGATACATGTGAATTCACAGGGAATGCCGAATTCTACATACACTATGAAATACAGACTAAGTTTGCCCTGTGGAAAGATATGTTTGGAATTTGAAGTGACAGAATTAAAATTAATATTTTCTGATATCAAAGTGGAAAAGTCAGATAAGGTATGAATAGGAGATGCCAGCTGTAACAGCTACACAGGCCGAAAAAGAACCTGGTTACATGAACATGGCATCAGCTCTTTTCCAGAAACTGGCAAGTCAGACCTGACTTTCACTCTCTATTCTTTCAGTTCCAGTGTACATTTTCTACTGTGAATAGGTCTTCCCTGATAATTCATAATATTTTTACTACTTGAACAGCTGCGGTGACTCGGCAAAAGCACATTTCCCAAAAGAGATGGGAAAACTGATAAATTATGAAATTTAGAAAAAAATAAACTTTGAATAAGGGCATTCAAAATTGCTACGCACCTCTCAGAAGTTGGGCTTTTCATGTTTTTCAGTTAGTGAGGATTACAATTGATGTTGTAAACAGCTTAATGACTAATTCTGGACAGAAAAAGAGTAAAATAACAATAATGTTTCCGTTTCCAGGAACATACCCATAAAAGGAGGTCTGGAAGAAGTGAGCCAGTCCAGGAGACATAAGTGTGGAGCGAGATGTCATCCTCCTCATGTTAGTTCCACAAACACACAGTGACTGTCCTGTGGTCCTCACCCTCTAAAAACTTATGGCTTCTGGAGGCACTACCAAGGATGACATGCTAAGAACAGAGAGGCCCGTAGGCTCTTGGGAAAGAGTTTTACTCTTTGTAAAGTAAATAACACCATAGATATACCTCAGAACACACAAACTAGAGACAAGACCAGGAGAGAGTGCGGTATAAAGAGATAAAAGTTTCCAGAGAGAGTTACAACCGAAAATGGTCACATCATTCACCTTGACCTTCTGTGTGGCCAAATTAGGGACAGAGTTGTTGCTCCTCATGGAAGCTGCACCAGGTTCTGCATTTGATAGAGGCCAAAGAAGGGAGGGAGGTTTATTCCAACTTGCATAGACAGGGTGGAAAACAAAAAACAAAAAAACAAAAAATGTCCATGCCTTCTTCATCTTACTCTGCTTCCTACAATCACGTCCTTTACCAGAGACAGAGGGTTTCCACATGGCACAGGTGAACCCTTGTGACTCAGAGGAGCCTTGAGGAAGGCACCAGAAGGCGTTGATTGGATATTTGATAAGCAACCAACTATGGATAGGTCAGGGCTCAATTCATTGGAAATCAACACTAAAAGAAGGGTTTCCTAATATACATAATGGGAAATGACAATTTATCACAGATTAAAAATTAAAAGAAGAATAGCTTAGTTAGGATAATGTCAGTAAATGTCAGCATGAACAGCACACTGTCCTTTTCTGCAAGGCATGGGTGGGATTTTTCAAATGTTTTACTGTATATAGAATCTGCTTTATGTATCTGACAAGGAGTTATGTAAGTATTCATGAACATAAATATCCTTGAAGAGACTAATACTATAATAATGAGCAAGGTAAAGGTTAATTCTATGTGGAATGACTTGCAAAGTTTTAAAGTTACACTGATAAAATAACATTAGAGGAGTGAAATTTCACAAGGATTTACTTTACTAATTCAGTACTATAGTTCACAATACACACAAAAGAAAAACATTTTAAAGAATAAAGGGACCTCCAAATAGAGAAAAGAAATGTCTGCTATAGAAAGCAGACTTTCTATGGAATATTTATCCAAAAGGCAAATCAAGAAAGCTCATCGACCTTCAAATCATGTTGTTGTTCATGTTATTAATCTGAAATCCAAAAAAAAAGCCTTCAACATTGTTTCAAGGTGGAAAGGGGGCTGACCCACATTCATTCTAGCACCCACTCTCCAGTTAAATGGAACGGGAGGTTGCATGGGGGCCCACAGTCGGTGGAGGGACGTGAGCTCCACCACTCACAAGGGACAGACTCAAAAAACCCTGCTGGCTGGGGGCACCTGAGGAAACCAGTGTCCTGTCACCACTGTGAGACAACCTGTGCCCCCTAGTAACTACCTGGGATTGTTTGCAGGAGATTGAACAATTACATCCACTGGAACAGAAGCTGATTGTGTGGATGTTACCACAGAAGTTAAGCTACTGCATTTCACAACGTGCTCCTTACCTCTCCAAGGAGGGATCGCCCTGTCAGGTCCTCCTGCATTGGTTTGTGCCTCCTTGATTCCTCTGGAAGCCTCTGCCTTTGGATGACTTCCACTCTGCAAGATTGAGATGAATCAGTTTCACTAAAAGTTACCACACCTAGGAATCCACTGAACACCAGTTTAGCCTTTTTAAAAACCTCACGATGCCCTTAAAAGACATATGTCACAATCCTGTCCCTGCGTTTCAAGTAGGCGACCTCCCTGCTCTGCTCCACCATCACCCTCTACAGATCATGAGCCCTGAGCTGGGAGAGAGAAACACGTCCGCGTTCAGCTGTGGTAGAGTGTGCACAAGAGGAGGAGAGAAAAACATTCTTACCCAGTTGTCCCAAGCCACCTTCTCACAAAGAGCGATCTGAAAGAGCCAGCACATCAATAAAAACCCATGTGGAGAGATTCAGTGGCCCGTTATGATCATCTGCGTTAGATGCCTAAGGACTCAGGAACTACTGGGCAGAGTGCAAGCTACCTGGTGTCCGAAGGTGAGCTCTGACTGCCGCAGCTCTTCTTGTGTTTCTTCTACTCCTCTCCTGGGAGTGACGATTGCTTTCATCAGATGAAGCACGATGTTGAGGGTGACGTTAGTTGGCCCAGGTTCTCATTATAAGAACTGAACTCTCATACATAGGGTCCAATCATATAAGATACATTTCACCTGAGGAAGAGAGTACAGAAAGCCCAAAGGCATCACTACATCATCTTGTATTTATTATTTTTAATTCCTGTGGGGCTCTGCATTGACATGGTCTCCTTACCAGAGGTGACAGCTCCCTGTCATTGATAATCATTGATAATTCTGCAATGAGTATCTTTCATCATAAAGTGCAAGTCTTCTTTTCCTTAGATCCTTATCATATTTCTCACGGCTACAAGTGGGTCTCTAAAATGGGATGGTCATACTTGATGGCATTCGTTGTCCACCAAACTACTTCCTGAGGTTTATAATAATTTCCAGCACCTCCAGAAACATGTTTGGGAACCACAAATCCACAAAGTCTGGTCAGCATTTGGATCAGGAAATCTTTAGTGACCTAACTTGTTTAAATTAATAGTTTTAACTTAACATCTGGAAAATGTCACATTTTTCTTGAAGTCTATATATAAATAAATGTCTCCTGAATGTTTATGTGTATCTGTGTGCTACTTGGGTCTAAACACTGTACAAAGTTTCAAAGTAATCCAACATGCATGTGTGAGCTTCTGCTGGTAGGAGCTGGACTCACTTGTAGTTCCGTAGCTCTTCTGCAGCTAATTTCAGTTTCTCCTCTGCAGCTGACAGCGGCTTCTCCCCTTCCACCTGCTCCTGTTCTTTCAGTCCCAGCTTTCTAGGAGGGGAAGGAAACATACGTTACGTGGTAGACCATGTGAAATTCTGCCTTTCTTCCCTCCCTGAAATGTGAAGACAGGACTCAAATGTCTCCTCTCCCCGTCCCCGTAAACACACAGATCCACAAACACAACCAGCAGGAAGCATTGATACCCCCACCTCCCAATTAGGGACTAAACAAACTCCAGCATGCTGGCAAGACTTTGGCAACTCTGAGCTTCTCTTCACAGCTCTCTATGCTGACTCATCAATGCATCACATAAATGTAAAAAGCCCACATGAGAGGCACTAGATGCCCCCCCCCAGGGTCAGGCTTTTGTGATTGGGACTGTATAAGTGTATTTCATTTCAATGTACAAAACCAAGCCTGACCTACTCATCACAACTAAACACGTAAGGATGAAACAGGGGTTCCTGACTTGTCTGGTTTCTCCCAAGAACCCTGAATTTTCAATCAAGGCTGGGGCCATGACACTGCCATAGAGACATCTTTCTTGGACATGGTGTCATTAACACTGTACAATGTTAAAAATGGACATTTCTATAGTTCATGAGGAAACTCCTGCCACCTGCCTCAAAGACACCAGTTGAGAAGAATGCAAAATACACTGTCAAAAAGAAAATGACATGAATTGCCCCACCTTCAGAATCTTGTCTCCTGGAAAAGGATTGGAGGGAAGGGAAGGGAAGGGAAAAGAAAGAGGGAAAGGAAGGAAAACGGAGTTCACAGGGTTCAGTACTGCTGACACCCGTGATCTCCTATCAGACACAAACTCCCGTCTTATCTGCAGCAAGATACCATCATAGTACACCTGAATTCTTATCCAAACATTTCCTACCCAATGTGTAGACTTTAACAAAAAATTATATACATATGGCACTCATATCGCTACAATGGGACTGAAATGTAAAGGACAATGAAAATGAACCCTGAGATTTCCACAAAGTGAAGGAAGATGCAGATTACAGAAATCAAGGCAGAGGGAGAAACACAATCCTTTACTGATTACTATGGTAAAAGTATGGTTGGTGTTAAATGTTTTCAAGAAAGTATAATTATCCCCATCGTTTCACACATTCGTTCTTACAACAGTGTTTGTAACAATTAACTCCTGAAGGTCTTACTCTTCTGTGACTGTCTTTGTCCACCCATTCCATCAAGAACATCTACATTCTTCTTCAGTGTTTCCCATTCGGCTTCCTTTGCCCCTTTCACACACCACAGTGCATCACCATTGTCTCCCAGGTCCATTTTGCTGCCTGTCAAGCATAAAACAGTTTACTTGAGTGTGTGCACCTGTTCCCATGAGTGTGGCCGTGAGGGGGGAGAGGAGAAAAGATAGGATTCCAAAGGCAGGAAGCCACTTTTTACCTTCCCAGAGCAAGCTCATTGTACCAAATGCAGTTTTCTTCCCTCTAAGCAACATCTCTTCCAGGTTATATTTATTAGATGTCAAGACTCCCTGCATCGAATCCTTGACACGTGCACTGGTATCTTCTGACTTTAAGACAGATTTGAGGAAGATGTAATGACTATAGAAGAATGTGACTGTACTTAACACTACTAACATGTACACTTAAATGTTTATGATGCGAAACTTTCTAATGCATGTATTTTACCACAGTTAAAGAAGAGAAACCTAAAAAGAAAGTAATGATGTTCAGTTCTCTGATCTATAGAACATTTGATAGTAAATTTTGTTACCTGATTCTTTTGGATCTTAAGCTGAGCATTTTCTTTCTGCACAGGCTGTTCTTCAGACTTCAGATTCACTCCCTGTACTTCAGACTTCAAGTTCACTTTGCTGGTATGATCTTCATTAAGGGGGAGGTGAACCTGAGCAAAACATTCTCTCTAGTGACTTAGGCCCCAAGAAGAAGATCACTCAGTAGATAACATACACATCTGATGTTCTAAGACATGACAGATTTGTTTCTCTTCAAAGCAAAGTGTACAAGGGAAATCCTGCAGGAAATAGAGGGAATTTAGCTCTGAAACTTCTGAAGCATTTACTAAAATAGCACCTTTCAAGTTCTCTGTAGATTTTTCGTTTTCCCGATTTGCAAGTAGGATAGAAATAAAATGTGCACTAGGCATTCCAAACAAACACTGGACAATGTGTCACAAAGAAGCATTATTGGAGGGGCGAGGCAAGATGGTGAAGAAATAAGGAGCTCCATAATTTTTCACCCGCCTGCATCCCTCAAACAAAGAAGAGCTGAAACCATAAAACATGGAACCGCCAGAGTCTGGAGGAAAAGAGACAGAGTCCTCTAAGAAGACAGCCTCATAGGTGTGTGATTGCAAATTGGGGAGGATAAAAACGGGCCGGGACCCGGAGGCGCAGAGGGGAAGGAAACCCTCTGCGGAGAGCCATGGAGAGAGGAGGGGAAGAGAAAGAGCGGCTGAAACTTCTCATAGGGCTGTCTCTGGAGAAGAGAAAAACCTCGGCCCAGGACATAGAGGGATCCTATTATCCCATCGGTAACCACAGGGTATTTGGAGAGAGATCCTTTCTCTAGCTGTGGTGCTTCCCGTGGGCTGGGTGCCCCGGTCCCAGGCGGCACCAGGAGAAACTGCTCCCCTAACCCCCCTACTCATTCCCAGGCTAGGAAGCTGCCTGGCCTGCGGGATTACATTTCGGGCGATATCGTTAAGGTGCCCGGCACAGGTAGATCGGACCCAAAAGAGTGAGTTGCAACGCTTGGTTTGAGAAAGAACTGGGACACCGCCATTTTTCTCCCTACAACCACCAAGGCGGGGCCTCAGGGAGGAGCCCAGAGGACCCGCCTACACCAAACCATGCCCATCCACGCTGGAAAGCTGCCTTTTTTTTTTTCCAGAGCCTGAGGCAAGACCAACATTGATGAATTGCCGTGATTAACTCTAGATCAATTCTTGCTAGTCAGATATATTTTCTCTTATCTCATTCTTATCTCTTCCCTCTACTAGACTGGGCACTCTGGTCATTGGCTTGCTTAAAGAGTCATATTTAACCCATTCATTCTCTTGATTCATATTCTACACCTCCATTGCTACCTTCCTTTCTCTCCCTCTCTGGAATAATCAGACTATATAGTTTTTTGGGCAACATTATTTTCGTTTTTTTCTCCTCTCCTCCTACCATATTCTCCTCTTTCTCTCTCTGAATTAAGCCTTTTAGTCTCTTTGCCTGGTCAATGTTCAATTTTGCTTCCTCCCCACTCCTGTCACTTCTGTCTTTGTATATGCTCTTCCATCAGCACTGCCTCCACTCTGCTCTTTATTTGTAGCTGGGATTTCTGGTTTTATGCTTTTAGACTGTCCTTTGTCTTTTGTTGTTCTTGTACCCCTTTTTCCCCCCTTTTGGTTTGCTTGTTTGATTGATTTGTCTGTGTGTCTGTGTGCTT
Source organism: Cryptoprocta ferox (assembly GCA_028646485.1). NCBI lineage: Eukaryota > Metazoa > Chordata > Mammalia > Carnivora > Eupleridae > Cryptoprocta > Cryptoprocta ferox. The sequence continues at coordinate 30,755 of CM053562.1, forward strand.
TTGTTCCCTGTGTGTTTGTCTGTCTGTTTTCCTTTTCAGGGCTACCTCAAGAAACAAGCCAAAGTACACATGGTGGAGAGTCCCAAATATCAGTATGAGTAGGGAAATAAAATAACCAAAGGCACAAGAAGAGAGACCAAAGGACACCATTAAAAGAACACTTCCTGAAACGACAGGCCCTGGACAGTCAACGAGCCTCCTTTAATATAGCAATACTCAGGGGGCAAGGGCGGAGAAGTAGGGAGCTCTGTAATCTCCGCCCACCCGCAACTATCAAACTGAGAAGGACTGAAGCCACGATACTCTGATCTGCTAGAGGGGGAGGAAAACACACAGAATCCATACAGATGACAGCCTCATAGGTGCCTGAGCGAGTGCCAACTGGGGAAAAGGGAAGACAGATGGGCCGGGAGCCAGAGGTTCTGAGGGGAGGGAGCCCCGGACCAACGCAGAGCTGGGAGAGTGCCCAGAGCGGTGGCGCAAGGCAGTGGAGGGTTGCACATGGTGCGGCCGCGTAGAGGGGTGGAGAGCCGAGGGGAAGAGAAAGAGAGACTGAAAACGCTCATAGAGTGGTCTCTGGAGAGGAGAGAAACCTCAGCCCGGAACAGAGAGAGATACTATCATCCCATATATAATTGCCGGACAGGGGGAGAGAAATTCGGCTCCCCCCCCCCAACTTAGCTGGCTTAGTCTTCCTTGGGCTCGGCAGTGCACCGATTACAGGCGGAGCCAGGGAAAAGCTGGCTCCCCAGTCCCCCTACTCGATCCCAGCTGGGGGGCCGCCCACCTGCGGGAGTACATCTCATCTGGGGCGGTAGCATTAGGGTGCATAAACTAGGATTTGGAAATGAGGTGGGCTTGGAAAAAACAGCTTGGCCCGCCTGCGGCACAGGGAGATTGGACTCATAGGAGTGGCTTGCCACGCATGGTCCGAGAGGGGCTTGGGGCGCTGCCACTCTTCTCCCTGCACCCACCAAGGCGGGGCCTCGGAGAGCAGCCCCTGAGACCCGACCTACCTACACCAAACCACACCCATCCGCGCTGGAGAGCATCTTTTCCCCCCCTTTTTTTTCTTTTTTCCTTTTTCCTCTTTTCTTTTTCCTTCGTTTCTCCTTCCCCACCCTGGAGTCTGGGAAAGACCAACATTTATGCACTGCCATGATTAGATCAATTCTTGCCATACAGATATATTTTCCCTTATCTCATTCTTATCTCTCCCCTCCGCAGGTTTTACACTCTCAGACTGTCCTTTGTCTTTTGTTGTTTCTGTCCCCCCCACTTTGTTTTCCTTTTCTTTTCTTATTTTCTTTCCCCTTTTGGTTTGCTTGTTTATTTGATTTGTCTGTGCATTTGCGTGCTTTTGTTCCCTGTGTGTTTGTCTGTCTGTTTTGCTTTTCAAGGCTACCTCAAGAAACAAACCAAGTACACATGGTGGAGAGTCCCAAATAAAACTCAGTAGGGAAATAGAATAATCAAAGGCACAATAATAGAAACTAAGAGACACCATTAAAAGAATACTTTCTGAAACGACAGGCCCTGGACAGTCAATGAGCCTTCTTTAATAGAGCAATACTAACAGGTACACAGTGCATAATGAGCTTTTAAAACTGACAAGAGAGAGAAAGCTAGCCAAAATGAAGAAAAGAAACAACTCTCCTCTAAAGAAATTCCAGGAAGAAATCACAGCCACAGAACTGCTCAAAACAGATATAAGCAACATAACTGAACAAGAATTTATAACAATTGTCATAAAATTAATTTCTGGGCTTGAAAAAAGCGTGGAAGTCATCAGAGAAGCTATTGATACAAAGACTAGGGACCTTCAAAATAGCTGCGACGAGTTTAAAAAAAGGCTATAAATGAGGTGCATAATAAAATGGAGGCAGCCACTGCACGGATTGAAGAAGCAGAGAGGAGAATAGGTGAATTAGAAGACACAGTTATGGCAAAAGAGGAAGCCGAGAAAAAGAGACAGAAATTGATACATCGCACGAAAGGAGAATTCGAGACCTGAGTGATACAATCAAATGGAACAATATCTGTATCATAGGAATTCCTGAAGAAGAAGAAAGAGAAAAGGTCCTGAAGGGGTGCTTGATCAAATTATAGCTGATAACTTCCCCAATCTGGGGAAGGAAATAGACATTGAAATACAAGAGGCACAGAGAACCCCCCTAAGACGTAACTTGAATCAACCTTCGGCACAACATATCATAGTGAAACTGGAAAAATATAAAGATAGAGAATTCTGAAAGCAGCTAGAGACAAAGGGCCCTAACATACACAGGGAAACCTATCAGAGTGGTTACAGACCTATCTAATGAAATTTGGCAGGCCAGAAAGGAATGTGTTCAATGTATTCAATGTGATGAATAGAAAAAATATGCAGCCAAGAATCCTTTATCCAGCGAGGCTACCATTCAAAATAGAAGGAGAGATAAAGGTTTCCCAAATAAACAAAAATTGAGAGAATTCATCACCACCAAACCAGCCCTACAAGAAATCCTAAGAGGGACTCTATGAGGGAAATGTTGCAAGGAATACAAGGTACCAGAGACACCACTACAAACATGAACTCTACAGAAAACACAATGAATCTAAAGCCACATTTTTCAATAATAACATTGAATGTAAATGGACTGAATGCTCCAATCAAACGATGCTCCAATCCAATCAACAGGGTAGCAGAATGGATAAAAAAACAAAATCCATCTATTTGCTGTCTACAAGAGACTCATTTGAGACCTGAAGACACCATCAGATTGAGAGTAAGGGGATGGAGAAATATCTATCATGCGACCGGTAGTCAAAAGAAAGCCGGAGTAGCCATACATATATCGGAGAAACTGGTCTTTAAAGTAAAGGCAGTAACAAAAGATGAAGAAGGACATTATATCATAATTACAGAGTCTCTCCATCAGGAAGGGCTAAGAATTATAAACATCTATGTGCCGAATTCGGGAGCACCCAAATACAAAAAAACAATTAATCACAAACAGAAACAATCTTATTGATAAAAATGCGCTAATTGCAGGGGACTTTAATACTCCACTTACAGCAATGGATAGATCAATCAGACAGAAAATCACTAAAGAAACAATGGACCTGAACGACACATTGGAACAGATGGAATTGATAGCTATATTTAGAACTCTGCATCCTGAAGCTAGGGAATTCACTTTCTTCTCGAGTGCGCCTGGCACATTCTCCAAAATAGATCACATACTGGGTCATAAGGCAGCCCTCAATAAATACAAACCAATTGAGATCATACCATGCACACTTTCAGATCACTTATGAAACTTGAAATCAATCACAGGAAAAAGCCTGGAAAATCTCCAAAAATGTGGAGGTTAAAAACCATCCTACTAAAGAATGATTGGGCCAATCAGCCAATTAGAGAAGAAATTAAAAAATATATGGAAACAAGTGAAAATGAAAATACAACAATCCAAACTCTCTGGAACGCAGCAAAGGCAGTCCTAAGAAAAAAGTAAATAGCAATCCATGCCTATTTCAACAAACTAGAAAAAGCACAAATTCACAATCTAACAGAGCACCCAAGGAAACTAGAAGGGACACAGAAAGAACACCCCAAACTCAGCAGAAGAGAAATAATAAAGATGGCAGAGGAAGAGAAATAATAATGATTAGGGCAGAAATAAACAATATAGAATAAAAAAAAACAGTTGAACAGATCAATGAAACCAAGAGCTGTTTTTATGAAAAAATAAACTAAATTGAGAAACCTCTAGCCAGGCTCCTCAGAAAGAAAAGAGAGAACACCCAAATAGACAAAATCATGAATGAAAATGGATCTATTACAACCAATCCCTCAGAAATACAAGTAATTATCAGGGAATATTATGAAAAATTATATGCCAACAAACTGGACAATCTAGAAGAAATGGACAAATTTCTAAACACACATGCACTACCAAAATTCAAACGGGAAGATATAGAAAATCTGAACAGACCCATAACCAGTGAAGAAATCGAATCGGTTATCAAAAACCTCTCAACGAATAAGAGCCCAGGGCCAGATGGCTTCCCAGGGGAATTTTACCAGATATTTAAAGCAGAATTAATACCCATCCTTCTCAAGCTATTCCAAAAAATAGAAATAGAAGGAAAACTTCCAAACTCATTCTACAAAGCCAGCATCACTTTGATTCCCAAACCAGACAGAGACCCAACAAAAAAAGAGAACTACAGGCCAATATTCTTAATGAATAAAGATGCAAAAATCCTCAACAAGATACTAGCAAATCGAATTCAACAGCATATAAAAAGAATTATCCACCATGGTCAAGTGGGATTCATTCCTGGGTTACAAGGCTGGTTCGATATTCACAAATCCATCAATATGATACATCACGTTAACAAAAGAAAAGATAAAAACCATATGATCCTGTTGATAGATGCAGAAAAAGCATTTGACAAAATACAGCATCCTTTCTTAATAAAAACCCTCGGGAAAGTCGGGATAGAAGGAACTTACTTAAACATTATAGAAACAATTTATGAAAGCCCACAGTTAATATCATCCTCAATGGGAGAAAACTGAGAGCTTTCCCCCTGAGATCAGGAACACGACAAGGATGTCCACTGTCACCACTGTTGTTTAACATAGTCCTGAAAATCCCAGCATCAGCAATCAGACAACACAAGGAAATAAAAGGCATCAGAATTGGCAAAGATGAAGTCAAACTTTCACTTTTTGCAGATGACATGATACTCTCCATGAAAAACCCGATCGACTCCACCAGAAGCCTTCTAGAACTGATCCAAGAATTCAGCAAAGTCTCAGGGTACAAAATCAATGTACAGAAATTGGTTGCATTTTTATACACCAATAATAAAGCAACAGAAACAGAAATCAAGAAACTGATCCCATTCACAATCGCATGAAAAGCCATAAAATATCTAGGAATAAACCTAACCAAAGATGTAAAAGACCTATACAATGAAAACTATAGAAAGCTTATGAAAGAAATAAAAGAAGACACACAAAAAAAATGGAAAAATATTCCATGATCATGGATAGGAAGACTAACATTGTTAAAATGTCATTATTACCCAAAGCCATCTACACATTCAATGCAATCCCAATCAAAATTGCACTAACATTCTTCTCAAAGCTAGAACAAACTATCATAAAATTCGTATGAAACCACAAAAAACCACGAATAGTCAAAGTAATATTGAAGAAGAAAACCAAAACGGGAGGCATCACAATCCCAGACTTTAGCCTCTACTACAAAGCTGTCATCATCAAGACATCATGGTATTGGCACAAAAAGAGACACATACACCAATGGAATAG
>CM053562.1:36180-61209 GCA_028646485.1 Cryptoprocta ferox
ACACATCCCCAAAGGCAAGGGAATCAAGAACAAAAATGAACTATTGGGACCTCATCAAGATAAAAGGCTTCTGCACTGCAAAGGAAACAATCAAGAAAACTAATAGGAAACCGACAGAATGGGAAAAGATAGTTGCAAATGGCATATCGGATAAAGGGCTAGTATCCAAAATCTACAAGGAACTCACCAAACTCCACACCGGAAAAACGAATAATCCAGTGAAGAAATTGGCAGAAGACATGAAGAGACACTTCTCCAAAGAGGACATCCAGATGGCCAACAGACACATGAAACGATGCTCAGCATCACTCACCATCAGGGAAATACAAATCAAAACCACACTGAGATACCACCTCATGCCAGTCAGAGTGGTTAAACTGAACAAATCAGGAGACTATAGATGCTGGCAAAGATGTTTAGAAACGGGCACCCTTCTACACTGTTGGTGGGAATGTAAACTGGTACAGCTGCTCTGGAAAACAGTGTGGAGATTCCTCAAAAAATTAACAATAAAACTCCCAATGACCCAGCAATAGCATTGCTAGGGATATACCCAAGGGATACAGAAGTGCTGATGCATAGGACTTCAATGTTCATAGCAGCACTTTCAACAGTAGCCAAATCATGGAAAGAGCCTAAATGTCAATCAACTGATGAATGGATCAAGATGTGGTTTATATATACAGTGGAATACTACATGGCAATGAGAAAGAATGAAATCTGGCCATTCGTAGCAATGTGGATGGACCTCGAGGGTGTCATGCTAAGCGAAATAAGTCAGGAAGAGAAGCACAGACACCATATGTTTTCACTCATAAGTGTAACTGGAGAAACTTAGCAGAGGACTATGGGAGAGGGTAAGGGGGGAAATAGTTGGGGAGAGGGAAGAAGGCAAACCATGAGAGACTCTTGAATACTGAGAACAAACTGAGGACTGATGGGGAAGGGGAGAGGGGAAGGTGGGTGATGGGCATGGAGGAGGGCACTTGTCCGGGATGAGCACTGGATGTTATATGGAAACAAACTTGAGAATAAACTATAACAGAAAAAAATAGTGAGTGGAAATCTAAAAACAAAAAATTGATTAAAAGAAATAATAACTGAGAACTTCCCAAACCTGGAGAGAATTGAACATCTAAATATGTTAAGCTAATATATCAATTTATTATCTTAATGCAAAATGATCTTTCCCAAGACACACTACAATAAAACTGTCAAAAATCAAGGGTGAGGAAAGAATTCTAAAGGCAGGTAGGGAAAAAAAGATTGTAACCTACAAAGGAACCCCCATTTGTATCTATCAGGAGATTCTCAGCAGAAATCCTACAGGCCAGAGAGAGTACAATGACATAATCAAAATGCTGAAAGAAAAACGTTGCTAGCCAAGAATTCTCTATCTGGCAGTTATCCTTCAGGAGATATAAGGAGAAAAAAAGAATTTCATGACAAACAAAAGCTGAATGAATTCTCCACACTAGACTTGCCTTAAAAGAAATGCCGAAAGGAGTTATATAAGTTAAAATGAAGAGAAGCTTATCAGTGACACAAAAACATAAAAAAGTATATGACACACAGGTAAAGGTAAATATATAGTCAGACCTAGGAACCTTTACATTTGCAATAGAATAATGTGTTAGCCACTTAACTATAGTACAAAGGCCAATAGATAAGAATATTAAAAATAATTGTAGCTACTACAATGTGTTAATTAATATACAATATTAAAAGCAGATAATAAGGGCATTAGTAATATGAAAAGATGGGAGTAAAAGGATGAAGCTTTTGTAGAGGATCAAAGTTAAGTTGCTATCAGCTTAAAATGGACTGTTTTATCTATGAGATGTCTTATGTAAGCCCCATGGTAACCACAAAACAAAACTAAAAGCAGATGCACTAACGATAAAGAAAAGGGAAATAGAGCATACCACCATGGAAAATCACCAATTTGCAAAGGTAGGCAGAAATAAAGGGAAAAAAAAAACAATGGAAATACAAAACAACTAGAAAACAACAAACTGGCATTAGTAAGCCCTCACAAGTCAATAATAACTAAATGTAAATGGCATGAATTCATCAATCACAAGGCACAAAGTGGCTAGATGGATTAAAAAAAAACAAGACTCAGATGTATGCTGCCTACAAGAAGCTCAGTTCAGTTTTAACGACACACATAGGCTCGAAGTGCAGAAATGGAAAAAGATATTCCATGCTAGTGGAAACCAAAAGAAAATGGGGATAGTTATACTTATATGAGACAAAACAGGCTTTATGCCAAAAACAATAACTAGAGACAAAGAAGGCCATTATATGATGATAAACAGATCAATGGACCAAGAAGATATAACAATTGTACATATATATGTACCCAACATTGGAGCACCTAAGTATATTAAACAAATGCTAACAGATCTAAAGGGAGAAATGGACAATACAATAATAGTAGGCGACTTCAGTAGCCCACTTTCAGCAATGGATAGATTATCCAGACTTAAAATCAACAAGGTAATGATGGACTTGAACCTTACCTTAGAACAAATGGACTTAGACATTTATAGAATATTCCATTTAACAGAAGCTTCTCAAGTGTATATGAAACTACTATGGAATCTGGTCTGGATCACCCGGCAGAAGAACCAAGTAGCACTCAGAGATCTTGGAAGGCAGGAGGTTTATTTTACACCAGTGGGCTCAGAGAAGATGACTCTTCAGAGGTCTGAGGCCTGAGCATAAGCAGAGGGGACAATTTATAGTCTGTTCAGGTGCAGCAAGCAGGGTAGGAAGAAAACCCGGAAGGAAAGTCTTCAGGCAGGGACTGGAATTCCCCTATCGGTCCTGTCAGCCATTTTATAACAGATTTTTCCCTATCAAAACATCCTTCAGGGTAGACCATATGATATGACACAAAACAAATCTTACCAAATTTAGAAGATTGGAATCATACCAAGTACATTTTCCAACCACAATGATACAAAACTAGAAATCAACAACAAAGGAAAACTGGAAAATCTACAAATATGTGGAAATCAACACATGCCTACATAAAGAAGGAGTCAAAGAAGAAATAAAAAATGAAATAAAAAATATCTTGAAAAAAATGAAAATGGAAACACAACATACCAAAAATTTATGGGATGCTGCAAAAGCAGTATTGAGAGGGAAGTTTATAGCAATATATGTGTTTATTAAGAAAATGACAAGATCTCAAATAAGCAACCTAATTTTACACCTCAAGGAAATAGAAAAAAAAGAACAAATCAAACACAAAGTTAGCAGAAGGAAGGAAGGAAATAACAAATATCAAAGTAGAAATAAAATAGAGACAAAAAATAATAGAAAATATCAACACGCTGTTTTATTTATTTATTTATTTATTTATTTATTTATTTAAAGAACACTTTGTGCTTTTTAAAAAATGTTCATTCTTTGAGAGAGAGAGAGAGCGCACAAGAGCGAGAGAGAGAGAAAGTGTGAGTAGAGGAGGGGCAGAGAGAGAGAAGGAGACACAGAATCCAAAGCAGGCTTTAGGCTCTGAGCTGTCAGCACAGAACCCAAGGTGGGGCTTGAACTCACAAACCATGAGATCATGAGCTGATCCGAAGTTGAATGCCCAACAGACTGAGCCACCCAGGTGCCCCTAAGAGCTGTGGCGTTTTAAATTTTAATTCCAGTATAGTTAACATATAGTGTTATCTTAGTTTCAGGTATACAATCTAGTAATTCAGCAATTCCATACATCACCCTGTGTTCATCCCCATCACCTACCTCACCCATTCTCCCATCCACCTCTCCTCTGGTAGCCGTCAGTTTGTTCTCTATAGTTATGAGTCTGTTTCTTTTTTGTCTCTCTAAGATCTGGGTGGTTTTTTTTTTTTTTGAAAAGATAAAAAAAATTAACAGATCTTTTAACTAGACTAAGAAAACAAAGAAGACTCTAAATAAAATCAGAGATGAAACAGGAAACATTAAAGCCTATAATATAGAGATATAAAGCATCATAAGAGACTTTTATGAACAATTACATGCCAAGAAATTGGATAACTAAAAAAAATGGATAAATTCCTACAAACATACAATCTACCAAGAAAAAATCAAGAAGGAATAGAAAATCTGAATACATCAATAATGAGTAAGGAGATTGAATAAGTAAGTAAGAATCTCCCAACACAGAAAATTCCAGGCCCAGATGAGTTCACTGGTGAATTTTACAAAACATTTAAAGAAGAATTAATACCAACCCTTCTCAGACTATTCCATAAAATTGAAGAGGAAGGAACATTTTCAGATTCATTTTTAAGGCCAAAATTACCCTGATACCAAAGCCAGATAAGGACTCCAAGAGAAAAGAAAACTATAGAGTAGTATCTCTGATATAGATGTGAAAACTCTCAAGAAAGTATTAGCAAACTGAATTCAACAACACATTAAAGGATTATACACCATGATCAAGTGGGATTTATTCCTGGGATGCAAGGATGATTCAATATACACAAATCAATAAATGTGATATACCATATCAATAAGAATGAAAGATAAAAATCTTATGATTATCTCAATAGATGCAGAAAAAGCATTTGACAAAATACAGCATCCTTTCACGGTTAAAACCCTCAACAAATTGGTATAAAGGGAACATACCTCAACATAATAAAGGACATATACGACAAATCCACAGCTGATATTATAGTCAATGGTGAAAAATTGAAAGCTTTTCCTCTAAGATCAGGAACAATACAAGGGTACTCACTCCTACCACTGTTATTCAACATAGTTCTGGAAGTCCTACTTAGAACAATTAGGCAAGACAAAGAAATAAAAGGCATGCAAATCAGAAAGGAAGAAGTAAAATTGTCTTTGTTTACAGATGATATGATCTTACATAGAGAAAATTCTATAAAGACTCAACCAAAAAGCTATTGAAACTAATCAACTAACTCAGGAAAGTTGCAGGGTATAAAATCAACATTTAGAAGTCAGTTGCATTTATATATACTAATAAAAAATCTGAAAAAGAAATGAAGTAAACTATCCCATTCACAATTGCATCAAAAATAATAAAATGAATAGGAATAAATTTAACCAAAAAAGTGAAATATCTGTACAATGAAAACCACAAGACTTTATGAAAGAAATTGAAGATAAAACAAACAAATGGAGGTATATCCCTTGTTCATGGATGGGAACAATTAATACTGTTAAAATGTCCATACTACCCAAGGCCATCTACAGTTTTAATGCAATCCCTATCAAAATTCCAATGGCATTTTTCACGGAAATAGAAAAAAATAATTCTAAATTTTGCATGGAATCACAAAGAATCAGAATAGCTAAAGCAATCATGAGAAAGAAGAACAAAGCTGGAGGCATCACACTTCCTGATTTAAAACAGTATTACAAGGGTGACTGGGTGCCTTAGTCAGTTGAGTGTCCAACTCTTAATTTCGGCTCAAGTCATGATCCCAAAGTTGTGGGATTGAGCCCTGCATTGGGCTCTGCACTGAGCATGGAGCCTGTTTGGGATTCTCTCTCCCACTACTCAATTCTCTCCCTGACTTGTGTTCTCTCTCTAAAAACAATAGCAACAACAACAACAACAACAACAACAACAAAACGATATTACAAAACTATAGTAATTAAACAATATGATACCAGCATAAAAATAGACACAGACCAAGGGAACACAATAGAAGCTCAGAAATAAACCCCCATATACACGGTCAAATAATATTCGACAAGGGAGCCAAAAACATTCAATGGAGAAAGGATAGTCTCAAATGGTGTTGGGAAAGCTAGATAACCTTATGCAGGAAAATTGAAATTGAACCCCTATCTTACATCACTCACAAAAATTAATTCAAAATGAATTAAAAATTCAAACATAAAACCTGATACCATAAAACTCCTAGAATAAAATACAGGGGAAAAACTTCTTGACATTAAACTGAGGAATGATTGTATTTGATACAACACCAAAAGTAAAAACAACAAAAGCAAAAACCAACAAGTGGGACTATATCAAACTAAAAAATCTTCTGCACAGCAAAAGAAGCCATCAAGAAAATGAAAAGACAACCTACAGAATGAGAGAAAATATTTGTATACTCCATACTTGAGGTGTTAATATCCAAAATATATAAAGACCTCCTACAACTCAGTAGCAAAAAAAACCCCCAAACAATCCAATAAAAAAATGTAATTGTCAGATCACTATATTGTACATCAGAAATGAACATAACACTGTATGTTAACTATACTGGAATTAAATTTTTTTTAAACTTCAAAACAATGGGCAGAGGAACTGAATAGACATTTTTTTCAATGAAGACATACCAATGGCCAACAGGTACATAGAAAGGTGGTCAACATCACTAATCTACAATGTAATGTAAATCAAAACCATGGTGATATTTCACTTCACACTTATTAGAATAGCTATCATAAAAAAGACAAAAAAAATAACAAGTATTGGTGAGGATGGAGAAAAAGGAATCTTTGTGCACTGTTGGTAGCAATGTAAGTTGCTTCAGCTTCTACGGAAAACAGTACGGAGTTTTTTTTTACAAAAGTAAAAATAGAAATCCCATATGATCCAGCAATTTTACTTCTGGGTATATATCCAAAGGACATGAAAACAGAAGTTTGAAGAGGTAACTGAGTCCTGTGTTCATTGTAGCATTATTTGCAATAGCCAACATATGGAAAGAACCTGTGTTCTTTAATGGATGAGTGGATAAATAATAGAGGTAGCAGTCCCCCTCTGCATCCCCGTTTCAGTTACCCACTGCCCACCATGATCTGGAAGCAGGTGATGCTCCTGACCTATCGTCAGAAGATCAAGAGCAACATAGCTCTATGTCACAATGCCTACATAGGCATTTTATCATCTCACACCATCACAAATAGAAGGGTGAGTAGAGTACAACCTATGGTAAAACATACATAACAAAATTTACCATGTTAACCATTTTTAACTTTATAATTCACTGGCATTAAGTACATTAATGTGTTATAAAACCATCACCACTATCCATTTCCGAACTTTTTCATCATCCCAAGGAAAAACCCTATACTCATTAAACAATAGCTTTCCATTTTCTCTTCCCCATTCCCTGACAACTATAATTTTACTTTCTGTCTCAATAAACTTTCCTATTCTAGGTATTTCATATAAGTAGAATCACTATCCTTTTTTTTTTTTTTTTACTGGCTTATTTCACTTAGGGTAATGTCTTCAAATTTCTTCCATGTTGTAAGCATATGTCAGAGCTTCCTTCCTTTTTAAGGCTGAAGAATGTTCCATTCAACTTTGTTTATCCATTTATCATTTGATGGAAATTTGGGCTGCCTCTACCTTTTGGATATTGTGGAAAATGCTAGTATGAAGATTGGTATACGAGTATACAAGTGTGAGTCCCTGTATTATGACTTTCTTTTTGAAATACTTTTTTCCTCAGGATATCACTGTCATATCATTTTTTCTCTTATTTCACTAATTTCTTCTCCTTCCCCACCCCCTCCCCTTCCTCCTCCTCCTCCCCTTCCTCCTCCTCCTCCTCCTCCTCCTCCTCCTCCTTCTTCTTCTCAGTTCTTTGTTGTTCTCATCTTCCACACCTTTGAATATTTGCTTCAGAGCTTATTTCTTAGACTTCTCTTTCTGTGCTCATTTCTTTATTTCATCTGGCCCCTGGCCTTTTTATACCCACATTTGAGATGAAACCAATATTTATGTTCCACCTTGGAATATAACTGCAGACTCATACTCAACAGTCTACAAAAAATTTCTGTTTGTATGTAAACAGGTATTTTAAACTAAATCAGTCCAAACCTAAAATCCTGATATTACGGTCAAATTATTCTCTTATAGTTTTCCCATCTCACTAAGTAACATATCCATCTTTTCAATTTCCCTGACCAAATTATTCTTGATTTCTCTCTTTTTTGACCCATCAGGAAATCCCGTAGGCTTTATCTTCAAAATATATCCCGAGTCTGCCCTCCTGGTCATCCTGGAGTAAACCACTAGCATCTCTTACTTAGGTTATGGCAAATAACATCATAGCTCTCCGTGCTTCCACCTTTCTCCCCACCATCTGTTCTTGATACAACAGACAGAGTGTTTTAAAAAGGCAAGACCCTCCTCTGCTCAGAATCCTCCAACCAGCATTGTAAAATCCAAAGTCATTACTGTGTTTTTTAAGGTCATTTACACCTTTTGACCTACTTTTTAAAAATCTTGTCTCCTACTACCCTTTTCTTGTTCACTCCACATTGGTCTCTTTGCCATTCCTCCAACACACCACATATTGGGACTTGCTGTTCCTTTTCCATGGAAAATTCTTTTTCACTTCTTCAGGCTTCTATCAAATGTCACTATCTGAATGAGGCCTTCCATGACTACCATCTATAAAATAGCTACTTCCTCATGCCCCGCATTCCCTATCTCTTATATTCTATTATCTTCATCATACTTATCACCATTGACATCCTTTATTTTAATTTATTTGTAGTCTGCCTTACCTTACAATGGAATGTACGTTCCATTGGTGTAGGGACTTGGTCTATTTCATTAATTGCTGCATCCCTGGCAGACAGAATAGTCCCTGGCAAATAGTATGCACTTGATAAATTACATTTTTTTAATTTTTAAAAATGTTTTATTTATTTTTGAGAGAGAGAGAGAGACAGACAGACAGAATGTGAGCAGGGGAGGGGCAGAGAGAGGGAGACATAGAATCCAAATCAGGCTTCAGGCTCTGAGCTGTCAGCACAGAGCTCGATGCAGGGCTTGAACCCATGAACTGTGAAATCATGACCTGAGCTGAAGTCGGACACTCAACTGACTGAGCCACCCAGGCGTCCCTGCACTAAGTAAATTAATTGTTAAATGGATGAACAAATCATGGGTGATCCTGTCTCTTAGTATGTACACTAGAATGTAGATCTGCAAAATATGCTCCCAAGTAATCTTCAGAAAGTGGTTATTTGTTGTACATCTGTTTACCCAAAGATAATAAATTTCATTTCAGTATAGAATAGTTAATTTTTTTCTGGCATGAGTTAGAGAGTAAGACTATTTGTAGATTGCAGGCACTTCTGGTCTGTGATAAACAATCAAGAATTTTATTGTCCTATTCACATTATCCTATTCACTGATGTAGTGGTGGAGAAGAGGGGAGGGATATCAAAGAATAATTTTGTGAAAATTAAACATATTCTTATACAAGTGTATAATGAATACACATCAAAGATTTATTAAGTCTGCTAAGGAAATCAGCAGGATGGAAAAGCTGGTGTCAAGAGCATTTGAAGAACTCTTATTAGACACTTTACAACTTTTAGAATGTACAATACCAGGTTAGATGGAAACCTGGTTAATATATTGGCCAAAAAACCATAGCTTTGTGGTTACCCTTTCCATAGTACAGAAATTATCTGCACCTCTACATGATGAAAGTTTACAAGTTATCTTCTAACCTCAAACAATCTTAGCCCCAATCAATAATAACTAGTGAGTTATTATTGCTAAAGAATTAGATACTTTTTGGGTAGCCCTGTTACACAAAGTTCCAGTAGGACGTTGAAAGGGAACACAGTCCTCCTTTTGCCTTATATCCAAGTTCTGGCTAATTTTTCATAACAGTGACATAGACCCAATTAAACTTACAATGATTTTTACGTGTTAATTTAAATTTTTTTATGGGAGGGATTTCCAATTATAAAAAATAGTGTGATGTTACTTTTCAATTCCCAAATCGAATGCCTAATATGACAAGTTAGAAGATGGGGTTGGATTATTTGAAATGAAGACTTTCAAATAATTGGGAATGATACTCAGTATAAGATCATTTGAATTTAAGGATTGAATTTAAAAATTGTTTTTAAATTGTTTTTAAAACAATGTCTTGGCTAAGCAATTTTTGTTTTGACATGTGTGCAATCCTTGGGAATCCATGGAAGCAAGGAATTCTGCCAAACTAGTTCTAACTGTTAGAACTCACAAGGGATTGTGGCTTGGTGGCTAGTGGTGACCCTCATGGGATGAAGCTGTAGGGCCTGAAGCTGCACTCCAGAGATTGGAGCCATGTTCTCAGTTCTACCAACAAGGATATAAGAAACTACCGGGAGAGGGGAAAGGGGAAGAAAGATGGGAAAATACTAATTCAAAGGGATACATGCAATCCTATGTTTATTACAGCATTATTTACAATAGCCATGGTATGGAAGCAGCCCAAGTGTCCACTGATTGATGAATGGATAAAGAAGATGTGGTGTATATAAACAAGGAGCATTATCCAGCCATAAAAAAAAGAATGAAATCTTACCATTTGCAGCGACATGGATGGAGCAACAGAGTATAATGCTATATGAAATAAGCCAGTCAGAGAAAGATGATGATTTCACTCACATGTGGAATTTAAAAAACAAAACAAATAAGCAAAGGAAACGAAGAGAGAGAGAAAAATGGAAATTAAGAAACAGACTTTTAATTATAGAGAACAAATTGATGGTTATCAGAGGGGAAGCTTGTGGGGGGCTGGTTTAAATAGGTGATGGAGATTAGGGAGTGTACTTTTGTGATGAGTACTGGGTGTTATATGTAAGTGTTGAATCACTAAATTGTACACCTGAAACTAATATTACACTGTATGTTAACTAACTGGAATTTAAATTAAATTTTTTAAAAAAACTTTAAAAAATGGGGAAAATGAGGAAGGCATTAGATTATTTTATATAATCTGTGCATCATACTGGGTATTATTATTCCCATTTTACTAAAAGAAAAATGAGACTAATTTTTAGAAATATTAAGTAACAGATCCATGTAGAAAATGGCAAGATTGAGTTTATTCATCTCTTAATATGGTTGTTTTATTCTTTTTCTTTAATTAAAAGTGGCACATCACTGGAGTTGTGACAGAGATAACACTGTAAGATTCAATCTGGTCTTACCTTATGTGACTATCCAGGCCTCATGGAACAAATAGTTTAGTGAGAAGGACCTGGGTTTCAATCCTAGCTGCATGACTTCAGGTAAGTTCTAGTTTCCTATTTGCAAAATGTGTGAAATACAAATTTTATTCCCAAGGGCTGTTGCAAGGTCTAAGTGAGAAGCTATATCTGTGACTCTACCTATATCCACATCCATATGCATGTCTAGTAATGATACTTCTTTGCCATACTAGGCACCCAACAATTATTAATGTAATTCCCAGTCTCTTTACTCCTCATATCAAACTCTTCTAATCAGGTCAGTTTTCTCATTGACTCCAATTATGATTTTCTCATTCCTTCCTTCAGATGGTGATAACATAGGAACAACTAGAAAAATGAATGTGCTTTCCTCAGTCTTCACTTATCAAAATCTATCCTTCCTTTGAGATTCACTTAAAATGCAGTGCTATCACAATTATTACATGTCTGAACATTTTCCAGTCTTATTTTGTTTTCTGTTTCGGGTATGAATATTTTTATTTCCTAGGAGAGGATAAATTCCTTCAGACAAGTGCAATTCATGGACTTTCCCTAATAAATCTAGCACAATGCTGGTCACATGAATGACTCAAAACAGCTAGGGGTTTGAACTAAAAGAAGGGCTGCTGGCTCTTTAAGAATAATACATGGAAAGGGTATTTGCCAATGATTTAATGTTTACAAAATCACATCACTAGTTCAGTTTAGTTATTCTGGATTTGAATTTTTCTTTACCCAGGCTTTGGTGAGTTTTTTTTAGGCCCTTGAAACGTATATTTATTAAAACATATAGCACTGATAAACATTCTATAAAGAATAAAGTATCATTAAAAGTATGCATGGAATAACTTAGACCAGTCAGAAAAAATTTTTGTTTCTTCTGTAAAATTTTTTATTTAAAGAATTTAGTTTGAATTGAAACTACAATGAGATATCACCTCGCACCTGTTAGATAACTAAAATCAAAAGCACAAGAAACAAGTGTTGGTGAGGATATGGAGAAAAAAGAACACTTGTGCATTGTTGGTGGGAATGAAAACCAGTGCAGCCACTGTGGAAAACAGTGTGGAGGTTCCTCAAAAAGTTAAAAATAGAACTACCTTACCATCCAGCAATCGCACTATTGGGTATTTACCCCTTTCCCCAAATACAAAAACACTAATTCAAAGGGATATATGCACCCCTGTTTATAGCAACATTTTTTACAGTATCCAAATTATGGAAGCAGCCCATGTGTCCATTGATTGATGAATGGATAAAGAAAAAGTGCTATATATAAACAATGGAATACTATTCAGCCATAAAAAGAATGAAATCTTGCCATTTGCAACGACATGGATGGAGCTAGAGAGTATCATGCTAATCAAAATAAGTCAGAGAAAAACAAACACCTTTATGATTCCCTTATATGTGTAATTTAAAAAAAGAAACAGGAAAAAATGGTAGAGTCAAAGCAAGAAACAGACTTTTAATTAAAGACAACAATCTGATGGTGCCAGAGGGGTGGAGTTGGGGAGGTGGGGCTGTGTTAAATAGGTGATTGGGATTAAGGAGTGCACTTTTGTGATGAGTACAGGGTGATGTCTGGAACTGTTGAATTACTATATTGTATACATGAAACTAATATAACACTCTGTGTTAACTAACTGAAATTAAAATAAAACCTAAAAAAAAGAATATGGTTTGATTACACGTTATTAAATACCTTTATTATGTGTTCCTGGCATAACCCATTTTAACTAAATTTTAATCCCAGGTTTTCTGTTCTTTTCAGCCAGCATCTCCTTCGTGTCTGTGGATATAGATGCTCAGAAGCAATACAAAGCTTTCCTCTTATTTGCAAAAACTAAACACTTTTAACAAATTAGAGCTGTTAGAGAAAATTCTAAGATAAAGAGTCATAAATAGGTTTTAGGTTATTTGCTCATATTTGCCTCACTGTCATGTCCTTTTCTCCCCCATGTCATCAGTTTTTCAGTTCATAACACTTTGTATGTGCTGAAATATTATGACATATTTCATCAGGATCCTATAGTCAGGAATATTTGAACTCCCCCTGGATGTGCTTATATTTGCTTGGTGTACTACTGAATTGCACAATAAACAGGTATGTGTGCCTTCCACTGGTTGTGGTGTGTTAAGACTCTCTTCATGCTGACTTCCAGAGAAAAGAGGCAGACAGTTGTGCACATGGGATTCTCTGGACTATATACATCCAAACAAATAAAAAAATGTAATGAGCAGATTAAGCTATACATAATTCATTATAAATCTCAAAATTTAAAGAATAGTAATAAAGCAATTGTAATATATATCCAGAGTTCCCTTAATATTTGTAACATTTGTCTCTCAAAATTTTTTCTTAAAGTTTCTAAACTCCCAGGTGTCATTATCTGTATACATACCAACTGATTTTAAATGGAACGAATTTTATTGTTTTCTGTCAATAGTTTTCAAAACCTCTGAAACTAATTTTAAAAATAAACCATTACTGGGTGCCTGGGTGGCTCAGTTGGTGAGCATCTGACTCTTAATTTCAGCTCAGGTCATGATCCTAGGGTTGTGGGATCAAACCCCACATTGGGCTTTATGCTGAGCATGAAGCCTACTTGGGACTCTCTCTCTCTCTCCCTCTGCCCCTCTCACCTGCTTGCTCTCTCGCTCTCTCTCTCTCTCTCTCTCTCTCCCCCCTCCCCTCTCTCTAAAAAAATAACAAATAAATAAAAATAAAGGTTTTTTTCAATGTCAGGCCCTGGTCTAATAGGCAGAGAGACATGGATCAGATATGGACAGATAGAGACAGATATGGATCAATAGATACATATCCACATATATAAACACATATATAGTAGTTTTTATTATAGTAGTTTTTATTATAGTTTATATTTATTTTGTTTAAAACTACTTTATATTTAGTTATATATGCATACATACATATATTAGTCTTTAGTTTTCATTATATTCTGCAACTAGCAAGCTCAACATATTATTAACAATTTCCCATAGTACAGACAAATTAATCACTTTGTAGTTTTTGTTGTCTATAGTCTTAATTTTGCTTTAGAACCCAAAGAGAAGCATAATAGCAGAGTGGTTAAAAGCTTAGGCTTTGTATTCAGGTAACTTTGATTCTAATACTAATTCTGGTCCCTAATAAAAGTCTCAATTTTCTTATCAATAATAAAATGAAGATAATAATACCTATTTACTGGATTGTTGTGAGGACTAACTTAAATACTCATGTGAAGTGTTCACACAGGAACCGACACCTCAGTTATTATAAGTGCTATTATTATAATATATCTCTGTCTTACCTTTCAAATCATATGTTCTACCCTTTTGAAATTTGTTTTCCATTTGCCCATTTACTTTTTTTCTTTCATCCTGCCCCTTTCTGCCTTTTTTCCCCACTAAGCAAAAATTTAAACATATTCCATTTTATCTCCTGTTCCATATTTTGGTTCATTTTGCATTATTATTTAGTGAATACAATACATTACATTCCACTTACTGCGGCCTATCTTAAGTGAGTCTTTTCCTCAAAGAATGCAATAACCCTACAACAGTTTAATTCATTTATTTTTCTCCCACATTTTGTGCTATTGTCAGAAATCTTATTTCTACATGTTATAAATTCCATATGGCATAGTTATTATAATTGATTTAAATACTCAACTTTTAATATTTACTCATATATGTCTCTTTATTCATATCTGAAGTTCTGGAGGTTTTATCTGGTTTCATTTTCTTCAATATAAAAAACTTTAATATTTTCTGTTGTGGAAATCTGCCTGCACAGATTTTTTTTAAGTTTTAATTGTCTGAAATGTCCTCTTTTCTTTTAATTCTGGGACAATACTTTCACAAAATATTGAATGTTATTTTTTTATTTTTTGTCTTAAATCTTAAATATATACAATTTTCATTTCTGAATTATACCTCAATAAAGCTGGGTAGACATAAATATAAGCACGTCTGATGACCTAGAATTTCCGCTTCTGAGTTAGTTCCAACAGAAATTCTTCCATATAGTCTCTAGAAGACATGTTTAAAAACATTGAGAGCAATATCATTTCTAATAGTTAAACCCTACAGTATTCACATATACTTACTAAAAAATTAGGTTAGTAAATAGATGATAGTTACAAAATGGAGTGTTCGGTAGCTATGTGAATTAATAATCTACAAATACACAAAAAACTAGAATGAACTTAACAGCAATAATGTGAGAGAAAGAAGCCAGACACAGAAAGGTGCATAATTTAAAAGTTAAATAAATGACAGTAAAAATGTATGTTCTCAGAAGTGGTAAAAAGTACTACTTCAGGGGTGATAGAGAATAAAAGCACAGAAGTGGCTTGTGAAATACTAGTCATGTCTACTACCTAACCAATGTGCCAGTTACACGCAGTGTTTTCAATTTATGAAAATCAATCAAATGTTTGTATATCATATTTCAATAGTATTGTTTAAAAGGGAAAAACCCATAGAGTAATAGCAAAAACAAATATGATAAAAATATGATGATGATGTTTTGTTAATAGGTGTATTGAAATTTATGAGAGCAGGGAGAAAGCATATAGCTCGCTAAGTAAATGACAATAGATCTCAAACTTGAGAAAAGTGAAAACACTCATGTGAGGATAGTGGATTATAAATTGGAGATACAGGAAATTGTATACTTGATATAACTATGATTTTTAAATTTACTCAGATAATTGCATCCAATTAAACATGAAGATGACGTTAAATTAGGTAGTGAGTTGTGTTTTATAATCCTGCAGATGTAGGAATGTACCTGTTAAAGGAGATAACTGCTTATCATAGTAAGGACTGTAACAGCATAAATATATATTTTATTTAGATAACCCCAGAGCAATTTTAAGCCTTTCAAATTTAAAGAGAGATTGAAAAGAAACAGAGACTTGTGTTGGGAGACTACAGCTAACCCAATGATCTTCAGATTACCATAACTTGTGAGAATAAATGAGAATAATCACTGTTAGGATCCTCTGCAGGAAACCACTGTTTTAGAAAACTTGAAAGACACCTTTTAGAAGACAAAGAAATTGAGGGACTTTTCTGCATTGTTGCCACCATACTATCTTTATTATTGAATTAGAGAGCTGGCCTTTCTACATAGCTCCTGGTCACAGTATATCATCAAGCCCTAAAGACACCAATGTTTGTACACTAATTTCAGAAACTTTATGATAGGGTCTCTTTCATTCTCTTTTTTTCCCTTCCCTTCCCTTCCCTTCCCTTCCCTTCCCTTCCCTCCCCTTCCCTTCCCTTCCCTTCTAGTCTCTCTCTCTACCCCTGCTCCACTTCCTTTCACTGTTTCTATCCAAAAAGGGTCATAGGCATTTTTTTGGGGGGGGGGAGTTAATCAGAGAACTGAGACCAAATATTTTCTACTTTTACCATCCCTCATGTCTTTTTTTCAGACATTGTACCTAAAACAAATTTATCACATATTCCTGTATCTCATACATAATGGCCCTTGTAAATAGATAAAGGATCACATTACTTCTGACTAAGCAGAATGTTTACAACCCATTTATCATTATTATTTTCTCTGAACTCTCTATATTTAAATTTTAGTTACCATACAGTGCAATATTAATTTCAGGAGTAGGATTCGTTGGTTCATCACTTACATGCAACACCCAGAGCTTGTTACAAGTGCCCTCCCTAATACCTATCACCAGTCTAGGCCATCACTAACCCACCTCCCTCCATCAACCCTGTTTGGTTTCTTTCATTAAGAGTCTCTTGTGGTTTGCTTTCCTCTTTCCCTTCCCCCCTTCCTATCTTTTCACCTGTTTTGTTTCTTTTTCTTTTTCTTTTTTAATATAATTTATTGTCACATTGGTTTCCATACAACGCCCAGTGCTCATCCCAACAAGTACCCTCCTTAATGCCCATCACCCATTTTCCCCTCTCCCCCACCCCTAATCAACCCTCAGTTTTTTCTCAGTATTTAAGAGTCTCTTATGGTTTGCCTCCCTCCCTCTCTGTACCTTTTTTCCCCTTCCCCTCCCCCATGGTCTTCTGTTAAGTTTCTCAAGATCCACATATGAGTGAATACATATGGTATCTGTCTTTCTCTCACTGACTTATTTCACTTAGCATAACACCCTCCAGTTCCATCCACGTTGGTACAAATGGCCAGATGTCATTCTTTCCTCATTGCCAAGTAGTATTCCATTGTATATATAAACCACATCTTCTTGATCCGTTCATCAGTTGATGGAAATTTAGGCCCTTTCCATGATTTGGCTATTGTTGAAAATGCTGTTATAAACATTGGGGTACATGTACCCCTATGCATCAGCACTCCTGTATCCCTTGGATAAATTCCTAGCAGTGCCACTGTTGGGTCATAGGGTAATTCTATTTTTAATTTTTTGAGGAACCTCTACACTGTTTTCCAGAGCAGCTACACAAGTTTGCATTCCCACCAACAATGCAAGAGGGTTCCCATTTCTCCACATCCTCGCCAGCATCTATAGTCTCCTGATTTGTTCACTTCAGCCACTCTGACTGGCATGAGGTGCTATCTCAGTGTGGTTTTGATTGGTATTTTCCTGATGATGAGTGATGTTGAGCATTTTTCAGGTGTCTGTTGGCCATCTGGATGTCCTCTTTGGAGAAGTGTCTCTTCATGTCTTCTGCCAATTTCTCCACTGCATTATTTGTTTTTCGGGTATGGAATTTGGTGAGTTCTTTATAGATTTTGGATACTAACCCTTCATCTGATATGTCATTTGTAAATATCTTTTCCCATTCCGTTGGTTCTTTTAGTTTTGTTGATTGTTCCCTGTGCAGTGAAGAAGCTTTTTATCTTGATGAGGTCCCAACAGTTCATTTTTGCTCTTAATTCCCTTGCCTTTGGAGATGTGTTGAGTAAGAAATTGCTGCGGCTGAGGTCAAGGAGGTTATTTCCTGCTTTCCCCACTAGGGTTTCTGATGGTTTCTTGTCTCACATTCAGGTCCTTCATCCATTTTGAGTTTATTTTTGTGTATGGTGTAAGAAGGTGGTCTAGTTTCATTCTTCTGCATGTTGATGTCCAGGTCTCCCAGCACCACCTGTTAAAGAGGCTGTCTTTTTCCATTGGATACTCTTTCCTGCTTTGTCAAAGATTAACTGGACATACATTTGTGGGTCCAGTTCTGGGTTCTCTATTCTATTCCATTGGTGTATGTGTCTCTTTTTGTGCCAATACCATACTGTCTTGATGATGACAGCTTTGTAGTAGAGGCTAAAGTCTGGGATTGTGATGCCTCCCGTTTTGGTTTTCTTCTTCAATATTACTTTGGCTATTCGGGGACTTTTGTGGTTCCATACAAATTTTAGGATTGTTTCTTCTAGCTTTGAGAAGAATGCTTGTGCAATTTTGATTGGGATTGCATTGAATGTGTAGATTGCTTTGGGTAGTATAGACATTTTAACAATATTTATTCTCCCAATCCATGAGCATGAAATGTTTTTCTATTTCTTTGCATCTTCTTCAGTTTCCTTCATAAGTTTTCTATAGTTTTCAGCATACAGACCTTTTACATCTTTGGTTAGCTTTATTCCTAGGTATTTTATGGTCTTTGGTGCAATTGTGAATGGGATCAGTTTCTTTATTTCTGTTTCTGTTGCTTCATTATTGTTGTATAAAAATGCAACCGATTTCTGTACGTTGATTTTGTACCCAGAAACTTTGCTGAATTCATGGATCAGTTCTAGAAGACTTTTAGTGAGTCTGTCAGGTTTTCCATCTAGGGTATCATGTCGTCTGCGAAAAGTGGAAGTTTGACTTCATCTTTGCCAATTCTGATGCCTTTTCATTCATTTTGTTGTCTGATTGCTGATGCTAGGACTTCCAGGACTATGTTAAACAAAAGTGGTGAGAGTGGACATCCCTGTCGTGTTCCTGATCTCAGAGGGAAAGCTCTCAGTTTTTCCCATTGAGGATGATGTTAGCTATGGGCTTTTCATATATGGCTTTTATGATGTTTAAGTAAGTTCCTTCTATCCCGACTTTCCCAAGGGTTTTTATTAAGAAAGGATGCTGTATTTTGTCAAATGCTTTTTCTGCATCTATCGACAAGATCATATGGTTTTTATCTTTTCTTTTGTTAATGTGATGTATCACATTGATTGATATGTGAATAGTGAACCATCCCTGTAACCCAGGGATGAATCCCACTTGATCATGATGGATAATTCTTTTTATATGCTGTTGAATTCGATTTGCTAGTATCTTGTTGAGGATTTTGCATCCGTATTCATCAATGATATTGGCCTGTGGTTCTCTTTTCTTGCTGGATCTCTGTCTGGTTTGGGAATCAAAGTGATGCTGGCTTCGTAGAATGAGTCTGGAAGTTTTCCTTCTATTTCTATTTTTTGGAATAGCTTGAGAAGAATAGGTATTAACTCTGCTTTAAATGTCTGGTAGAATTCCCCAGGGAAGCCATCTGGCCCAGGGCTCTTATTCGTGGGAGATTTTCAATAACTGATTCAATTTCTTCACTGGTTATGGGTCTGTTCAGATTTTCTATCACTTCCCATTTGAATTTGGTAGTGCGTGTATGTTTAGGAATTTGTCCATTTCTTCTAGGTTGTCCAGTTTGCTGGCATATAATTTTTCATAGTATTCCCTGATAATTGCTTGTATTTCTGAAGGATTGTGTAATAGATCCATTTTCATTCATGATTTTGTCTATTTGGGTGTTCTCTCTTTTGTTTTTGAGAAGCCTGGCTAGAAGTTTATCGATTTTGTTTATTTTTTTCAAAAAACCAACTCTTGGTTCCACCGATCTGTTCAACTGTTTTTTTGGATTCTATATTGTTTATTTCTGCCCTGATCTTTATTATTTCTCTTCTTCTGCTGGGTTTGGGGTGCTCTTGCTGCTCTGCTTCTAGTTCCTTTAGGTGCGCTGTTAGATTTTGTATTTGCGCTTTTTCTAGTTCTTGAAATAGGCCTGGAGTGCAATGTACTTTCCTCTTATAACTGCCTTTGCTGCATCCCAAAGAGTTTGGGTTGTTGTATTTTCATTTTCATTTGTTTCCATATATTTTTAAATTTCATCTCTAATTGCCTCATTGGCCCATTTGTTCTTTAGTAAGGTGTTCTTTAACCTCCATGATTTTCGAGGTTTTCCAGACTTTTTCCTGTGATTGATTTCAAGTTTCATAGCATTGTGATCTGAAAGTATGCATGGTATGATCTCAATTCTTTTATATTTATTGAGGGCTGCTTTATGACCCAGGATGTTGTCTATCTTGGAGAATGTGCCATGCGCACTTGAGAAGAAAGTGAATTACATACCCTCAGGATGTAGAGTTCTAAATATATCTGTCAAATCCATCTGGTCCAATGTGTCATTCAGATCCATTGTTTCTTTAGGGATTTTCTGTCTAGTTGATCTATCCATTGCCGTAAGTAGAGTATTAAAGTGGCCTGCAATGAGCACATTCTTTTCAATAAGATTGTTTCTGTTTGTGATTAATTGTTTTATGTATTTGGGTGCTCCCGAATTTGGTGTGTAGACACATATAATTGTTAGCTCTTCCTGATGGATAGACCCTGTAATTATTATATAATGCCCTTCTTCATCTCTTGTTACTGCCGTTACTTTAAAGCCCAGTTTGTCCGATATAAGTATGGCTACCCCGGCTTTCTTTTGACTTCCAGTCTCATGATAGATATTTCTCCATCCCCTTACTTTCAATCTGAAGGTGTCCTCAGGTCTAAAATGAGTCTCTTGTAGACAGCAAATAGATGGATTTTGTTTTTTTATCCATTCTGATACCCTATGTGTTTTGATTGGAGCATTTAGTCCATTTACATTCAGTGTCATTATTGAAAAATATGGGTTTAGAGTCATTGTGTTCTCTGTAGGATTCATGCTTGTAGTGGTGTCTCTGGTACCTTGTGTTCCTTGCAACATTTCCCTGATAGAGTCCCCCTTAGGATTTCTTGTAGGGCTGGATTAGTGGTGATGAATTCTTTCAATTTTTGTTTATTTTGGAAAACCTTTATCTCTCCTTCTATTCTGAATGACAGACTTGCTGGATAGAGGATTCTTGGCTACATGTTTTCTTCTGTTCATCACATTGAAGATTTCCTGCCATTCCTTTCTGGCCTGCCAAGTTTCAGTAGATAGGTCTGCAACTACTCTGATAGGTCTCCCTTTGTATGTTACGGCCTTTTATCCCTAGTTGCTTTCAGAATTCTCTCTTTATCCTTATATTTTGCCAGTTTCACTATGATATGTCATGCGGAAGATTGATTCAAGTTATGTCTGAGGGGAGTTCTCTGTGCCTCTTGGATTTCAATTCCTGTTTTCTTCCCCAGGTTGGGGAAGTTCTCGATATAGTTTGTTCAAGTACCCCTTCAGTCCCCCTTTCTCAGTTTCTTCTTCTGGAATTCCTATGATAAGGGTATTATTCCATTTGATTGTATTATTCAGTTCTCGAATTCTCCTTTCATGATCCTGGATCACTTTACCTCTGTTTTTCTCAGCTTCCACTTTTTCTGTAATTGTGTCTTCTAATTCACTTATTCTCCTCTCTGCCTCTTCAATCTGTTCAGTGGCTGCCTCCATTTTATTTTGCACCTCGTTTATAGCATTTTTTAATTCATCACAACTATTTTTAAGGTCCATCATCTTTGTAGTAATAGCTTCTCTGGTGTCTTCCATGCCTTTTTTAAGCCCAGCGATTAATTTTATGACTATTGTTCTAAATTCTTGGTCAGCTATGTTGCTTATATCTGTTTTGACCAATTCTTCAGCTGTCATTTCTTCCTGAAATTTCTTTAGAGGAGAGTTCTTTCTTTTCGTCATTTTGGTAGCTTTCTGTCTTTTGTCAGTTTTAAAAGCTCGTTATGCACCGTGTACCTGTTAGTATTGCTCTATTAAAGGAGGCTCATTGACTGTCCAGGGCCTGTCGTTTCAGAAAGTGTTCTTTTAATGGTGTCCCTTGGTCTCTCTTGTTGTGCCTTTGGTTATTTTATTTCCCTACTTGTAGTGATATTTGGGGCTCTCCACCATGTGTACTTTGGCTTGTTTCTTGAGGTAGCCCTATAAGGGTGTCTTCTTAGTGGGCTCTGTGTTTTTTCCTCCCATACTCTTGTGGTTAAGTGTCCTTTGGCTCCAGCCCTTCTTTGTTGAGGGATGTGGGCGGGAAGTACGGAGCTCTCTATTTTTCCACCATCTTGCCTCCAGTAGGCACTTCTGACAGTTCCTCGGTCAGGCACCACATAACCAGAAGCAGCCACAGCATGCTTGTGGCTTCTCTGGAGCTGGTCCTGGGAGACTGCTAAGCGCCTCCATAGCCCAGGTTCATCAGGGCTTCGCTGATGCTCGGTGGTTGCTTCCTTATTCAGGAGGACAGCCTGGGTGGAAAACTGGCTCACTTGGGAAGAAACTAAACTCAGCTTCTAGATAAGAAGTGCCCCAAAGGGAAACAGTCGGCGGTGCTCGTTACAACTTGCCACACTCAAAGGATAGTTCCATACACCAGGAGGGAAGGAATCTGTATTTCCATTTTTAAGTTAAGATGATACAATCATGCTGCGTGGCAGTACTACCCCTTCTAGAAAGTTATAGTGTCTTATGCCAAACAAATGTGCTATACCCCTGTCTTAATCCTTGATCCCCACATTAGATAAATTCAAGAACTAGAAAAGGCATGGGTACTCCCTTCAAGAAAGTGCCTCCATCTTCAAGCAAGAGTCTGTTCTGCAAAGGCTTTTTGGACCCTCAGCTAAACGTAGAGTTCCCCTACCTATACCCAGAAGGAACTGTGCTATCAATAGTCTTGATCATAACTCTGCTTCTGCAAACCAATGAGATAATGGAAACGCCACACTTTCAGGCTTCCACACAAATCATGGATTCTGTGTATTTATTTAAAAAACACAAAACAAAACAATAAACTTAAGTCTGGTGGGGTTTTTTTTTTATTTCATGTGAGCTTTTGATTGTGGGGAATAGAAATGAAACTGAAATCTTATGAACGATAGTCAAATGGCTTCACTCAATTATCTAATAAGTTAGACACCAGATTTAGAAATCATTATTTTTTCTCTCTGTGCCATACTCCCCAACGTTAGGGATTGGTGCATTAAAACAAACTTATCCATGTTGCCAAGGATATGTGGTAGGGTATATGAACCAGGAATTTAGAGGGAAATATCCCAATCTCCTTTTTTGATGGGCCAAGCTGGATGGACCAAGGTGCTAAGCTAGAAGTGGTACTCGCCCTGATCATGCAGGATATGGAATTCTCTCAGAGGTAACCTGGAGCAGAAGCAGTGAGAGAAGAAAGCAAGATCCTGATGTCAAATATAAACATAACATAGTGGGGGCTGGGGGTAAGGATAGGTTAGGTAGACAAGTAGCCAAATTATCACAAAGCAAGTTGCTAGGCATTATAATAAAAGATCTAAGACGAAGAAGTGAGAACACTGGAGAAGATGGAGGTGAGGATGATTTAGGAAGTAGTCAGAAAGGAAGTGATATTAGAACTGATAGAAAATAATGTAGGAAGTGGCCCTGAAGTATAGAGATAGGGAAGATCCTTTAGGCAAGGTAAATCAGTAGTGCATATAAAATCATTAATATCAACATGTACACATTATACTTAGAGCACAATGCATGTTATAGATAGAGAATAGTGTACTTTATATTAAGGGGAAGACTCATATTTTGGAATGGAAACAAGAGGTTAGTGGTAGGGAGTAGAAAAAGATAAGTGGAGAAAGATAAGATGATAAGAAAGGTAAGATGGAAAAATAGAGGCTCAGTCGGATGAGCATCCAATTCTTGATTTCATCTCAGGTCATGATCTCATTGTTCTTGGGTTGAACGCCATGTTGGGCTCCCTGCTGATTCTGTGGACCATTTTTGGGATTCTCTCTTTTCCTCTCTCTCTCTCTCTGCCCCTCCCCTGCCCAGGTGCTCTCTCTCTCTCTCTCAACAAATAAATAACCTTTAAAAAAGTGGAAATATAATCCATTGTAAAATCTTTGAATGACATGCTCAGGAAAATGGCCTGGAAACTATTCAAAGTTTCTAATCTGAGGACATGATTAATACCTCCACAGAAAGTTTCTCTAACTCACATGACTACAGGTCCTGACCCTAAATGTGTATGAAGAAGCCATTTGATGGTGATGGTGATGGTGATGGTGATAAATATGCCTATCTAAAAGGGACTATGCTCTATGGGTTTTTATAACTTGAGGATATACGCCAGTATCCTCGATTTTAAATTTTTTATTAAAATGTATTTGACACATAACTTGTATAAATTTAAGATAACAATGTATTACTTTGATACATTTTATATTATGATTGCCACTATAGTGATAATTAGCACTAATCATATTACATAATTATTATTTCTTTTTAGTGATTGGAATAATTAAGTTCTAGTCTCTTAACAGGTTTAATGATTACAATAAAATATTATTATCCATATTCACTATTTTCTTTCTTTTCTTTCCTTTCCTTTCCTTTCCTCTCCTTTTCTTTACTTCTTTCCCCTTTTGGCTTGCTTGTTTGTTTCATTTGTCTGTGGGTTTGCGTGCTTTTGTTCCCTGTATGCTAGTCTGCTTCCTTTTCAGGGCTACCTCAAAAAACAACCCGAAGTATACATGGTAGAGAGTCCCATATTATTGACCAGGGAAATAAAACAATCAGAGGCACAACAAGAGAAACCGAGGGACACCATTAAAAGAACACTTTCTGAAACGACAGGCCCTGGACAGTCAAGGAGCCTCCTCTAACAGAGTAATAGTAACAGGTGCCCAGTACATAACGAGCTTTTAAAACTGACAAGAGACAGAAAGCTAGCCAAAATGCCGAAGCAAAAGAACTCTCCTCCAAAGCAACTCCAGGAAGAAGTCACAGCCACAGAACTGCTCAAAACAGGCTTAAACAACATGACTGAACAAGAATTTAGAACAATTGTCATAAAATTAATTGCTGGACTTGAAAAAAACATCAAAGAAGCTATTGATAAACAGACTAGGGACCTTCAAAATAGCTGTGACGAGT